>JAJGRX010001063.1:0-321459 GCA_025461125.1 Carex kokanica
GGATACGGATCCGGATCCGAACGATATATCCGATCCATTTGCACCCCTATTGCAACTACACTTTTCTATTGCCATATGGGAACACTACTAGAGTGCGGCAAAGTAACTTCAATTGGAGTGTTGTATTAGTGTTGCAATTACCCTCTTCTCTGGGCATATGGAGACACTACTAGAGTGCTGCAAAGACCTTCAATTGGAGAGATTGTATTAGTGTCGCAACTGCCCTCTTATCGCGCCATATTAAACACTAGTAGAGTGCTGCAATGATCTTGAATTGGAGTGTTATTTCCCGTGTCGCAACTACCCTCTATCTCTTGCTATATAGAGGACACTGCTAGAGTGCTACAAGATCTTCAATTGGTGTGTTTGTATTAGTCTTGCAACTACCATCTTCTCTTGCCATATGGAGACACTACTTGTGTGCTGCAAAGGCCTTCAATTAGAGTGTTGTACTGGTGTTGCTAACTACCCTCTTCTCTTTGCCATTTGGAGACATTACTAGAGTGTTGCAAAAATCTTCAATTGGAGTGTGTATTGTTGTTGGAACTAAACTCTTGTCTTTCGTTATGTAGACATTATTAGAGTGCCTGCAAAAAACTTCGATTGGAGTGTTGTATTGTGCTGCAACTACCCTCTTCTCTTGCCATATGAAGACACTAGTAAAGGGCTGCAAAAATCTTCAATTGGAGTGTTGTATTAGTGTTGCAACTACCATTTTCACTAGCCATGTGGACACACTACTAGAGTGCTGCAAAGATCTTCAATTGGAGTGTTGTATTGGTGTTGCAACTAACCTCTTCTCTTGCCATATGGAGACAATACTAGAGTGCTGGAAAGACCTTCAATTAGAGTGTAGTATTAGGGTGGCAACTACGCTCTTATATTGCCATATGGAAACACTAGTAGAGTGCTGCAAAGATCTTCAGTTGGAGTGTTGTATTCGTGTCGCAACTACTCTCTTCTCTTGCTATATAGAGACACTGCTAGAGTGCTGCAAAGATCTTCAGTTGGAGTGTTGTATTCGTTGTCGCAACTACCCTCTCTCTTGCTATATAGAGACACTGCTAGAGTGCTGCAAATATCTTCAATTGGAATGTTGTATTAGTGTCGCAACTACCCTCTTTCTCTTGCTATATATAGAGACACTGCTAGAGTGCTGCAAATATCTTCAATTGGAATGTTGTATTAGTGTTACAACTACCCTCTCCTCTGGCCATATGGAAACACTACTAGAGTGCTGCAAAGATCTTCAATTGGAGTGTTGTATTCGTGTCGCAACTATCCTCTTCTCTTGCTATATGGCGACACTACTAGAGTGCTGCAAAGATCTTCAATTGGAGTGTTGTATTAGTGTTGCAAATACCCTTTTCTCTAAGCCCTATGGAGACACTACTTGTGAGCTACAAAGTCCTTCAATTGGAGAGTTTTATGAGGGTTGCAAATGCCCACCTCCCTTGCCATATGGAGACACTACTAAGTGTTCCAAATACCTTCAATTGGAGTCGTGTATTTTGGTGCACTACCCTCTTCTCTTGCCTTAAGGAGACACTACTAGAGAGCTGCAAAAACCTTCGTTTCGAATGTTGTTGTATTGGTGGTTGCAACTACCCTCTTCTCTTGCCATATGGAGACACTACTTGTGTGCTGCAAAGAACTTCAATTGGAGGTGTTGTATTGGTGCTACAACTACCTTCTCTTGCCAAATGAAGACACTACTAGAGGCTGCAAATATCCTCAATTGGAGTGTTGTATTATTGTTGCAAACAACCCTCTTCTCTTGCCATATGGAGACACTAGTAGAGTGCCGCAAAAACCTTCGATTAGAGTGTTGTATTGGTGTTGAAACTACCCTCCTTCTCTTGTTAGATGGAGACACTACTAAAGTGCTGCAAAGATCTTGAAATGGAGTGTTGTATTCATGTCGCAACTACCCTCATCTCTTGCTATATGAAGACACTACTACAGTGCAGCAAAGATGTTCAATTGGAGTGTTGTATTAGTGTCGCAACTACCCTCTTTTCTTGCCATATGGAGACACCACTGGACTGCTGCAAAGATGTTCAATTGGAGTGATGTATTAGTGTTGCAACTACACTCTTCTATTGCCATATGGGAACACTATTAGAGTGCTGCAAAGATCTTCAATTGGAGTGTTGTATTAGTGTTGCAACTACCCTCTTTTCTTACCATATGACACTACTAGAGTGCTGCAAATACCTTCAATTGGAGTGTTGTATTAGTGTCGCAACTACCCTCTTATCTTGCCATAAGAAAACACTAGTAGAGTGCTGCAATGATCTTGAATTGGAGTGTTGTTTCATGTCACAACTACCCTCTTCTCTTGCTATATAGAGACACTGCTATAGTGCAACAAAGATCTTCAATTGGAGTGTTCTATTAGTCTTGCAACTACCCTTTTCTCTTGCCCACTACTTGTGTGTTCCAAAGACCTTCAATTGAGTGTTGTATTGGTGTTGTAACTACCATCTTCTCTTGTCATATGGAGACACTACTAGAGTGCTGCAAAGATCATGAATTGGAGTGTTGTATTCGTGTAGCAACTACCATCTTCTCTTGCCATATGGAGACACTACTAGAGTGCTGCAAATATCTTCAATTGGAGTGTTGTATTAGTGTCGCAACTACCATCTTCTCTTGCCATATGGAGACACTACTAGAGTGCTGCAAAGATGTTCAATTGGAGTGTTGTATTAGTGTTGCAACTACACTCTTCTATTGCCATATGGGAACATACTAGAGTGCTGCAAATAGCTTCAATTAGAGTGTTGTATTGGTGTTGCAACTACCCTCTTCTCTTGGCGTATGGAGACATTACTACATTGAAGTGTTTTATTAGGGTCGGAACTACGCTCTTATCTTGCCATATGGAAACTCTAGTAGAGTGCTGCAAAGATCTTCGGTTGTTGTGTTGCATTCGTGTCGCAACTCCCTTCTCTTGCTATATAGAGACACTGCTAGAGTGCTGCAAAGATCTTCAATTAGAGTGTTGTATTAGTGTTGCAACTACCCTCTTCTCTTGCCATTTGGAGACTCTAATTCTCTGCTGCAAAGACCTTCAATTGGAGTGTTGTACTGGTCTTGCAACTACCCTCTTCTCTTGCCATTTGGAGACACTACTAGAGTGTTGCAAAGATCTTCATTTGGAGTGTTGTATTGGTGTTGCAACTAGCCCCCTCTCTAGCCATATGCAGACACTACTAGAGTGGGGCCAAGATCTTCAATTGAAGTGTAGTATTAGGGTGCAACTACCCTCTTCTCTTGCCATATGGAGACACTACTAGAGTGCTGCAAAAACCTTCAATTGGAGTGTTGTATTAGTGTTGCAACTACACTCTTCTATTGCCATATGGGAACATTACTAGAGTGCTGCAAAGAGCTTCAATTGGAGTGTTGTATTAGTGTTGCAACTACCCTCTTCTCTTGGCGTATGGAGACATTACTACATTGAAGTGTTTTATTAGGGTCGGAACTACGCTCTTATCTTGCCATATGGAAACTCTAGTAGAGTGCTGCAAAGATCTTCGGTTGTTGTGTTCCATTCGTGTTGCAACTCCCTTCTCTTGCTATATAGAGACACTGCTAGAGTGCTGCAAAGATCTTCAATTAGAGTGTTGTATTAGTGTTGCAACTACCCTCTTCTCTTGCCATTTGGAGACTCTAATTCTCTGCTGCAAAGACCTTCAATTGGAGTGTTGTACTGGTCTTGCAACTACCCTCTTCTCTTGCCATTTGGAGACACTACTAGAGTGTTGCAAAGATCTTCATTTGGAGTGTTGTATTGGTGTTGCAACTAGCCCCCTCTCTAGCCATATGCAGACACTACTAGAGTGGGGCCAAGATCTTCAATTGAAGTGTAGTATTAGGGTGCAACTACCCTCTTCTCTTGCCATATGGAGACACTACTAGAGTGCCGCAAAAACCTTCAATTGGAGTGTTCTATTGGTGCTGCAACTACCCTCATTTGTTGCCATGTGAAAACACAACCAGAGGGCTGCACAAATCTTCGATTGGAGTGTTGTATTAGTGTTGCAACAACCCTCTTCTCCTGCCATATGGAGACACTACTCGAGTGCTGCAGATATCCTCAATTGGAGTGTTGTATTAGTGTCGCAACTACCCTCCTCTATGGAGACACTACTAAAGTGTCCCAAAGATCTTCAAAAAGAGTCTTGTATTTTGGTGCAACTACTCTCTTCTCTTGCCATTAGGAGACACTACTAGAGTGCTGCAAAAACCTTCGATTGGAGTGTTGAATTGGTGCTGCAACTGCCCTCTTCTCTTACCATATGGAGACAATACTTATGTGCTGCAAAGATCTTCAATTGGAGTGTTGTGCTGGTGTCGCAACTACCCTCTTCTCTTGCCATTTGGAGACACTACTAGAGTGTTGCAAAGATCTTCAATTGGAGTCTAGTATTGGGTGCAACTACCGTCTTCTCTTGCCGTTTGTAGACATTACTAGTGTGCTACAAAAACCTTCGATTGGAGTGTTGTATTGGGGCTGCAACTACGCTCTTCTCTTGCCATATGAAGACACTACTAGAGGGCGGCAAATATGCTCAATTGGAGTGTTGTATTAGTGCTACAAGTGAATTTTTCTCTTGCCATATGGAGACACTAGTAGAGTGCTGCAAAGATCTTCAATTGGAGTGTTGTATTCGTGTCGCAACTATCCTCTTCTCTTGCTATGTGGAGACACTACTTGAGTGTTGCAAAGATCTTCAATTGGACTGTTGTATTAGTGTTGCAACTACCCTTTTCTCTTGCCCTATGGAGACATTGTGTGCAGCAAAGACCTTCAATTTGAGAGTTTTATGAGGGTTGCAAATGCCCACCTCCCTTGCCATATGGAGACACTACTAGTGTGTTGCAAATACCTTCAATTGGAGTCGTGTATTTTGGTGCAACTACCCTCTTCTCTTGCCTTAAGGATACACTACTAGAGTGCTGCAAAAACCTTCGATTGAAGTGTTGTATTGGTGCTACAACTACCCTCTTCTCCTGCCATTTGGAGAAACTACTAGAGTGTTGCAGCGATATTTAATTGGAGTCTTGTATTAGGGTGCAACAACCCTCTTCTCTTGCCATATGTAGACATTACTAGAGTGCTACAAAAAATCTTCGATTGGAGTGTTTGTATTGGTGCTGCAACTACCCTCTTCTCTTGCCAAATGAAGACACCACTAGAGGGCTGCAAATATCCTCAATTAGAGTGTTGTATTATTGTTGCAACAACCCTCTTCTCTTGCCATATGGAGACACTAGTAGAGTGCCGCAAAAACCTTCGATTGGAGTATTGTATTGGTGTTGTAACTACCCTCTTCTCTTGTCATATGGAGACACTACTAGAGTGCTGGAAAGATCTTGAATTGGAGTGTTGTATTCGTGTCGCAACTACCCTCTTCTCTTGCTATAGGGAGACTCTACTAGAGTCCTGCAAAGATCTTCAATTGGAGTGGTGTATATTAGTGTCGCAACTGCCCTCTTCTCTTGCCATACGGAGACACCACTAGAGTGCTGCAAAGATGTTCATTTGGAGTGATGTATTAATGTTGCAACTACACTCTTCTATTGCCATATGGGAACACTACAAGAGTGCTGCAAAGATCTTCAATTGGAGTGTTGTATTACTATTGCAACTATCCTCTTCTCTTGGCATATGGAGACACTATTAGAGTGCTGCAAAGACCTTCAATTGGAGTGTTGTATTAGTGTCGCAACTACCCTCTTATCTTGCCATATGAAGACACTAGTAGAGTGCTGCAATGAACTTGAATTGGAGTGTTGTATTGGTGTTGGAACTACCCTCTTCTCTTGCCATATGGAGACACCACTAGAGTGTTGCAAAGACCTTCAATTGGAGTGTTGTATTACTGTTGCAACAACCCTCTTTTCTTGCCATATGGAGAAACTATTAGAGTGTTGCAAAGACATTCAATTGGAGTGCTGTATTATGTTGCAACTAACCTCTTCTCTTTCCATATGGAGACACTATTAGAGTGCTGCAAAGATTTTCAATTGGAGTGTTGTATTATTGTTGCAACTGCCCTCTTCTCTTAACATATGGAGACACTATTTGTGTGCTGCGAATATTATCAATTGGAGTGGTTGTATTGGTGTTGCAACTACCCTCTTCTCTAGACATATGCAGACACTACTAGAGTGGTGCCAAGATGATCAATTGAAGTGTTGTATTAGGTTGCAACTACCCTCTTCTCTTGCCATATGGAGACACTACTAGAGTGCCGCCAAAACCTTCAATTGGAGTGTTCTATTGGTGCTGCAACTACACCCTTTTCTTGCCATGTGAAGGCAATACCAGAGGGCGGCAAAAATCTTCAATTGGAGTGTTGTATTAGTGTTGCAACTACCCATTGGAGTGTTGTATTGGTGTTGCAACTACCCTCTTCTCTAGCCATATGTAGACACTACTAGAGGGATGCCAAGATCTTCAATTGAAGTGTTGTATTAGGTTGCTACTACCCTCTTCTCTTGCCATATGGAGACATTACTAGAGTGCCGCAAAAACCTTCAGTTGGAGTGTTCTATTGGTGCTGCAACTACCCCCCTTTTCTTGCCATGTTTAGACACTACCAGAGGGTTGCAAAAATCTTCAATTGGAGTGTTGTATTTGTGTTGCAACTACCCTCTTCCCTTGGCATATGGAGACACTACAAGTGTGCTGCAAAAACCTTCGATTGGAGTGTTGTATTGGTGTTGGAACTACCCTCTTCTCTTGGCATATGAAGACACTTCTAGAGGGCTGCAAAAATCTTCAAATGTAGTGTTGTATTAGTGTTGAAACTACCCTCTTCTCTTGCCATTTGGAGACACTACTACAGTGCTGCAAAGATCTTCAACTGGAGTGTAGTATTGGTGTTGCAACTATCCTCTTCTCTTGCCATAAGGAGACACTACTAGAGTGCTGCAAAAACCTTCGATTGGAGGGTTGTATTGGTGTTACAACTAACCTCTTCTCTTGCCATATGAACACACTACTGGAGGGATGCAAAAATCTCCAATTGGAGTCTTGTATTCGTGTTGCAACTACCCTCTTCTCTAGGCATATGTAGACACTAATAGAGTGCTGCAAAGATCTTCAATTGGAGTGTTGTATTAGTGTTCCAACTACCATTTTCTCTTGCTACATGGAGACACTACTAGAGTGCTGCAAAGATCTTCAATTGGAGTGTCGTATTGGTGTTGCAAGTACCCTCTTCTCTTGACATATGCATACACTACTAGAGGGGCTGCAAAGATCTTCAATTGGAGAGTTGTATTCGTGTTGCAATTACCCTCTTTTCTTGCCATTTGCAGACACTGCTATAGTGCTGCAAAGTCCTTCAATTGGAGAGTTTTATTAGGGTTGCAACTGCCCACCTCGCTTGCCATGTGAAGGCACTACTAGTGTGTTGGAAAGACCTTCAACTAGAGTGTTATATTTGGGTTGCAACTATTTGGAGACACTAATAGAGTGCTGTAAAGACCTTCAATTGAAGTGTTGTTAGTGTTGCAACTACCATCTTCTCTTGCCATATGAGACACTACTTGTGTGCTGCAAAGAACTTCAGTTGAAGTGTTCTATTAGGGTTGCAAGTACCCTATTCCCTTGCCATTTGGAGACACCACTTGAGTACGGCAAAGTCCTTCAATTGGATAATTGTTAGCGTTGCAACTAACCACTACCATTGCCATATGGAGACACAACTGGAGTGTTGCAAAGACCTTCAAAAAATTGGAGTGTTGCATTAGGTTGCAACTACCCTCTTCTCTTGCCATATGGAGACACTAGTTGTGTGCTCCAAAGACCTTCAATTGGAGTGTTGTATTGGTGTCGCAACTAACCTCTTCTCTTGCCATTTGGAGACACTGCTAGAGTTATGCAAAGATCTTCAATTGTATTGTTGTATTAGTGTTGCAACTACCATCTTCTCTTGCCATATGGAGACACTACTTGTGTTCTGCAAAGACCTTCAATTGGAGTGTTGTATTGGTGTTGCAACTACCCTCTTCTCTTGCTATATAGAGACACTACTAGATTGCTGCTAAGATATTCAATTGGAGTGTTATAGTTGCAACTGCCCTCTTCTCTTGCCATATATAGACACTACTAGAGTGCTTCAAATATCTTCAATTGGAGCAAAGACCTTCAATTGGAGTGTTGTATTAGGTTGGAAATACCCTATCTCTTCCCATATGGAGACACTACTAGAGTGCTGCAAAAATCTTAAATTTGAGTGTTGTATATGTGTTGCAACTACCCTCTTCTTTTGATAAATGGAGACACTACTAGAGTGCTGCAAAGATCTTCAATTGTAGTATTGGTGTTGCAACAACCCTCTTCTCTTGCCGTATGAAGACACTACTTGTGTGCTGCAAAGAACTTCAATTGAAGTGTTGTATTAAGGTTGCAAGTACCCTATTCCCTTGCCATTTGGAGACACTACTTGAGTGCAGCAAAGTCCTTCAGTTGGACTAAACCCTAACCCCTAATCCCTAAACCCTAAACCCTAAAACCTAAACCCAATTGAGTGTTGTGAAGACCTTCAATTGGAGTGTTGTATTAGTGTTGCAACTACCCTCTTCTCTAGCCATATGGAGACACTGCTAGAGTGGTGCAAAGATTTTCAATTGATGTGTTGTATTAGGTTGCAACTACCATCTTCTCTTGTCATATGGAGACACTACTAGAGTGTTGCAAAAACCATCGATTGGAGTATTGTATTGGTGCTGCAACTACCCTCTTCTCTTGCCATGTGAATACACTACCAGAGGGCTGCAAAAATCTTCAATTAGAGTGTTTTATTAGTGTTGCAACTACCATTTTCTCTTGCCATATGGAGACACCACTAGAGTTTTGCAAAGACATTCATTTGGGTTGTTGTATTAGGTTGCAACTACTGTGCTGCAAAGAATTTCAATTGGAGTGTTGTATTAGTGTTGCAACTACCCTCTTCGCTGGCCATATGGAGACACTACTTGTGTGCTGCAAAAACCTACAATTGGAGTGTTGTATTTGGTTGCAACTACTCTCTTCTCTTGCCATATGGAGACACTATTTGTGTGCTGCAAAGAACTTCAATTGAAGTGTTATATTAAGGTTGCAAGTACCCTATTCCCTTGTCATTTGGAGAAACTACTTGAGTGCGGCAAAGTCCTTCAATTAAATAGTTTTATTAGTGTTGCAACTAACACTACCTTTGCCATATGGAGACACTACTAAAATGTTGCACAAACCTTCAATTGGAGTGTTGCATTAGGTTGCAACTGCCCTCTTCTCTTGTCATATGGAGACAGTACTAGAGTGCTGCAAAAACCTGCGATTATAGTGTTGTATTGGTGTTGCAACTACCCTCTTCTCTTGTCATATGGAGACACTAGTTGTGTGCTCCAAAGACCTTCAATTGGAGTGTTGTATTGGTGTCGCAACTAACCTCTTCTCTTGCCATTTGGAGACACTGCTAGAGTTATGCAAAGATCTCCAATTGTATTGTTGTATTAGTGTTGTAACTACCCTCTTCTCTTGCTATATGGATACGCTACTAGAGTGCTGCAAAGATTTTCAATTGGAGTGTTGTATTGGTGTTGCAACTACCCTTTTCTCTTGCCATATGGAGACACTACTAGAGTGCTGCAAAAACCTGTGATTATAGTGTTGTATTGGTGTTGCAAACTACCCTCTTCTCTTGCCATAAGAAGACACTACTGTTGTGCTGCAAATATCTTCAAATGGAGTGTTGTATTAGTGTTGTAACTACCCTCTTCTCTTGCTATATGGAGACACTACTAGAGTGCTGCAAAGATCTTCAAATGGAGTGTTGTATTAGTGTTGCAACTACCCTCTTCTCTTGCTATATGGATACACTACTAGAGTGCTGCAAAGATTTTCAATTGGAGTGTTGTATTGGTGTTGCAACTACCCTGTTCTCTTGCCATATGGAGACACTACTAGAGTGCTGCAAAAACCTTCGATTAGAGGGTTGTATTAGTGTTGCAACTACCCTCTTCTCTTGCCATATGGAGACACTACTTGTGTGCTGCAAAGATTTTCAGTTGAAGTGTTGTATTTGGGTTGCAAGTACCCTATTCCTTTGACATTTGGAGACACTACTTGAGTGCGGCAAAGTCCTTCTATTGGATAGTTTTGTTAGGGTTGCCACTATCATGTTCTCTTGCTATATGTAGACACTACTTGAGTGCTGCAAAGATCTTCAATTGGAGTGTTGTATTAGTGTTGCAACTACCCTCTTCTCTTGCTAACACTACTGGAGTGTTGCAAAGATCTTCAATTGGAGTGTTGTATTAGTCTTGGAACTACCCTCTTCTCTTGCCATATGGAGACACTACTAGAATGTTGGAAAGCTCTTCAATTGGAGTGTTGTATTAGGTTGCAACTACATTCTTCTCTTGCTATATGGAGACAGTACTAGAGTATTGCAAAGATCTTCAATTGGAGTGTTGTATTAGTGTTGGAACTGCCCTCTTATCTCGCCCTATGAAGACACTACTTGTGTGCTACAAAGACCTTCAATTGGAGTGTTGTATTAGTGTTGCAACTGCCCTCTTCTCTCGCCCTATGAAGACACTACTTGTGTGCTGCAAAGACCTTCAATTGGAGTGTTGTATTAGGTTGCAAGTACCCTCTTCTAGCCATATGAAGACACTACTAGATTGCTGCAAAAACTTTCGAATGGTGTGTTGTATTGGTGTTGCAACTAACTTCTTCTTTTACCATATGGAGACACTACTTGTGTGTTCCAAAGACCTTCAATTGGAGTGTTGTATTAGGTTGCAACTACCCTCTTCTCTTGCCATATGGAGACACTACTTGAGTGTTGCAAAGATCTTTAATCGGAATGTTGTATTAGGTTGCAATTACCCTCTTCTCTAGCCATAGGGAGACACTATTAGAGTGCTGCAAAAATCTTCGATTGGTGTGTTGTATTGGTGTTGCAACTACCCTCTTCTCTTGCTATAGAGAGACACGTCTAGAGTGCTGCAAAAACCTTCGTTTGGTGTGTTGTATTGGTGTTGCAACTACCCTCTTTTCTTGCCACATGGTGGCAATACTTATGTGCTGCAAAGCCTTCAATTGGGGTGTTGTATTAGGTTGCAACTACCCTCTTCTCTTGCCATTTGGGCACACTACTAGAGTGCTCCAAAGATCTACAATTGGAGTGTTGTATTGGTGTTGCAACTACCCTCTTCTCTTGCTATTTGGAGACACTACTAGAGTGCTTGAAAGATCTTCAATTGGAGTGTTGTATTAGTGTTGCAATTACGCTCTTCTCTTGCTATATACACTACTAGAGTGTTGCAAATATATTCAATTGGAGTGTTGTATTAGTGTTGCAACTACTCTATTCTCTTACCATATGGAGACACTACTAAAGTGCGACAAATAACTTCAATTGGAGCAAAAAGCTTCAATTGGAGTGTTGTATTAGGTTGGAACTCTCATTCCATATGGAGACACTACTAGAGTGCTGCAAAAATATGTAATATTCCGTCACGTCGATTTTTATTATTTTTTATCAATAAATCTAGAAGCGAATAATCATCATACTTTATATATAAAACCTAAGATACAAATCAATATATATGGAAATATGATATTCTTTTTTTTTAGTCATTTGATATATCTACAGATCATGAACCAAAATATATAATAGCTCAATTAAACTTTGTGAAACAAAATACATAAGAACCCAAATTGATTCTTCACAACCAGTCAAAGAAGTAGGCCCGTGATCATGCATGTACTCAAATCCACAAATGATTTAATTCATTTAAAATATGGATTAGAAAGGCATATCAAAATCACTCCTTAATTCTATCAAATTCCATAATTACTCTAATTGAACTTGGCTTCTTACACACCTAGATGCATCAATCAAATTCCCTAATTAATTTACTAAACCTAATAAGCCCTATTTAAAACCCCCCCCCCCCACATTTCCCAACACAGCCGACTCCCCTCTCTCTCTAAAAACCGTCGGCCACCAATCAAACCCTCTCTTTTCCCTCTATCTCCTTTGCTTCTGCTTCAAGGTAATCATTCATTTCAACTAATTAAATTAGTATTTCCTTGCTTGAGTAAATAAATATTAAATCTATCAAAAATAAACAAATACCTAGGACACGTTTATGTTTCTTTGTAGTATTTTATTTAAGTTTATTTTATTGTTCGTTTTCTTCTCTTTTTTTTTCTCCACAGAAATAAAATAATAAATCCAAGGCATAAACGATGTATAACATCTATACGGCTTGGTTTGGTTCTTGTTCTTTCCTTTGTTTTGATCTTTTCATAATCCGACCTATAACCGGTCATGTTACGATGACAACTCCAAAGGGAACCTTAGATGTTCCAATGGTTGAAGTAACAATAACTTGAATCTTGTACAATGATTCTATTAATTCTTTCCCGTAATTCATTTCCCTTTTCAATTAAAAATGATTAGTTTTACAAATGTACATAGATAATATTATAATTTTCTTTTCTCAATTCATTTACTTATTTCAATTAAGTCATATGAATTAAACTCCAAGTATACGAATTTCTTTTTTATATTTTAAGGTAGATGACCAAATAAATAAATGACTAGAACATGATGGATATTACAATATAATAATAACTAGAACATGATGAATATTACAATATAATAATTTCCTTTAAAAAATCTACTCTCCATATTTTTCAATTGAAATTCGGATTCTTTCCTTGTTTGTTAATTTGTTTTCTTCACTTAGGCACGATTACCTTATTTTGAGAAATATATGCTTACAACAAATGAAGATTCATTTCTATATCTGTCGTTCAATTCAAAGGTCCAGATATTTTATTAGAAATAGATATTCATATAAATAATAAGATTCCTTCCTAGATTGATCATACATTCTAAAGTTTCAGATTTCATTAGATATTTACCTCATTTTATCTCAACCGAATTTAATTTTTATTAAGTTATTTAAACTTAATTTACGCATTCAATTATTATATTAAACTTAATCTAGAAGTCAATAAAATAGAATAATTATATTTTATATGTTATGTTTATGAATTGGATGATTAATAAAATGTCATTTTGTTGCCTTGAGTATTATTGCATTTATGAATCATTTCGAGTTCATGACTGGAATTGTGAAACTTCATAATATAGATGATATATACTCTTAAAAGTCTCTAACCGAGGTAATTAGCAGGAACACTAATTAACCGCTACAAGGTTAGTATGTGGATTAAAAGATGGTTAAGTTTTACAGACCATAGACAAGAGATGTCATTTTAATCACATGGATACATGTTCCAAGAACATGGTATTATGACAAACCCCGAATGAAACATTAAATGGAATTGTGTTCGTGTCATTAATGCTTTCATTCAGTGTTAACTTCTAAAATATGAGTTATTCATCTTTCCTACATAAGAGATGTATATGTGTGAGTGTTGTCTAATGTTGTCCGTAAAAGGTAGCTATAACGGTGGCACTTCGGTATACATAATTTATGCGGAGGAAGAGATGTTCACCAAAAGTACTATTGTCCCTCGTATTTCTATACGAGTAATAGTATCACTGGGCCCCTTGATAGAGTAAGGTTATCTGCTAGCGGTATGATTACAAGAGTAATCATATTTGATAATCTGCTCAAGATCAAGAAAATATTAAGTTTGCAATGATGACACACACCTACCTTGAAACTGATCTGATAGCTATGAGACAAAAGAATTAACACGAGTAAATAGTTTACTGGATCGTGATATTGTACAGTACAAGATCATCTGTGTAATTGGATGGTCATAATGCATTCTGCCAGGTGCCTCTTATGATTTGTAGAAGTTAAAACAGTTTTAATTCTATTTACCAACATAACACAGATCCTATCGGGTCACACCGTATAGGAAGTAATCAGAGAATCTTATCTTTAATTATAAATTGATTATAATTAATAATAAGAATGTTATAATTAATTATACGTGATATAATTAAATTATAAATGTCATTTAGATGACAAGCTAAAACATGGTAAATTAATAAGCGTGCACGACACGTTGTATAAAAGTTACCGAAATAACAGCAGCAAGAAATATAATTGTTCAGAACAATTATCTAGATATTTAAATGTTAATTATGGATTAATATTTTGGGCTTAAATCCCATTAGAATTTAAGCCTTAATTAAATTTAAAAGCCCAAAGTCAAAGCCCAAATCAAATCAATTCATTTTAGGCCGAGGGCATTTTGGTAATTTTTTTTTGAAACCTCCTTACTATTCATCCCTATAAGGTTATATAAAGGCATGGGGTGTGAGAGAGAAATTTAACAATTCACTTGATAGTTCAATCTGATCGATTTGAATATCTATTTTCTCTCCCTCGTGTTTTCTCTCCCAAATAGTGTTTTGGTTTAGAAAAGAAAGTTATACATAATCCACGTATAATCTTGCGGATTGTTGAATAGTGTTTTTGCGAAGATCACGATATTTCTGTTTTGCGAAGATCGCGGTATTTTTACCTGTGGATCTTGAATCGTTTATCTGCGGATTGTGAATAGTGTTTCCACGCCTCCCGTGAATAGTGTTTTTGCGAATACAGCAGTTTCAGTATTTCTGTCAAAAGAAATAACCGTTCTCTGGTTAGTCCTGGTGGATAACCTATGGAGGTATCAGACGTCTGGTGCTCCGAGACGAGTCAGACTTCAATCCAATTAGAATTTGGATACGAGGTATAAATGTTATCTTAATTTATTTAATTGTTAAATAGATTTAGTTTTTAGAAATCAATCATGGAGTAGATCCTCGTAGGATTAAAATGTTCTGTCAAGGGAAAGACTGGAAAATAAACTTTCGGTTGTCTTTCCGACGTACCTCTTTTAATTCTCGGCTTGAGTTAGAAGTAAAAATTTTGTTTTACGGTCTTTTCGCAGCTTAAGCCTAATCAAAGGGTAGCACGAAAACCCTACAAATGAGACACTACTAGAGTGCTGCCAAAATCTTCAATTTGAGTGTTGTATAAGTGTTGCAACTACCATTTTCTCTTGCCATATAGAGACACTACTAGAGTGATGCAAATATCTTCAATTGGAGTGTTGTATTAGTGTTGCAACTACCCTATTCTCTTTCCATATGGAGACATTACTATAGTTTTGCAAAGACCTTCAATTGGAGTGTTGTATTAGGTGGCAACTACTCTCTTCTCTTGCCATATGGAGACACTACTAGAGTGCAGCAAAAACCTTCAATTAGAGTGTTGTATTATGTTGCAACTACCCTCTTCTCTTGCAATATCGAGACACAACTAGAGTGCTGCAAAGATTTTCAATTTGAGTGTTGTATTAGTGTTGCAACCCTCTTCTCTTGCCATATAGAGACACTACTTGTGTACTGTAAAAACATTTAGTTGGAGTGTTGTATTAAGGTTGCAATTACCCTCTTTTCTTGCCATTTGCAAACATTCCTATAATGCTGCAAAGTCCTTCAATTGGAGAGTTTTATTAGGGTTGCAACTGCCCACCTCCTTTGCCATATGGAGACACTACTAGTGTGTGACAAAAACATTCAATTGGAGTGTTATATTAGAGTTGCAACTACCCTATTTGGAGACATTACTAGAGTGCTGTAAAGACCTTCAATTGGAGTGTTGTATTATTGTTGCAACAACTCTTTTCTCTTGCCATATGGAGACACTACTAGAGTGTTGCAAAAACCTTCTGTTTTACCCTAAAAATGGGACATATAAAATATAGCATGCAGCATGGCACGCCAAAATAAACTCAGGATACCATAAAATATCCAGGGTGGACCTAACTTAGCATTAAGGGCCCATGGCAGTCCAACATAATAAAAAATGTGCATCTTTGCGATTTGGACTGCCCCGACACTTGTCATTGTTTTGACCATAAATGAATCATATCGGTTCCAATTCAAAAAAAAAGTAAAATTCTGAGAAAAGAAGACAAAGATACTTCCAATTCTTATGCTGAAACATGATGCAAAAACATGGTAAAGAAATGAACAAGACAATGATGCAAAAAATAATTTTTTCGACAATCCTTGTAGGACATCCTTGGCAGCAACCAGTGTTTAGGCCATAAGTTTGTCATATTAGGCCAAATTGAGATGAAATAAATTATCTTAGAAAGTTCATAAAAATATGCACAACATTTCTGTTTCGGGCCTGGGCAGAAACTTAGTGTATCATGGTGGAATGATTAAATAAAATTTAGTATCCCAAGATTAACATGAGTTGGACAGCCTCGACAGCTGTTAGTATTTCGACCATATATCGGTCATCCTAACTCCAATTCGGGTGATCTAAATTTATATGAAACCTAGACAAAGGCACCTACAACATTCATGAAGGAAAGAAACCAAAAATCTGGACGTATCATGATCATAAGGTTCGCACAAAATGAAGTACGAATATTGCCGTTACAGCGCGCTTGCTCTGGAAATCTGGACTGCCTGGAGTAAATTGGTCATAGGTCGGTCATATCAAATTCGATTTGGGCAAATGAACATGCGTTGGAAAGGTGAGACCAAGACCTACAACTATTATGTTGTACAAAAGTGCAGAAAAAGAAATTATAACGTCCAAAAAATCTGATGAATGACTGATTCTCAATTAATATGCTGCTTTTAAGTGCTGAAATTAATATGGCGTGATTCATGGCTAAGATCCCTCGACGCCATTACTCTTGGACAGCTAGGCCACATCAAGGCACCCCTTGGCAGCCAAGGTACCTTCTCCATCTATAAGAAAAAGCCCCTAATTAAAGCCTGAAAAACAACAACATCCCCCCTCAAAAACTATACCAAAATTCTGCCCACATAGCAACTCGTACGTGCCCCTCACTAAAACCCTTCTACAGAAATACACATTCATAATCTGGACAAATATTCTACATAAAAGTTGTAGTTATCTGAGTCATGAAACCACAGCCACCGAAATCACTCAAATCAGAGTACGGAGCGCCAAGATCTGGCCAAAACCATGACGGCTGTTTGTGCCTAAAACTGAAACCGAGCTGAACCAATCATCTCACTATCACAAAAAACTGACAATCGTACATCCAAAATATGAGAAAATGTTCTACATGAAAATTGTAGTTCCCTGAGCCATGAATGAATAGACACCAAAATTCTCCAAATCCAAATTACCATCAGCAAAATATAGCCAAAACAGTGACTGTTGCGCATACCTTCCAAAACCGCAAACTCCACAAACAATCCAAGACCAAAACGAACATTACAACCATTCACCACAAAATACCGAAAATCCTAAACCCCAAATACTAAAGCAACAAAAACAACACTCATTAAAAAAACCTCAAAACCTAATCACACACGTGACAATATTCTAAACACTTCACTACCACTTCCGGACTCGAAGCACTCGGTGCAGTAGGGTGCCGGTTGGGCAAAACTACACAACATTCGCTACTATCGGACTCGAAGCACTTGGTGCGTGTAGGGTGCCAGTAGGGCGATTCAATGGGCTCAAAACACTCGGTGGAGTAGAGCGCCAACAAAAAAAGGATCCGAAGCACTCGGTGCGCGTAGGATGCCACAATCATGTTAATGATGAGTGCGAATGAGGCATAAATGCTGTCAAAATTCCCTCTTGATTTAACATGAAAACAAAATTTAAAAAAATACAAAATTGAGACAAAATGCTGCTAAAATTATCTCTTGAACAAAGAAAAAGGAAATAAATTATTGAACGTAATAATGACAAAAACATTAAAAACAAATAAAGTTGTACACAAGAGGAACAAATAAGAAAGTTTCAGAAATTGAAACATGAATTGAAGATAAGGTTCGGGTAACTTGCTCACCGAACCTTATAAAATGGAAGACATGAAAGTTGTAGAGATCTCAGTTACAGAACCGTGAGCACTAATTTCACATCGATCGCACATCCAAACGGAGAAATACGCCCAAAACAGTGCAAAAGGTTGGCTATCTTAAAAAGCAGAAAAAACAGCAAGGCTGTCCCGACTTCAAAAATCTACTAAAAATCACCTATTCATAATCTGACAAAACATTCCACATGAAAGATGTAGCACTCTCAGTCAAGTATCTTTGAGCTCTGGTTTCAACTCTATCGTACTCTTCAACGGAGAGATTGGGCCAAAAGAGTACACAAAGGTCCGCTGACTCCAGACAGTAGCCGTACCCTGAATTCTAAAATCCACCATAAATCACCAATCCAAAGTCCAGACAAATGGTCCACACGAAAGTTGTAGCTCTCTTAGTCACGAAGACGTTAGCTCTAGTTTTACCTCAATCGGGCTCTCCAGCAGAGAGATTTAGTCAAAAGAGTACCCTAAGGTCCGTTGATTCCAGACAGCAGGCATACCCTGACTTATAAAATTCACCATAAATTATATATTCCGAACCGGACAAAACATTGACACGAGAGTCATCGACATCGCTGTCGTGAACCTTTTGAGAACCAATTTCATGCCAATCGGACCTTCCACTGGAGAAATATACTCTAAACATCAACTGAAGGTCATGCACCAAACCTCGCTCTAAATATATAAAGACACCAAATCCAAGTCCACAAAGGATTCTAATCCATAGACCCAGATGTTCGATCTCCCAATGGTCGAACTAACCAAATAAACTTGAAGAGTCCCCACTCTAAATATGATCTCTAACCATAACAACCAAACAGTCCCGCCTCGGTGACATCAACATGCATATACATGCACAAATACAAGTCACCTTTCAATAAAAGATGATAAACTCGAACATGAATCTGAGAAAATTTCAACTCAACAACACCTATGCCCCATGTTGAAGATTCCTAGAGTTTGGAGAAATACACACAATACCTACCCAAAAACTATACCGGAAACCCTATGCAGTTTCATGCCAACCAAACTCAAGAGATTCCATGTCACCTTAAACCAAAGGCTTCTACGCCACTTAAATCAAATCCAAGACCAATCTAAAACCTACACTAAATTCGAATAAACACAAACAAAACCTATACCAAATAAATCAAACATATCCAAATAAACCCAAATCACAATCAAGCCCAAGCAAACTCAAACCAAAATGAAATCCAAATAAAACTGATATCTCGCTTTCTTATCTATATTCTGACCAAACTTTGTACCAAAACCTGTGCCTAAAACTGTCAAATTGTGTTTATTTCATTGAATATCTATAGAATGTGGTACTGCTGCGCATTTGTTCTTACTTTGCAGAAAACGGGCGAAACCGAGGAAGAATCTGGAATTCGAAGGTTTATATACGGTCCGTGTACCTTCTTATGCAGACCGTACAACCCTCTGCCCGACCACAGACACGACCAGGACACCATCCACATGACCTGTATATGATGCTGAAATTTCAGCACCTGAAATTAAAACAGTCATAGATTTTGACTCGTAACTCCGTTTTGGGTGTATGACCACTTTTCGGAAAGCTTGCGAGAAGATCTACAATCTGAGCCAAATACACAAGCACACGGTCCGTACACATTTTTGTGCGGACCGTACCTTAACTGCCCAACCACACAGAGAGTATTAATTCTCTACAACACAGGCACACGGTCCGTACACATTTTTGTGCGGACCGTACACAGAAAATTCGGAAATCCAAACTGGTGATGGAAACAGATGCCAGCTGGGGAGGTTGAAAAGGAAAGGCTTTAAGACGCAATTTTGAGCATTAAAAGGAGGAGATTGCAGACCTAAAGAGAACGGCTGGCTCTTGGGAGAAAAACTTGGATTGGAGAAGAAGTTTGGAGACGAATCTTCATCTCTGTTCGAGTTTTGTCATGAACTTTATTATTGCTTTTTGTTTTATTTGCGTTTTAACCATGATTGAGTAGACTTTTATGTTTCTAGGGTTATGATGTAGTCGAATGCTTAGTTTTATTTGCTAGTTACTTGGAATTTGTGTTTGAATCTTGTGCTTGCTTGATTGTGTAGTATTATATTGCTTAGTTGAAATTGTTTGAATTGAATTGTTAATCCGTTAGATGAAAGGCCTCATCTAGATGGATATTGTATAACCTTGATATTCACTCGACCAAACTAAGTATTTGAGATAGGTTTATGAACCGAGAGGCGAAACCAAGTAGTAGCCGAGAGGTGAACTTTTCCTCGTATCGAGAGATCGAGGATATCTTTAGTAAACCGACAAGTGACTTAGGATAATTAAGCCAACAAGCGAAAATTGAGGTTTGAGAACCCTAGGAGGGAAGAAATTGAATCCCGTACCGAGTAATTAAGCCAACATGCGAGAGTTGAGGTCTAGGTACTTTGGTTCGGTCAATAGAACCCTGCACAGGAAACAACACAGAAACCAGTAGCTGCTGTATTAACTCGAGGGCCACACGGACCGTGTATGAGAGTACACGGCCCGTGTACATTACACACGGCCCGTGCATGAAAGTGCACGGACCGGGCACCTTGAGGCTGAGCTGAGATGAAATCAGAAACCCTAGGAACCCCTTTTTAATTATATTAAACCCAAATCAAAGTTTACTTTATTGTTTTTAATTACTGTCATTGAACTGTTAGGACACGTAATACCCCAAATCAACCTTTGCAGACTTCTAGAATCTCTGCAGTTTAAGTAAAGTCCGGTAATTGTCAAACCGTCCCTGTGATCGATACCCGACAATATACTATACGATAGGACTGTGCACTTGCAGTCTGAACCGAAAGTGTATTTAAGGTTTAAAAAGTACAGTTTACTGTACTGAAACTTTGTGCATTACCTTTTGGTGCAACAAGTTTTTGACGCCGTTGCCGGGGACGGCATTGAAAATTTCAGATTTTGCTTATTTTGCTAAATTCTAGATTTTACCTTTTTTTTTATTTTTCTCTCACCACAGGATCAAGCTGGAACACGTACTACCACCCAAAGGTGACTACAATCTGAGGAGCAGAGCACAAACCTCGAACACAGAAACTCCTCCAGATCCAACCCAAATCCAGAACACAGCTGTTCCTGCACCCTCTGCACACGATCCGTACGGAAGACACACGGTCCGTGCACTCTAATAACCCGAGCAGAGGAGACATGAGTAACAACGGAGACGAAGCAGAGGAGAATGGGAATGATGTTCACGACTCTGATGATGACATGGCTGACTTTGTCCCGAGGACTTTGCGAGAATTCAATGTGCCAAGAGTTGGAGATGTGAGAGGAGCAATCAAGCTGCCAAGGATTGACAGAAACCAACCGAACTTCAATCCCGGTGTTGTCAACATTGTGCAGCAGAATACTTTCCATGGACTAGATCATGAGGATCCACATGCTCACCTTCAGACATTTCTCGAGTGTTGCACCACCATTAAAACTAATGGCGCAACCATTGACTACATTAGACTTGCATTATTTCCTTTTACTCTTAGGGATAAATTCAAGAAATGGTTAGGGTCTTTACCAAGGGATTCGATAACCACATGGAGGGAATTGTCTAAACTGTTCTACTAGATTCTTCCCTCACAAAAGAACTGCTAAGGTTAGGACCCAATTAACCAGTTTTAAGCAAAGACCTGATGAACCATTGAATGAGGCATAGGAAAGGTTTAGGGAATTGCAATACTCTTGTCCACACCATGGTATACCAGACTGGTTGCTTATTCAGACCTTTTATGATAGTTTGACTGATAGTACTCGTACTTCTATCGATGCTGTTGCAGGTGGAGCACTGATGTCAAGAGAACCTCTTGAAGCCATGAACCTGATCGACAACATGGCTCAGAACCAACAATGGTTCGGCCGCGACAACACTCGAGCTGGAGGAGGAGGCCGATTTGAGGTTGATCAAATCACTGCTCTAACCGCCAAGCTTGATGCTATGCAGAAAGCTTTTGATAAGATGAGTGTGAAGGCAGTCAACCAGCAGCAACAAACCTGTGTCATGTGTGGAGATGAGGGTCATTCTTATGAACAGTGCCCATTGGCCCAAAGGGATGAAGAACCTGAGCAGATAAACTATCTCAACAATGAATCATCCCATTTCCCGAGACCACAATTCAACAATCCCTCGAGCAGCAACAACAACCGAGGCTTCTACCACAATGTTTCTTTTCCTGACTCGAACAACCGATCATTTCAATCCGGTCCTCCCAAACCGTATATCGGTCCCGCTATCAATGACTTCATGCATGAGCAAGGGAAGATGAACCAGATGATATTCGAGCAAATGCAAACAATGAATGCTCAAATGACTACTCAGCTGACTGCTCAGAACAAGTTGATAGAGCAAATAAGTCACCGAGTCACCGCAAGCCTTACACCACCTGGAAGGCTACCCAGCCAACCAGAGGTCAACCCCAGAGGAGAGGTAAAATCTATAGCCATGCGAAGTGGGAATCACTATCAGAGACCAGCCATGCCCACTGACCCAACTGCGAAGTACACGGACCGTGCAGACTCCACACGGACCGTGCAGACCCCACCTGTTGAAGAACACCCCGACCGTGCAGAGCCCGCACGGCCAGCAGTAAACACTGAGACTACTGTGCACATGGACCGTGCAGATGGTACACGGACCGTGCAGAAAGAAGCTGACAACCAGGTGAAGAAAGGGGCCGAGAAACCACCACCTTACCGGCCACCTGTTCCCTTCCCCCAGAGGCTAGCCGAGTCCAGACTCAACGAGCAATTTGCCAAGTTCATTCAAGTGCTCAAGCAGCTGCACATCACAATCCCCTTCACCGATGCCTTGACCCAAGTGCCAACCTATGCCAAGTTTCTCAAGGACATCCTCACCAACAAGCGAAACTTAGGGGGACATGAGAAGGTAAAACTCACAGAGCAGTGCAGCGCAATCTTGAGTAGCAAACTCCCGCCCAAACTGGAGGACCCAGGTAAATTCTCCATTCCTTGCAAAATCGGGAAAGCCACCATCAAGCGAGCCCTATGTGACTTAGGGGCCAGCGTGAGTCTCATGCCACGCACCATCTTTGAGCGCATGGGAGTAGGCGAGCTCAAACCCACGCACATGACTCTGCAGCTTGCTGATTCCACTGTCAGGCTACCACTTGGCATAGTAGAGAATGTGCCGGTTTTGGTTGGCAAGTTTTATGTTCTAGTTGATTTCGTGGTGATGGAGATGGAGGAGGACAAAGAAATCTCCATCATTCTGGGAAGGCCATTTTTAAAAACCGCTCAAACACTGATTGATGTGGAAAATGGGACTTTGACTCTGCGGATTGGAGATGAGAGTGTGAAGTTTAATCTCAACCGATCTATGAAGTACCCAGATGAACCAGAAACATGCTGCGCGATCGATGTGGTTGATCAATTGGCCAAGGAACAATCTCGTAAGCAATACGGCAGCTCATTTAAAGATTATCCTGATTATTTGGCTGATTTGCAGGTAAAGAGAGCTGCTAAGGAGAAGATGTGTGAAGCAGAAGCAAAGTCTGCCAATCTGGAGGAACTGACACACGGACCGTGCACCACAGTCAGAGGAGCTGGAGGATGAGGAAGCATACGGGGCGCACAAGGCTCACACGGGGGTAGAACACGGACCGCACACGTCTCACACGGACCGTGCATCAGCCCAGACAGAACAGCCCACTCCTGAACTTAAACCTCTTCCAGCTAAACTCAGGTATGAGTTCCTAGACCCGAATAAATCTTGCCTTATGATTTTAAATGCAGGTCTCAACCTGGATCGCAACCTTAGATTTTTGGAGCATTTGAAAGCTCAGCATACTATGATCGAGTACTTGATCGGGAAGCTGACAGGCACGAACCAAGCCACACACATGCATCAGACCTCTCCAAGGCACACGGACCGTGCAGACCAGCACACTGGCCGTGCACAAGCAGCTTGGTCTGTGCATTCTCTCCCATGGTGTTTCAAGAAGGACAGATGGTCGTGGTTCCACAAAGAACCACCCGACCCGCCTCACCCCTCGCTCCACATCTAGTAAGTTTTCATGTTTTCTTTTATTTACTCTTTCTTGTGTGAATTTAAGCATTGAGGGCAATGCTTCATTCAAGCTTGGGGGGTTGAATAGAAGAAAATTGTATCTGCATTTAGTTCATGTTTATTTTTCGAAAATTTTGCATTTTTAGGTGATAAATTTGTGTGATTGCTAGGATTAAAGACTTGTTTGAAATTTTTTTGTTATGATTTGGATGACTTTGAGAAATTGGAAATAACCCCATAATTGATCAAAGAACTGCTTAGGATGGGATGTTTTGAGAAATTGAAAAGATGAAAACTTGAATTGTACCGAAAAAAAAATTTTGAAACTGAACTGTGCCTTTTAAATAGGGAAATGGGGATTCTAAACAAATAGAAAGATTGGGATATCCATTGGTATGAAAGAATACCATTGGATGTGTGTATTCATGGTATGTGCAAAAAAAAAATGAAAATGAAAAGATGGAGAAAATAAGAGTACTGGCAATAAGTCATATGGGGCGCCTTTGAGCTCGTCTCCCAAATTAAAAAAAAAGAGTACTGGCACAATCCGACGGGATGCCTTTGAGCTCGAAAACTTTCAAAACCTTTTGCGTATATCAACACACGAAGTCCGCGACTTTCTAACCTAAGCTTGTTTCAAGCTTTGGGGGGGCACAATGGGAAAATCACCATAAACGAGGCCATAGTTTCAGTGAAAGAATGAAATATTGATCAATTCGGGTAACTAGTTTTTGCAAATATCAAAGCATCTCAGAATTTGAAGTTCGACTAGTCAATTTGTGGGGTGAATCAAAATTAATCGAGAAAAGTCCAAGTTGTTATTCAAAATGATTCTTGAGGTTAATGATAATAGCAGTTCATGTGAGTTTTTCACAATTAGGATCTTAACTTGCATTTAGGAAAGTTTAAAAGACCAGCCCGATACCTAAGTTGGGGTTTTTGCTTGAGGACAAGCAAGATTTCAGCTTGGGGGAATTTGATATCTCTATTTCTTATCTATATTCTGACCATACTTTGTACCAAAACCTGTGCCTAAAACTGTCAAATCGTGTTTATTTCATTGAATATCTATAGAATGTGGTACTGCTGCGCATTTGTTCTTACTTTGCAGAAAACGGGCGAAACCGAGGAAGAATCTGGAATTTGAAGGTTTATATACGGTCCGTGTACCTTCTTATGCGGACCGTACAATCCTCTGCCCGACCACAGACACGACCAGGACACCATCCACACGACCTGTATATGATGCTGAAATTTCAGCACCTGAAATTAAAACAGTCATAGATTTTGACTCGTAACTCCGTTTTGGGTGTATGACCACTTTTCGAAAAGCTTGCGAGAAGATCTACAATCTGAGCCAAATACACAGGCACACGGTCTGTACACATTGTTGTGCGGACCATACCTTAACTGCCCAACCACACAAAGAGTGCTAAATCTCTACAACACAGGCACACGGTCCGTACACATTTTTGTGCGGACCGTACACAGAAAATTCAGAAATCTAGACTGGCGATAGAAACAGATGCCAACTGGGGAGGTCGAAATGGAAAGGCTTTAAGACGTGATTTTGAGCATTAAAAGGAGGAGATTGCAGACCTAAAGAGGACGGCTGGCTCTTGGGAGAAAAACTTGGCTTGGAGAAGAAGTTTGGAGACGAATCTTCATCTCTCTTCGAGTTTTGTCATGAACTTTATTATTGCCTTTTGTTTTATTTGCTTTTTAACCATGCTTGAGTAGACTTTTATGTTTCTAGGGTTATGATGTAGTCGAATGCTTAGTTTTATTTGCTAGTTACTTGGAATTTGTGTTTGAATCTTGTGCTTGCTTGATTGTGTAGTATTTTATTGCTTAGTTGAAATTGTTTGAATTGAATTGTTAATCCGTTAGATGAAAGGCCTCATCTAGATGGAAATTGTATAACCTTGATATTCACTCGACCAAACTAAGTATTTGAGATAGGTTTATGAACCGAGAGGCGAAACCAAGTAGTAGCCGAGAGGTGAACTTTTCCTCGTATCGAGAGATCGAGGATATCTTTAGTAAACCGACAAGTGACTTAGGATAATTAAGCCAACAAGCGAAAGTTGAGGTTTGAGAACCCTAGGAGGGAAGAAATTGAATCCCGTACCGAGTAATTAAGCCAACATGCGAGAGTTGAGGTCTAGGTACTTTGGTTCGGTCAATAGAACCCTGCACAGGAAACAACACAGAAACCAGTAGCTGCTGTATTAACTCGAGGGCCACACGGACCGTGTATGAGAGTACACGGCCCGTGTACATTACACACGGCCCGTGCATGAAAGTGCACGGACCGGGCACCTTGAGGCTGAGCTGAGATGAAATCAGAAACCCTAGGAACCCCTTTTTAATTATATTAAACCCAAATCAAAGTTTACTTTATTGTTTTTAATTACTGTCATTGAACTGTTAGGACACGTAATACCCCAAATCAACCTTTGCAAACTTCTAGAATCTCTGCAGTTTAAGTAAAGTACGGTAATTGTCAAACTGTCCCTGTGATCGATACCCGACAATATACTATACGAGAGGACTGTGTACTTGCAGTCTGAACCGAAAGTTATTTAAGGTTTAAAAAGTACAGTTTACTGTACTGAAACTTTGTGCATTACCTTTTGGTGCAACAAAAACCAAGACCAAATCAAATCCAAGCAAAATCAAGTTTACACCCAAATAAGCCAAAACATAAACCAAACACAAGTAAACTCAAGTCAAACCAAAGGCTTCCATGCTAACCCAAATAAAGGCTTCCACGCCACCCAAATCCAAAGGCTTCCACGCCAACCTAAACCAAAGGCTTTAAAGCCAACCCAAGTCAAAGGCTCCCACGCCCAAAACCAAAGGCTCCCACGCCACATCAAACTAAAGGCTCCCACACCAACCCAAATTCAAAGGCTCCCATGCCACCCTAACAAGTACATAAGTTCAGCTAAAGCCCTTGCATGTAATAGGCACCCCAAGGGAAGGGAAACCCTACAGACACCACGGGCATATGATACGCCCTTGTCTAAACCCTCTGCACCAGTCCGACCCATAGGCTGTCGAAGTGTTCTAGACGCCCACTCATGTAGTCTGGTGTCGCCCAAAACATATATGTCCAGCTAAATCCCTTGCCTGAAACAGGCACCAAAAACAAAAAGCCCTAGAAAACCCTAGGCACCACCAAACCAGCTAAAACCCTTGCATGTAATAGGCAACTCCACAGTAAACAAAAGCCCTAGAAAAATCTAGGCATACACCATAAGTATGCCCCTTGAGGGTTGAATCAGTACTACCCCTATGATTCATATCACACTCTCTTCTTAATTGCACTTTAGATAACCTACCCTAATCATGTCATTTCGTCTAGCCCCTTAATTGGAGGTTCCTGGATACTATCCAGGGTAATTAACGGCAGGGGCTTGCGCCTGTCAGAAGAAAAAGAATCCCTACAATCAAATAATAAGCTTCTTCCCCTTTACCTACTCGTGGGAGGGAGTGTATCTGCAGAGACATTCGCGCCGGTCTACACCAAATAATAAGCCGACAAAAATGCCTCAACACCTTCGATTGGAGTGTTGTATTGGTGTTGCAACTACCCTCTTCTCTTGCCATATAGAGACACTACTAGAGTGCTGAAAAGATTTTCAATTGGAGTGTTGTATTAGTGTTGCAACTACCCTATTCTCTTGCCATATAGAGACACTACTAGAGTGCTGCAAAGATCTTCAATTGGAGTGTTATATTTGTGTTACAACTACCCTCTTCTCTTGCCATATGTTGACACTACTTGTCTGCTGCAAAGACCTTCAATTGGAGTGTTGTATTAGGGTTGCAAGTACCATATTCCCTTGCCATTTGGAGACACTACTTGAGTGCGGCAAAGTCCTTCAATTGAATAGTTTTATTAGGGTTGAAACTAACCACTACCCTTGCATAGAGACACTACTAGAGTGTTGCAAAGACTTCAATTGGAGTGTTGTATTAGGTTGCAACTACCCTCTTCTCTAGCCATTTGAGTGCTGCAAAGATCTTTAATTGAAATGTTGTGTTAGTGTTGCAACTATCCTCTTCTCTTGCCATATGGAGACACTACTATAGTGCTGCAAAGATCTTTAATTGAAGTGTTGTATTAGTGTTGCAACTACCATCTTCTCTTGCCATATGGAGACACTACTTGAGTACTGCAAAGATCTTCGATTGGAGTGTTGTATTCGTGTTGCAACTTCCCTTTTCTCTTCCCATATGCAGACACTACTAGAATACTGCAAAGACCTTCAATTAGAGTGTTGGATTAGGTTGAAACTACCATCTTCTCTTGCCATATGGAGACACTACTAGAGTGCTGCAAAAACCTTCGATTGGAGTATTGTATTAGTATTGCAACTGCCATCTTCTCTTGCCATATGGAGACACTACTAGAGTGCTGCAAAGATCTTCAATTGGAGTGTTGTATTAGTGTTGCAACTACCCTATTCTTTTGCCATATGGAGACACTAGTAGAGTGCTGCAAAGATTTTCAATTGGAGTGTTGTATTAGTGTTGCAACTATCTTATTCTCTTGCCATATGGAGACACTACTAAAGTGCTGCAAAGATGTTCAATTGAAGTATTGTATTAGTGTTGCAACTACCCTCTTCTCTTGTCATATGGAGACACTACCAGAGTGTTGCAATGACTTTCAATTGGAGTGTTGTATTAGCTGGCAACTACCTCTTCTCTTGCCATATGGAGACACTACTAGAGTGCTGCAAAGCTTTTCAATTGGAGTGTGCAGAGAGAATGTATTTGGAAAAACTGGGAATTAGTGTGAAGAGAAAAAATTGGGAGGACTGGGTATAAAAAATCTCTGGAGTTTTAATCAAGCGTTGTTGGCTAAATGGTATTGACAATGGCAGAACAAAGAAGACAAATTATGAAAAATGTTATTTCAAAGGATATATGAAGCACAACAGGGTGGGATATATGACTCATCTTTTTACAAAAAAACTCTCAAGTCGGTGAGAATTTTCTGTGACTGTTTCATACTGAATCTAGTCGAAGAAGGAGACACAATAAAGCTGTGGGAACAAGATTGGGGAATTGGCATTATTAAATACAATTTCGAATCTTTGTATACTTTCACAACACAGAGGGAGGCAACTGTACAGGAATTCTTACAAACCCAAAGCATAGCAACCATGTTTAGACCGGTATTATCGGTACGGCCAAGTGATGTGTATTTTGGGTATAGAAATAAATGGTCTATTTCGTACACTCTTTTCTTTAAATTTATAAAACCCTAAATACGCAAAGTTAGATTGAATTGCAAGCGCACAATCTATCCCTGTAGTAATTATGGGTATCGATCCAAAGATAACGGAAAATATTACTTTTTACTAAACTAATTAATTCTAAAATAATTCAAATAAAGTAAATGGGGGGGGGGTTTGTTGTAAAACTGAAATTGTGGGTTCAATACCCGAAGAGGAGTTGAATTTGAACAAAACAATTCTAAACAAACAATTAAAAGGAGTTTGTATCAAGGAGATGGAATCTAAGGGCTATCGGCTCACAATCACTTGGTCAAATTTACACTTACTTGGTTTCTAAATTCATGTTTGTAATTTTGGGGTTTCTAAACCTAATATGTCAAGAAGGGTCACTTTCGTGAATTAATGACGTGTCTAGATAGTTCGGATTTCACGATTAAGTCCTTCACCCTAATTATCTAGACCATAAGCACATGTTTAGCCTAATTTATTCCCAAATATCAACACTTCACGATTAAGTTCTTCACACCAAAATTCGGTTCAATTTTAGGGGTCCCAATCGAATATGAGGCTTCACGATTAAGTCCTTCACCTCAATTCAACCATTGTTCTTGTGGTTCCGGACTAAGAAATAGATTTGGTCATTTCTAATCTCAATCCTAGAGTTATTCATGCAAGTAATTTGGTTCTATCAATTCTTTGATCCTAACACCTTAAGTTGGTTAAACCTAAGCGGGACGCTAATTAACAAATCGCAAATCACACAAGCACATGAATAATAAAATTAACAAGATCAATCAAGCATCAAACAATCATTATCTAGAACAAATGTCCAAGTAAGCACAAATCTAACACAAGTTCATGATTTTAGCCTAAGCCCCTAGAGAGGAAATCTAGCCTCTCATGGGTGAACTAACATCCAAGAGAAAATAAAGAGAAAACATGATAAAACCTAGGAAAACAAATAAGAGATACACCAATCTCCTAGTGTGTTGCCCCTTGTCTTCAATGTTGTTTGCTCGAAATCCTTCAATCCTTCAATCCAATCGCCTTTGATTTGTGGAGAAGAGAGAAAAATAATGGAGAAGTTTGGAAGTAAAACCTAGAAGAAAAGATGGAAGAAAAGATCCCCTTTCTCCTGCTGCCTCCCTGCTATTAAATAGCCTATTTCGTGCTTTAGGAAATGAATCTCCGAAATCTGGCAGCAAATATGAGAAGATCCCTCAAAATCAGGCTTAATTGGCATTGGTGCGGCCTTTGTGCGGCCTTCACAAAATCCGTGCGGCCCGCACAAAATCTCTGTGACTGGAATTTGTTAAGGAAAAAGAATTCCTGCGGCCTATACAAAATTCCTGCGAGTCGCACAAAAAATTACTGAGACAAGCACAAAATACCTGCGGGTCACACAAAAAATTCCTGCGGCCCGCATAAAATTTCCTTCAGGCCGCACGATGACCCGCAAAACTCTCTGACTCGACTGAAGCAAAACTTGTGAATTTCAAATTTTATTTTTCAGCTGAATTAATTTTGTGCGGCCCGCACAAAATTCCTGCGACCCGCACAAACCCGCAGAATTGCTCATTTTGCTCGATTTCTGCAATTTAGACAAATCAAAGGTAGTAACTTGGTTCTTGGATGTATTATATACTAAACTAAGCTAAAATACAAGGGATTTGATGCAGATTAGAGGTAAAACCCTAACCGAAAGAATATATAATTGAGGCTTATCACCAAGTTAGCAACTGTCACAGCTAATGAATAAAATGAATACGCTGATACAAAGAAGGCAAATACAGCGCATAGAGGAAGATGATGAACAATGGAAAATGGATGTAAATGGGAAGTTCTCAATAAAAGGTACATATGTAACAATGGAAAATACACCAACTATCCAAGTGGGCATTTACAGAATCTAGCGGATCCTAGTACGAGTGTTCGGATGGCTGCTTCTACATAATAAAGTTCTGACTGCGGATAATTTCAGAACGAGATGATTTCATATTGTGGGAATATGCTTCATGTATAGAAGTAGTGATGAAACAGTCAGACACTTATTTTCAGAGTGTCCGGCAAGTCAACATGTGTACAATGGAAAGTTACAGGGGTTACTGGTACGGACTCTGAGACTGGACAATGTGCAAACACTATTATAGACGAGCATAGCTGAAAGCACGAGAGAACTCTTGCTAATTTCTCTATTCATAATATGACGTGAAAGATGTAATTGCATTTTTAGAGAAGAAACCAAAAACACGACTCAGCTAATTCAAGAAGCAATTACATAATGGAGGAATAGTGTACCTGTAGGGCGCAGAAAGTTGCACTTTTGGTGTGAAAGGAAGGTGTGTGCAATATACAATGTCCCGGGGTTCAGTGCTCTCTGTTTTTGTGGATTTGGAGAGGGCATCAAACTTGAGACATTTATTTCTCCCTGCTATTCCTTCTGGTTCATCTTCGATGGGCCTACTGTTCATAATCAGTCCATCGAGAGAGTTTATTAATTGTAAGGACGTTTAACTCCCGGCGGGCGCAAGCCCCCGCCGTTAATTACATTAGATGACCCTTCCAAGTCAAACTGAATATCTTGCTCATTCCGGGATTTGTGCTTATTTTCTTTTTGTAAACTGAACAGTGTGGTTAAAATAAGGGCTCATGTACTGTTTTCTGGATTTGGTTAGTTGGTTCTCGTTGTTTTGGACATGTGTGTGTGTGTGTGTTCATGATGCATGCTTAAATATGCAATTTATATAATCCAAAATACACTGATTATGTTTATTTATTTATTTAAAGTATATATTGTACTTGGAAAAATATGTACATGTGTTTTCTTTACAATTTATTTATAAAGAAAATCATTTAGATTTAAGAAAAGGGGTATTTTGGTCATTTTGCAGGTTGTCTGATGTTTGGATGTGTTTAATTTTGGTTTAGAAATGTGGGAATTTAATTTGGGTTCATTTGGAGGTGGTTTGAGTCAATTTGGACTTGAAACTTAAAATTGTGAGAAAAAAAAATTAAAGGCTGGGCTAGAAACTTTTATGGTCAAGAGAAAAAAAGAAAAAGCTCACTTAAACACTCTGTTATATGATTTAGAACTTATTAAAGAAAGTAGAGCCTTCTCTACTACCGAGGAGCAATTATGGCTAGACATTAAGGCTAGGTTAGATGACATTTATCAAAAGGAAGAGATATATTGGCAAACTAGGGCTAAGCAACAATGGCTAGAACAAGGAGATGCTAATACCAAATTCTTTCACACAATTGCCACACATAGGTCTAGGAAAAATAGGATTAACGCCTTAGAAATTAATGGAACCCTTACAATGTGACTGAGATAAAAAATCATGCTTTAGAATATTATAAGGAGCTGTTAGGTACAGCAGGATTTAAATATGGGCATTTAGATAAAAACTTTTGGGAACCAGGGGATAAACTTTTAGATCTAGAGAAGTGGGAATTAGAAAGACCATTTACAGAACAAGAACTGAAAATAACTATGTTTGCCTCAGAACCAAATGGGGCTCCAGGTCCTGATGGATTCACTTTTAAATTTTATCAATTTTTTTGGGATTTAGTTAAGTCTGATTTGATGCTACTGTTACATTTCTTCTATGAACATAACCTGGATTTACATAAACTCAATAAGTCATGCATCTGCCTTATACCAAAGGAAAAAGGTGCTACACTCCTTAAAAAATTTAGGCCAATTAGCTTAGTTAATTGTAGTTTTAAAATACTCTCTAAGTTACTCACCATTAGGATGGAATTAGTTATGCCAAAATTAATTGACAAAAGCCAATCAGCATTCCTTAAACATAGATATATCTTAGATAATATGGTCCTTAGTCAGGAGATACTCCATTCTTGTAAGGTTACTAAACAATCAGGTGTAGTTATCAAAATAGATTTCGAAAAAGCGTATGACAAGATCCATTGGGATTACTTATTAGAGGTATTAACTAGTAGAAATTTTGGAATTCGATGGACCAAATGGATTACACTGTGGCTTCACAGCTCACAATCTTGCTTAACCATAAATGGGGAACTCACAGAGTTTTTTTATTGTAAGAGAGGGGTACGACAGGGAGATCCTTTGTCTCCATTTCTCTATATCCTTGCTGCTGATACTCTCAGTAAAATCTTTCATAAGGGTAGAATTGCTAATGTTCTCCAGGGTCTAGGTCCAGCCTGTATTGATCACTTAGCTGTTACAAACTGTCATTACGCCGATGATACAATTCTGTTTCTAGCAGCCCAAGACAGGAATGTAGAAAATGCATGGTGGGCCATGCTTGCTTTTGAGGCCTTGTCTGGTATAAAGATGAATTATGACAAAACGGAAATGTATACCATCAACATACCTGAACCTACTGATTTACATTTCTTATTTAGATGTCAACTTGGTAAATTTCCAATTAAGTACTTAGGTCTACCTCTTCATAAGTCTAAACTTTCTGTTGTGGATTGGACTTTTCTCATTGATAAAATAGAACATAGATTACCTAGTTGGAAATGACAACTATTATCCATAGGTGGTAGGTTAACTCTCCTAAATTCAGTCTTATCTTCTATACCATTATATGCTTTATCAGTATTTCGCATTCCTGCTACAGTGGTTAAAAGTATAGATAAGATTAGGCGTAGATTCCTTTGGCAAGGTTCTGAAAAGAAATTTAAATATGCTTTGATGAATTGGGAAACTATATGTGTAGCAAAACAGTTTGGGGGTTTGGGTGTTTTAGATCTACATCAAATGAATATAGCATTGTTGCTTAAATGGTGGTGGAAATATAAAAACAATGACTATCACGCCATGTGGAAATCATTGATTCATTACAAATATGGACAGGACAATCATACACCTCTTTCTCCATTTTGGGCAAGTATATCTCACTTAGAATACAGTGGTAAACTTAGTGTCACTTATGAACCAGGGTTTCAATCACAGGTCAGATTCTGGACTGATGTTTGGTATTTGAACTGTTCTTTAGCTACTAGATATTTTCAGTTATACCAGCTTTGTAGGGATAAGAATATTTTACTAGATAGAGTTATTAGTTCTCAAGGTGCCAGTATAAGATTTAGTAGAAATTTAGAGGGGGTTAATTTAGCTGACTGGTTAGAAATTTTACAAATCATCAGTGTTACATCGTTTACTCGTGATCATGATACTTTGATTTGGAGATGGGAGCATTCAGGGAAGTATTCTACTCATTCTCTTTATAAATTTCTTAATTTTAGAGGAGAACTGCACATCTTACCTATACTTTGGTGGACCTTACCTGTTCTACCTAAAATTAGAGTGTTTATGTGGCTTACTTATCATGATAGGATATTGACCAAAAACAACTTAGCAATTAAAGGGTGGAATGGGGATACCCACTGTTTGCTATGCCATGATACAGAGACAGTCACCCATATTTTTTTGAAATGTTCCCTTGCACAGCAGATCTGGTTCTGGCTGGGCAGAAGTCAGGATATTATGCAAACCTGGTCTGAGTTTATTGATATTGTGCAATTTGCTCTCCAGTTATCAACTACTCAAAGAACTGGATTCTTATTAGTATTTAGTGCCTTATGTTGGACTTTATGGAAACATCGTAATGATTTGTGTTTTAACAATAGTCCTCCTAAAACAGCTAGAAACTTGATCATGCTTATTAAATCTCTGGTTCAATATTGGACAGGTCCTCTCAAAGATACTATCAAGAGGGCAGCAGATGAGTGGCTACCAGTTGTGGAGGATGCCATACCTTTGGCGAGCTACATGCCTTTGGAAATGGTGGTGTACCAGGAACAGGACGTGCCTTCGCCTCCTGCATGAATCGCAGACTCCAGACCAATTTTGTGTTAATAATTGATATCCCCAGCCCATTGCTTTGCGGCTTAGTTAGCTCTAACTTGCAGTACTTTTGGAGTTTAGACGTTTCTTGTGCATGGATCTTGTCTTTGTTATTCCTATATGTTTTTCTGCTTCTGAAGTAAGACTTGGTTGATACTAGAGACAAATGTTCTTGTAATTATTATATTTCAGCAATGAAATGGGACTTTTTGTCCTCTTTTAAAAAAAAAAAAAAAAAAATTGGACTACAAGTGCTATATTGGAAAAATGCAGGGAATGGGGGATTGAGAAGAAAATTGTGAGTGTGGTATTGGATAACTGTTTGTACTTTGACGAGGTGGGACCTGAGCTTCTTAGGATGCTCCATAACAAATTTGAATTGTTTCATGTGAGGTCTTGTGCTCACATTCTAAACCTTTATGATAGAAGAGAGCTTAGAACTAGTTTGCGACCTGTCTGACAGAGTCTGTGAAAGCATCGGATATGTTAAGTCGTCTCAAGTCCGGTTCATGTGGTTCCAAGAGGCTGCCAAGCAATCTGGAGTGCCGTCCCTATCAGGGGCGGATTTAATAGTATAGAATGGGGGTCAATTGACCCCCATTTTTTTTCAAATACTAGTAATGAAATATATTTTTGTTCTATAATTTATAGGAAAATGCTACATGTACAATAAATTGACCCCCATATTTTTTGTGAAATTTTATACTATTGACCCCCATTTAAAAAAAAAAGAATGATTTGTGTATAATTTGGGAAATTTCTAATATTTTAGAACTTTTTTAAATAAAAAAAAATCAAAAAATAATCACATGTGACACTTCTTATTTTATATTATCTCTTTCTCACTCACCATTCTTATTAAAATTTTTTTTTGACCCCCATTCAAAAAATTTCTGCCTCCGCCCCTGGTCCCTATGTGTCCGTTGATGATTGGTCTGTTGTGTCAGCCTTGACTGAATGCCTAGATGTGCTTTACCATACTATGGAAAAGCTACCTACAGTAGAAAACCCTACTGCTAACCTCTACTTCGATGAAATTTGTGCAATTCATTTGTTACTCAAAGAATGGTGTACCAACGGTACCCAGTGGTCGCAACCATGGCCGTACAAATGCTAGAGAAATTTGAGCAGTATTGGGAGGTGAACAAATTAGTGATGGCATTTGCGTCCATTTTGGACCCCCCGGTACAAGACCAAGTTGGTTGAGTACTTTTTTAGGGTTTTATACAAAGATCCTTATGAGTCCAAGGCCCATATAAATAGCATACAGACCAGTTTCATAAGGTTGTACAATGAGTATGCAGCTGAGTCGGATGGGCAATCAAAACATGAGCCAGTTTTCTATATAGGCACTGGCTGTGCTGGAACTGTTACAGGTTCGGGTTCAAGGGTTGATTACTCTGGCGGAGGGGTACATTCTCTCGTATCACACTTTCTGATGCAAAGCGGAGTCTGGATCAGTACTTAGAGGAGACATCATGTAATCAGACGGTGAAGTCAGATTTGGATTTGTATTTGGAAGAAGCAGTGTTGACTGTTGAGAAATAAATAGGGGAGGGTGGATGAGGCAAGCTTTGATGTTTTGGCAAGGTGGTAGGCATTTTCACCAAAATACCAGTGTTATTTCTCATGGCAAGGGATGTTCTTGGTGTACCAGTCTCCATTGTACTGCTTGATGGTGATGCCAGGACACTCAATGATTATTTGAGTACTATGGACCCGGTAGCAGTACAAGGCCTCATTTGTGCTCAGGATTGGTTAAGGGGCGATGATTAAGGTTAGTCCTACTAAATAATTTTTAATTTAATATTTTCATCAGGATATTTGTAGTTTTGGTCCAGAAATGTAATTTTTTATGACCTTCTCAAATATTTTAGGTTTGAAAGTTGAGGACGGACTGGCAAATGCACCTGGAGCTAGTGATCTAAATGGTAGTTATGGTGCTAACAAAGCGGACGTACCAATGTTGAAAAATTAGGTACGTGAGTAAGCATTACCATACCAACCATTGAAATATATTTATACATATACTTTTTGCCAGGTGCATATGCAGAAATTGTTACATTCTTCTATTGTTGAGTTATTCAGAGGAAGGTTATGAATATGTATAATTATTTTGTAGGGAATAGAGCAGTAGTTCCTTGTAGATTGAAGATATTATTCTCTAACAGGAACAGGAACATACTAAGTGATGCTGTTAATTGTGTATTTTTGGAACAAGTTGATTGGGAATGAAACATAACGGGGGCGCTTTGAATCTTTTGAGTTGTATGTATATGGTTTGTAACCATGCATCATAGCTAGTTATTGTATGTAGTATGTGGATCTTAGAATATCAGTATGTCTAAATGGTATTTCTATATTGAGTCTTGAATCCATGGTGAATGTATCAGATGTTGAATCTATTACAACTTACAAATGCTATCTTATCTCTTTACTTTTCTAATGTTTTTATCCTTTCATATTATTTATTGTAGCCCTCAATTAATTTTTGAAAGCTTTGATATTTAGGCCTTCAGAAAGAATTGCTTATTTGTCTACTAGACAGAAAAAAAAAATTAACAAATGAAAACAAAAGAATAGAAAGAATGGTTGATATGAAACTACTTGGTATCTGAATTGACCTAATTTTGATGGGGGAAATTGAAGTTTTGACTTTTGAGGAGACGAAAGACAGTTGGACTGGGCTTTTGGGCCGAATGGAGAAAATAGATTAAATGTGATTGACACAAGACATAATTGGGCTGTGTTTTAGACATGATTGGGCTGTTTGTTTGTTGAAGAGTTCAAAAGGATGTATTAATTAGTTTAAGTACATTGTTGACATATCTTCTTTCATTTTTCAAAGCCTTACAAAAAGAGAAATTTACATACTTACCCACCATAACTTCTTCAATTAGATAATTCCCCATTTCTTAGATTGATCACTTAAAATATAGTTTAATAATAAAATAAAAAATTGACAGTTTTACCCTTATTTTAAAGTATTGCTTCACACCATTTCCTCTTTCCTTGGCTTTGACATAAACACTACTACTCTGGGTCTGGGGTGTTTAATTATGCATTATTACAAGCTTGCAAGATTGAAACACTAGTGCAATACCGTAGAAAAGCTTCTATCAGGCTCAGACAAATGTAAAACAAAATTTACCACTTTATCAGGCTCATACAACCTGCTTGTACTGGTACCAGAAACATTATGTACCTGTTGGCTCTATTGGTAATTTGATGGTAGCACTTAGCTTTTGCTATAATTCATTAATAATTGAGTGCTTATTTTCAAGTTTATTTTAGGGTAGCCTATGTTGGAAATATCAGACCCAGATCAGAACACACCACGCTGGTTTCAGAACAAATACCAGTAAACACAGAACAAAGAACAGAGAATTTTTTGTGGTGCGAAAAACTGCTGCACCATTTTCTGGGTTTTCTTTCCTTTTATTAGCCTCTCACTATTACAGCAAATTAAAACTTACCTAAAGATAGTTTACAAATATGTTGTGGTTTTCCATTTTCTTCCACGCCATATCCATAACTACCAAAACAGAAAATTGCTTACTAAAACTAATTTTGCACCATAATTGGTGCTACAAAAAATATAACTCAGAAATAAAACAATAAAATTAACTTGACACAACTAGCTTAAAACTAACATTCACTTCCCTAAGCTTGTTGTGTCTTCTTCACAATACGCAGTCCAATCCTTTCCCTCATTTCAATAAACTTTAATCTTCCCAAAGGCTTAGTTAGAATGTCCGCAAGCTGATCATTCGTCCCAACGTGCCCGACCATAATCTTCCCTTCTTCTACACATTCCCTTATGTAATGAAAACGTGTATCAATATGTTTACTTCTGTCATGGTGTACTGGATTCTTACACAGAGAAATAGTGGACTTGTTGTCGATGTTGATCATCACCTTGTCAGGGTTTTGGTTCAAGAGATCCGCAAGAAGAGATCCTAACCAAACTCCCTGACACACCGCAGATGCTGCTGCTATATACTCTGCTTCACATGAGGATAGTGCAACCACCATTTGCTTCCTTGACGACCAGCTGATCAGATTAGAGCCCAAGAAAAAAACAACTCCAGTTGTACTTTTACGATCATCTACATCGCCGGCCATGTCACTATCACTGTAACCCACCAAACACAGTTTCACTCCTGCTTTTCTTCTCTCATAGTGATAGCCCATACCAAGCGTTCCTTTAACATACCTCAGTATTTGTTTTACAGCAGCCATATGTTCGGTTTTTGGTGACTCCATGTATCTGCTCACAATGCCAACTGAATAGGCTAGATCTGGCCTAGTGTTTGTGAGATATCGCAAGCTACCCACAATGCTTCTGTACGTGGTTTGATTCACTGGTGGTGAAGAGCTTTTCTTACTCAATTTGAGCCTTGCTTCCATCGGGGCTTGAGTTGGATTGCAATCTGCCATACCACATTCTTGAAGAATCCTTTTTGCAAATGCCTCTTGGCAAAATGAGATACCATTTGGCAATTGATGAACTTCTATGCCAAGATAGTAACTCAATAAGCCTAGATCACTCATCTTAAAAATCTCCTTCATCTGCTGCTTGAATTTTCCAACTTCCTCCTCATTACCTCCTGTAATAACCAAATCATCCACGTACACACCAACAAGGAGACAATTCTCCCCTTTGCCCTTTTTGTATACAGCATGCTCAAATGGGCTTCTCTCAAAACCCAGTGACAACATTGTGCTGTCTAATTTTGAGTTCCAAGCTCTTGGAGCCTGTTTTAAACCGTACAAGGCTTTGTGCAACTTCAATACCTTATGTTCACTTCCCTTCTCCTCAAAACCAGGCGGCTGTTTTACATATACTTCTTCTTCTAATTCTCCATTCAAAAACGCCGACTTAACATCCATGTGATGTAGCCGCCATCCTTCTTGAGCTGCTAGTGCAATGAGTAATCTCACTGTTTCAATTCTTGCGACCGGTGCGAACACTTCTTCAAAATCGATACCTTGTTTTTGCACATACCCCTTTGCTACTAAGCGTGCTTTGTGTTTCAACACCTTTCCATCAGGATCCTTCTTCACTTTATATATCCATTTGAGTCCTATGACTCGCTGGCCAACAGGAGGATCTTCTAAACTCCATGTTTGATTGTTGCGGATAGAGTCGATCTCTTCCTGCATGGCGCACCTCCAACTTTCCTCTTTGTCAGCATCCAGGAAGCTTGTTGGCTCTTCTGTGCCCAGCAAGCAAAGGCCAGAATATTCAAGTTGCATTGGTTCGGTCACATCGTAAATTTCATGCAAATTTCGCATTCTTACCGGGGCTTCCCATGATGAAGTTGGTTCCTCAATTATGCCATGTGCTGAGGATGACTCCGGTGTTGTTTCTCCCTCTGATTCACCTTCCTCCTCTTGTACTACACTGTGTGTTGGAGTGGGCGGTGTCTGCTGTAGTTCATGTTCACCGATGCTCTCATTGCTGCCTACAGATATAGCTTGTTCATAGTTTACATGAAACACATCATCTGTTGGACTTTCCTCTGCATCTTGCATCATACCCCAGTCCCACGCCTTCTCCTCCTCAAATATAATATCACGTGTTATAGTTACCTTTCTGGTGGAGGGATCATACACACGGTATGCCTTCGAACCGCTCTCATATCCAATGAACACCATCGGACAGCTGCGGGCTTCGAATTTTCTGATGTGGCCATTTACTTCTTTCACATGCACCACACATCCAAACGTGCGCATATGATGTACTGTCGGCTTTCGCTTGTGCCATGCTTCGTACGGCGTCATCCCAATCACACTTTTAGTTGGCGCACGGTTCAGTATATACACCGCGGTCATTACAGCTTCTCCCCAAAATTTTGCAGGCATTTTCATACTCTTCATCATGCTGCGTGCCATGGCAACAACTGTCTGGTTCCTTCGCTCGACCACCCCATTTTGCTGAGGAGTATAAGGGGCAGTCAAGTATCTTTTGATGCCCATCTGCTTGCAATAGGCAATGAATTCATTTGACTTGAATTCACCTCCCCGGTCAGTGCGGAACGCTTTCAACTTTGTATTTGTTTCTACTTCAGCCGCCACCTTGATCTCCTTGAATGCTTGAAATGCCATATCTTTGGATTTCAACAGTGCAATCCACATGTATCTACTATAGTCATCAACCATCAGTAGAAAGTACTTGTTGTCACCCGCAGTTGAAGGTGTGATGGGCCCGCACAGATCACCATGTACTAGTTCCAACACCCCGCTTGCTCTGAAATTTGCCTCTTGTGGGAATGGTTTGCGGCGTTGTTTTCCAGCTAGACAACCATCGCACAACTGTTCTACATGGTTAACCAGCGGAAGGCCTTCAACCAAGCCCTCCTGGCCTAGTTTGCGCAGCGCTTGGAAGTTTAGGTGCCCATAGCGTGCGTGCCATCTCCAAGCATCGTTGTCGAGGCGTGCCATCAAACACACTGGCTGTGCAAGATTGAGATTAAGGATGTACAATCTGTTCCTTGCTCTCTCGACTCGAACCAGCAATTTTCCCTTTCTATCAAACACACGCAGGTAGCCGTCTTCCAACACGACTTTGCATCCGCGCTCCTCGAGTTGACCCAAACTTATGATGTTGCTGGTCAGCTTCGGTATGTAATACACATCGGTTAGTGCCTTGTGTTCACCTGTGCGACCCTCAATTAGCACAGTGCCTCGACCACCGATAGACACCGCCGAACCATCACCAAATTTGACCGTGCCTCCGATAGATGTGTCAAGTTCGGTGAAGTACTTCCTACAACCAGTCATATGATTGCTAGCACCTGTGTCAAGGTACCAAACATCCTTCTCATCCACTTGCAGATGGAGTTGAACGTTCTCCTCCATGAGTGTTATTTCACCAATTGTTTCTTTCTTGGTTTCCATCAGTTCACAGGTTTCAAGCATTAGTAGAGCAGGCTCATCATCTCCTTTCTCTGCCACAAATGCCTTCTCCTTCTTGGGCTGGCGGCATTCTGATGCAAAATGCCCATATTCTGAACAGTTAAAACACTTAATTTTGGATTTGTCAAACTTTCGATATGGCCTTTTTCCTTTATCATTTCCGCGCCCACTTCCTTGGCTATACCCATGCCCGCTGCCAGAACCTTCACTGCCCTTGTTTTCTTTTATGGACAGTGCTTCCCATTGTGCACGTGTGAGCATCACCTGCTCTTCTTCTTCCTTGCGATCTCGCCGCCCCTTCAGATTCTCCTCAAACACCCTTAACCGTCCTATCGCCTCTGTAATGGACATAGAAGACATATCTCCCCATTGTTCTATCGTACCAATGATAGGGAGAAATCTATCCGGTACGGCACTGAACAATTTCTCAACAACCGTACTGTCCTTCAATTCTACTCCAAGGGAGCGGATTTCACCCACCGTGCTGGTGAGTTTCTGAGAGAACTCAACAATATTTGTAGAGTCTTCCATGATAATACGATCAAATTGCCGTTTCAGAACTTGTGCCCTTGCTTTTCTGACACGGTCCTCGCCTACACTCATCTCCTTGATGGCCTCCCATGCTTCCTTTGCTGAACCCTTCTCTGCAATTGCCATCATTACATTGTCTGGCACGGCCTGGGAGATTGCAGCCAGGGCGCCATGATCTTTATCTTCTTCGATCGGTACTTCACCCTCTATTGCCTGCCACACACCCAGTGCTCGCAGGATGATCTTCATTTTTACAGCCCACAGGCCATAATTTGTGTCACTTAGCATAGGATACTGAATTGGCACAACACCTCCTCTCGCCATTGCTTTCGGCGGTTGGGTCTTCTTCTCATCGGTTTTATCTTCCATTACCTTCAACAGCCTAGGCTCTGATACCAAATGTTGGAAATATCAGACCCAGATCAGAACACACCACGCTGGTTTCAGAACAAATACCAGTAAACACAGAACAAAGAACAGAGAATTTTTTGTGGTGCGAAAAACTGCTGCACCATTTTCTGGGTTTTCTTTCCTTTTATTAGCCTCTCACTATTACAGCAAAATAAAACTTACCTAAAAATAGTTTACAAATATGTTGTGGTTTTCCATTTTCTTCCACGCCATATCCATAACTACCAAAACAGAAAATTGCTTACTAAAACTAATTTTGCACCATAATTGGTGCTACAAAAAATATAACTCAGAAATAAAACAATAAAATTAACTTGACACAACTAGCTTAAAACTAACAGCCTACGCATTGAACATAGACTATATAGTTTTATTACACATACTTGTTCATTTAATCATTTTCTTCTCACAAATGCTTAAACTACCCCAAATTGCTCACTATATCTTGAACAAAGCTATGTGAGCCAAAGTGCACCACGTTGTTCCATGAGATTAAAATGAAGTTCTCAAAGTTGATCTTGATATGCTTAAAAAACTACACATTTTTGTTCAAATTTACAGAAAAGTCCTAAAAGTATGCGTGCTAATATATTATATATATGGTATTTAGCTCCTGCTGTTGTGCCAGTTGTAGCAGCACTTCTTTTGTTAAGGGTTCTGGTAAGCTTTTCACCTGTTGCTTGGTGTGTCTCCGCAATACCAACCAAACAACCAGAAGAAAGATTTGAAGAACTAAATAACTGAGACTAACTATTACCCAAACCAGTAGTAGATATTTCATTAATGGTAGATTTGAAATCTGACAAGTAAAATGTGAAATGAACTTTATGCATGTCATACATAAAAAATAATGACATGACATTCACATCATTTCTGATCTGACACTGACGGTATTGAATAAAACTATTTTTGTAGAAGAGTAGTAGGAGTAGGAGATCATCGTGATTATTTCTGCAGAGCGATTGAGATTGAGATTGAAATTGAGATTCTCTTCTCTTCTCTATAAAAGATAATTAACTTTTTGGACTTGTCATAAAAATAAAATAAAAAAAGATGTCTAGCGAGTAGCGACTCTTGCTACTATTTTTCCGACATTTTTATTAATATCCAAAGTTAATTACAAAATAATAAAAATGCCTAGAGCCACTGGCATTTAGGTGGGGAGTTTGGCTGGGGAGGCACATCTGTTAAAAGATAGCGCAGGTGTCCTAAGATGAGCTCAACGAGAACAGAAATCTTGTGTGGAACGGAAGGGTAAAAGCTCGTTTGATTCTGATTTCCAGTACGACACGAACCGTGAAAGCGTGGCCTATCGATCCTTTAGACCTTCAGAGTTTGAAGCTAGAGGTGTCAGAAAAGTTACCACAGGAATAACTGGCTTGTGGCAGCCAAGCGTTCATAGCGACATTGTTTTTTTATCCTTCGATGTCGGCTCTTCCTATCATTGTGAAGCAGAATTCACCAAGTGTTGGATTGTTCACCCACCAATAGGGAACGTGAGCTGGGTTTAGACCGTCGTGAGACAGGTTAGTTTTGTTGGGTTTTGAGGCTACCCAAAGCCATTAGGCTTAAGCTGCGGAAAGACCGTAAAACAAAAAATTTTACTTCTAACTCAAGCCAAAATGATTGAAGTGGTGTGTCGGATTATCTACCGAGAGTTACAGACCTGTTCAATCATTTTCTTAGATTAAAAGCCATAAATAAAACTTTACTCATTCAGATCATAGATCAAGTGGTATGTCGAATAATTACCGAGAGTTACAGACCAGATTGATCCTGTACAGACCCAAAGTAGTAAAACCGTATTTACTTGTATTTTAATTAGTTTATAGATCTACTCCTTTGATTGATTTCTAAAAGATTAAATCTATTTAACAATTAAATAGATTAATATAACATTTCTTTACCTTGCTTCCAAATTCAAATTGGAATGCAGTCTGACCCGGCTGTCTGACCCGGTTAAGCAAGCACAAAAAATATAGTGCCTCTATCGGTTATCCACCAGGACTGATCGAGAGAGCGGTTTATTTCTTTTACCAGAAATACCGTAAACCGCGGAATCTGACAAAAACACTATTCACGAGAAAAAGCAAATAATAATTACGACTCTCGTAAAATATTATTTCTAAAACCCGTAAACTCTGATTAGAACGAATCTGAGGAAAGAGAGAATTATCGTTCGATCGGATCGAATCGGTATTCAGGAATTGTATTATTTCTCTCTAACCTTGATCACCTATTTATATACTTTGAAATTTATATAAAATACCATTTTATCCCTATATGTCGGCTGAAATCAACGGCCAAAAATGAAGTCGGCAAGAAATAGTAAAATGAAATTACCATTTTGCCCTCGGCCCATTAAGACTTGATTAATTTTGGGCTTTGATTTGGGCTTTTGATTTGGGTCTTTAATCTTTAATTAGTGATTTATTCTTAATGGGTTTCAAGCCCAAAATATAAATCCAATAATTAAATATTCTAAGTCCAAATCAAATACATATTTTCTCGATCGTTCGTTCGGTAACTTTTATGCAACGTGTTAAACACGTTCATAAATTAACCAATGTTTCTGCTTGTCATTTAAATGACATTTATAATTTAATTATATCATATATAATTAATTTTATCCATCTTATTATTAATTATAATCATTATAATTAATCAACAAGATTCTCCGACTAGTTCCTATATGGTGTGACCCAATAGGATCTGTGTTATGTTGGCAAATAAAATTAAAACTGTTTTAACCTCTATATATCATAGGTGGCACCTGGCAAGTACATTATGACACCAATTACACAGATGATGCTGTACCGTACAATATCACGATCCAGTAAACGATTTACTTCGTGTTAATTCTTTTATCTCATGGCTATCAGATTAGTTTCAAGGTAGGTGTGTGTCATCCTTGCAAACTTAATCTTTTCTTGATCCTGAATAGATTATCAAATATGTTTACTCTTGTAATCATACTGGATCTAGATAATCATATTCTATCAATGGGCTCAGTGATGCTATAGCTCGTATTGAGATACGAGGGACAATAGTACTTTTGATAAACCATCTTTTCCTCCGCATAAGCTATGTATACCGAAGAACTACCCTTATAGCTACTTTTTACGGATAGCATTAGATAGCAATCACACATATACATCTCTTATGTAGGAAAAATGAATATCTCATACTTTAGAACTTAACACTAAAATGAAAACATTAATGACACAAACACAATTCCATTTAATATTTCATTTGGGGTCTGTCAAATATCATGTTCTCTAACATGTATTTATGTGATTAAAATGACAACTCTTTGTCTATGGTTTGTAAAACTTAACCATCATTTAATCCACATACTAACATTATCGCGGTAATTAGTGTTCTTGTTAATTACCTTGGTTAGAGACTTTTAAGAGTGTTATCATCTATATTATGAAGTTTCACAATTCCAGTCATGAACTCGAAATGATTCATAAATTCAATAATACTCTAGGTAACGAAATGATTAAACATTCAATTCATGAACAAAGCTTTATATAACAAATTTATCGTATTATTGACTTCTAGATTATTACAAACTAACAAGTTTTACCCTACTGATGACCGTGCCGCAATAGTAATTCAACCTAGTACGAGAGGAACCATTGATTCACACAATTGGTCATCGCGCTTGGTTGAAAAGCCAGTGGCGCGAAGCTACTGATCACTCAAAAGTGAGCGATGTTATCTTTTAAAATTTATAAACTCGGAAATGCTATCGGTTCGGCGCAAGCGCACAATCCTATCGAGTAGTATAATCGAGGTCGATCCATAGGGAATATTTGTGTACAGTCTTGAGCGATCAAATCACAATCTTTCGAAAGGTTAGACGACATCTGAAAATTTGAGAGTTGAAGTTGTGATCAATGTAAATTTGGCAACAATTAAAAATAATTAAAATAAAGATAGAAATGAGAATTCCTAGGGTTTCGGCACATCATTGCTACTCAATCCTCTTTGATATTCTACTTCTGTCGGGTCTGATTTCCTGTTGTTGGTTATGGAAGACACTACATAGGACACTGCGAGTTACTTACGCAAATGACGGGATTTCCATCAAGATACTACATCGGACATTGCGATTTATATTACGCAAATGACAGATCTCTAAAATACACAAATTACTACATAGGACACTGTGATTTATCTTACGCAAATGACAAAACTTGGTTTGCGTTTTGTGGTTCCGATTTATGGTTTCCCCACTAATGTTTTATTCACATAAATCTAATAGCTCCCAACGAGGCTAACTCGTCCATCATAGTTTTTCTTACCATTAAAGCACTGTCACTACCCTAATTGATTAAACTAGATCATTGAAATCAGGTGAAGGGAGAATAAATTGCAAAAACATTTCAATCAACAACAAGAAATCATAATCAACAGAAAATATATATATTAAAGCATCATGAGTAACAAGATTTACTGCTTAGCCCCTAAGAAAAGAACTTAACCGTGGAACGGCATCATTACAACACTCCTCTCTTTCTCACTTAATCAAATCTAACCAAAATTACAAAGATGTTTTCTTCTTCTGTCCATAGTGCTTATATAGGAGTGAGGGGACGTCTGGAGATGAGTGGAGGCCAAGAAAACTGATCTGGATACAGCTGGAGCAGTTATTCCCCAAAGGGCGCCTTCAATTACGGACCGTGTTACACCCAAAAAGGTATAGTACAAAGTTTCAGTACAGCGAGCTGTACCTTTTAACCTTAAATACGCTCTTCGGTTCATATTGCAAGTGTACAATCCTATCGAATAGTATATCGTCGGGTGTCGATCCACAGGACGGTTCAATTCTAAACTGGACTTTTACCTAAATTAGTTAGGTACTAGAAGTGAGAAAAGTTTGGTTTGGTTTATTTAATTTCCTAATCAATTCAGCTGTTGAGATAAAAGACAGTAAATAAGGTTGGTTTAAATTCAGATATAAAAAGCGTTTCCAGGGTTTCAGATTTCATCTTCAACTCTGCCTCTCAGTACCCAATGCGGGCCGCGTCATTTCTGACGCGGGTCGCATAACCCTCGAGTGAATACAGCACATGTCTGTTTCTGCGTTGTTCCTTTGTGTAAGGATCTGCTAACCGTATCCTATGTTCCTAAACCTCAACTCGCGTTTATTGGCTCGATAAACTTGGTACGGAAATGCAACTTCACCTTCTTAGGTTTTCAACCCAAAACTCACGTTTATTGGCATTCTACCTAAGTCATTTGTTCGGTTTACTAAAGGTATCCATTATCTTACGATAAATAGAAAGGTTCACCTCACAGTTACTATTTGGTCTTGAAAACCTACCTCAAATACTTGGTCTGGTTGAAAGAAACATCAAGGCTAAAATACTAGAAAAAATGCTATAGACATCTAATAGTAAGCAACAAGAATTATTCAATCAATTCAACCAAGCAATTAAAATACTACTCGAATCAAATAAACACAAATATTCAACACAGATTCAAACAACATGCATAATAAAACAGAGTATCCGACTACATCGTAACCCTAGAAACTAGTAAACTACTCAGACATAATTAAAAAGCAAATAAAACAAATGATAAAAGAATTGTTCATGACAAAACCCGAAGAACAAAGAAGATTCGTGAAGAAACTTTCGTCTTTTCGCTCCTCGACTTCGTCTCCAAGCTAGCCGTCAAGTCCCACAAAACCTAGAATTTTCTCTCCTTGTTCTCTCCAAAAAAAATTCCCTCTGTTTGTAGCAAGGAATCCCGTAATATAGCCATTCTGACCGACCTTTCCTTCATTGAGCATCTATTTCCATTTCTGTTATGTTTCTGGAATAGGCGGACGCGACCCGCGTCAGATGTGACGCGATCCGCGTGTCTGTGTTTCTCAAGGAGCTGATAAGTGTCGCGTCTGTGGTCGCGTCGGGGCATGCTGCGACCCGCGTCGGGAGTGACGCGGCCCGCGTGAAGACCTTCAGACTTCACAATATTCCTGATTTTGCCTGTTTTCTACAAAATAAGAATAAAAACAGCACAGTACCACATTCTATAGATATTCGATGTAATGGACACGATTTGGTAGTTTAAAACACAGATTTTGGTACAGAAATTGGTCGGTTTTATAGATCAAATAACGAGACATCAGACTGTATTGACTGATACGGTCCGTATCCAGACCATGTCGCTAAGGGATTTAATGCGTATTGCGCTATCTCTTGGTATGTATCCGGCTAGGTCCGTATCAGTCATTACGGACCGTAACAGTGACTTAGTCGATAAGCGTCGCTTATCCGATTGACCTGATTCTTGCTTCATTTGATGTGAAATATTCCCAAAACCTGTTTTCTGCAATAAAACATAAAGAAGGGTGATACTAGCCTTTTTCTCTAATTAAATAAACATAAGTGTGAGATAATACGCAAAACCTAAGCCAAAACCCTACGTAATTCATCATCATTTTGACTCTGATCACGCCTCCGAACTTGAATTGTTGCTTGTCCTCAAGCAACGACATCCTAGCTAGTCAAAGGTCCGGTCTAGGTTAAACCATACAATCTCAAGGACTTGCTTTAAATTAAACTAGAACTTGGGCTTAGTACAATTGACAAGACATTAAAAATTTAAAACTTCAAAAATATTCACGACCTTTCTCTTGATAATTTATTCACCCCATGATTGACCTAATTGTGCATTCCCTAGAAAAATTATTATCGAACAACTCACTTCACAAATATCCCTAAATTTGAGAGTATTAATTTCTCCTTTGATTATAAACGGATCCCTTCCAATCAATAGGAATTCTAATGATATGAATTTTGATCTTCCTTCCTAATTGGTTGGAGCAAAGTATGGCAACTAAGTGTGTTGGTACTTGTGACGATTTTTGGAAAATTAAATATGCACAAAATTAAAATTTGGGAGGTTTTTGTCGAGCCTATTGGTAACCAGTCTTGCGTAGGCACCCGTACTCTTTTTTATTCTCCATCTTTTATTGTATTTTTTCTTTTTATGAATTTTTCCATTTTTTTTGGATTTTTCTGATTTTTTTTTTGTATTTTTCTGTTTTTCTGAAAATTAAAGATTTGTACAAGTAAATATTATTGTGTCACAAGTACCATGATTATACATAATTTCAAGTATTCATTCATATAAGGAATTATTGCATAGTTTCGCTAGGGGTCTATCTATAATAAATGAGTATTCTAGAACACTTTCAAACTTAAAAGACTTTGCAAAAATAAATAACTCAACAATAAAAATTATAAGGCTTGCAGTTTTGGTCAACATTCAACATCCAATGGAGTGAGAAGGAGATTTGTGGATAGGGGAGATGATCTAGAACAGCACTAAAGAGCCAACAGAGTGAGAAATACATTCGTGGATGGAGGAGGTGATCCATAATAACATTAGAGATCCAACAGAGTTAGAAAGAGCTTTGTGGATGGAGGAGGTGATACAAAACAATACTAGAGAGCCAACCGAGTGAGAAGAAGATTGGTGGATGGAGGAAGTGATTCAGAACAACACTAGAGAACCAACGGAGTGATAAGGAGATTCGTGGATGGAGGAGGTGATCCAGAACAACACTAGAGATCCAACGGAGTGAGATTGAGATTCATGGATGAAGGAGGTGATACAAAACAATACTAGAGATCTAACCGAGTGAGAAGGAGATTCATGGATGAAAAGGGCTTGTCGATTTTAAGGCGCAATAGTTCCGAGGTCATTTGGATCTTGGCTTGTGCTGGAGTTTCGGCTAGGGCTGAGCACAGTGTAGAGCTCATAGTCTATCAGCATTGATCTTATGATTTCCCATTAATTTTGCTGATGAGTAATGTGATTTTATCATGTGTCCATAATATAACATGTAAATTGTGATTGTATCAAGTTTCATAATTTTTAGAAATTTATTTATATTTTAAAGGCACCATATATGCAGAGGGGCAAAAATGTCATATTCTATAATAATTTTGCAATTTTAAAACAGTCAACTTTGAAATTCAATATAAAATTGAATAAAAATCCAATTAATATAAAATTTGTGCCTATTTCATTTGTCTTGAGGTCCTCTACATGCTAGTGTGGTTGGCTTTGCAATTTGGTCCCTGTACTAGTCTGCATTGACTGGTTTATGAAGACAGGTCATTTTCTTGTTTTTTGGTGTTTGCACTGTACTAGTAGCACATATATTGTGTCTGGCTGCTAAGCCCTTGCTTGGTTATGTACTAGAGGTCAGTTGCAGGTGTTTGGGGTTCAGGTAAGGGCCTGGTTAGCTACATGGCAATGCACAATTCAACTCAGACCATGGGTAACCATACCAGAAATGAAAGAAACAAGATCAAAGCTCCAAAAGTTCATTTAATTAGCAAATTTAAGTATCAAAAGGCTGCCAGAGCCTGGATTTTTGCAGGGAGGTCCCTGATGTTGTTGAAAATCAAGCTTTAAGTGTTCTTTTCACTTTATTATTGGACAAATCATCAAGTATCATAGGAATAAGAGTACAAGTGGCATGGCACAGTCATAACTGTTGCCTACTTACCACATAGGTCCTTTAATTTCTTTTTATTACACAACTTAATGTGCATATATAAAGAAACTAACATTTTTATGTGCAATATAGGTCCATTAAAAGGGTTCTGACGGGGAAGCCAGCTGGCTCAACCTTGTCAGTCCTTGTGTATATTTTAATTATGTCACTTTTATTTCCTTTTATTTCTCTTCAATAAAATAATTAAAATAAATCCAATATAGAGGGAAACCAGTAGGCTCAACCTCCATATCTGCATTATTTTGTTGAAATTAATATTTGTTATGGTTTCTATGTTTTGTGTTTATCTACATGGGAGTTAATTACGTTGTGGTCTTCTATGTTGAGTTATTGAGTTGTAGTTTCTAGGAGTCTCATGGGGACTAGTATCTAAGAATAGAATTAAATGAGTTGTGTGGTTAACAAGGTTCATGTTATTTAAATATAGATGTGGTCATTTTGTAATATGTGTTGAATCAATGAAATGAGAAATTCTGATTCTTTCTTCTTCCATTAAAATACATAAACGAAGGCCATAGGCCAACATAAGTGGTATCAGAGCACAGGTGTGTGTGAGAGTTCTAGTGAGGTTCTTCAAAAAAAAAAAAAAAGAGGTTGAGAGCATCATGGCTCTGCAAGGAGGCGCGCACGGTGTGCAACCCGTGTTTGATGGCGAAAGTTACGACTATTGGAGTATTAAGATGAAGACCCTCTTGATCTCACAAGATTTATGCGAGATAGTGGAAGAAGGATTAGAAGTAAAAAAAGATGAGAAGGGAAAAGATATTGCTGAGACGTCGGATGAGAGAAAGGAGAATAAGAAGAAAGATGCAAAGGCTCTTTATTTGATTCAATAATCCATCTCCGACAAGATTTTTCCGAGAATAATCAGGGCTAGTAGTGCGAAGGAGGCGTGGGGGTTTTTGCAAAAGGAGTTTCAAGGCACCGACAAAGTTAGAATGGTGAAGCTCTTAACATTAAAAAGAGAGTTTCAAAATTTGCAAATGAAGGAGAAAGAAACATTGAAAGAGTATTTTTCAAAGGTGATTGAGTTGGTGAATCAAATTAAAAATTTGGGAGAAAATTTGGACGACAAATCGGTGTGCGAAAAAATTCTCATTAGCCTTTCTCCTAAATACAACAACATTGCGGCAATTATTGAAGAAACCAAAGACCTCTCCACTTTAAGTGTACATGACTTGATGGGCTCTCTTGAGATGCACGAGCAGAGAATGAGTAGAAGTGGAGAACAATCATTTGAAAGTGCTTTTCAAACTAAGGCAAATGTGAAAGAGTCGGGCAACCAAAATGCGAGGAATTGGAATGCAACCCGCGGTGGCCATGGTGGTGGTAGAAGTAGAGGTAGCTTTGGTCGAGGAGGTGGTAGAAGCAACAACCAAAGTGGTCGAGGCAACAACGAAGATGGTGAGGTAAAAACATGTCATTATTGCAAGATGCCGGGTCACATAGAAAATTTTTGTAGAAACAAGGGGAAGCCTCAATGTTATCATTGCAAGAAGTATGGGCATATAGAGAAGTTTTGTAGAGTGAAAAATGGTGAGCAAGCAAACTACACCGAAGAAAAAAAGGATAATGGAGGTGAAAAAAGGAATGACGAGAGTACTTTTTATGCATGTCAAGCGGCGGTGGAGAAGAAGGATGATGTGTGGTTTGTTGATAGCGGGTGTAGTAACCACATGACGGGTGATGAGACAATTTTTTGCAAGCTTGATACGACCGCCACTACTCAAATCACAATGGGTAATGGTGCGGTTGTGAAGTCCAAGGGTAAAGGCACGATTGCCGTTAATTCCAAGAAGGGTAGAATATTGATTTAAGATGTGATGCTTGTGCCGGAGTTGGTGCAAAATTTGCTAAGTGTTGGACAATTGATTGAACATGGTCATGCGGTTCATTTTGAGGGGGAGACATGCAAGATTTATGACAAGCTAGAAGAGAAAAGAGAATTGATGGTGACGGTGCGCATGGAGCGGCATCGAAATTTTCCTCTCACTCTCAAACTCGCAAGAAGTGTTGCATTGAAGGTTGATGTAGAGGATGTGTCATGGTTGTGGCACATGAGACTTGGGCATGTGAACTTTGAAAGCTTGAAGTTGTTGAGTAGAAAAAATATGGTGTATGGTTTGCCAACCATTGAAGAAAAAAAGAATGTGTGTGAGGCGTGTGCTCTTGGTAAGATACACCGGGAAACATTTCCGAAAGAGAAGGCATGGCGTGCAAAAGAACCTTTGGAGCTTGTTCACACTGATATTTGTGGGCCGATGAGCACAAACTCTCATGGAGGTAACCGGTATTTTATTACCTTCATTGATGACTTTTCTCGAATGTGTTGGGTGTATTTTTTGAGACAAAAATCGGAAGCTTTTTCAGTTTTTAAAAAATTTCAGAAAATGGTTGAAAGACAAAGTGGTCAATTGTTGAAGAAGTTGAGAAGTGATAGAGGTGGTGAGTATAACTCTAAGGAGTTTGACAAATTTTGTGAGGATATTGGTGTTGAAAGGCAAGTGACAATCAGTTTTACACCGGAACAAAATGGCGTTGCGGAAAGAAAAAATAGAACTATAGTTGAGATGGCAAGAACAATGATGAAGGAGAAGGGGTTGCCTTTGACATTTTGGGCGGAGGCGACATACACAGCGGTTTACTTGTTAAACCGGTGTCCCACAAAGGCGGTTGAGAACAAGACACCAATTGAAGCGTGGAGCGGTGGTAGAAAGCCATCGGTGAATCACTTGAAAGTTTTTGGGTGCGTATGCTATGCACGTCCCGAAAGAAATGAGAAATAAATTTGAAGACAAAGGTGAGAAATGTGTTTTTGTTGGCTATAGTACCAAGTCAAAGGGCTATAGGCTCTTTAGCTTGAAAAGAAACAAGGTGATTGAAAGTCGGGATGTGATTTTTAGTGAAAAAGACAAGTGGGATTGGAAAAAAAAGGATGTTGAAAGTGTGTCTTTTCCATTGGAAATGGATGCACAAGAAGAAACAAGTGGTGTGCATGAAAGTGAAAATAAAGATGAAGATGAAGAAGAACAACCATTTTCTCCAATCATAAATGGCGAGTCGAGTTCAACTACTCGAAGCTCTACTCCGTTAAAAATGAGAAGGTTAAGTGATATTTATTCACGTTGCAATTTTTGTGTTGTTGAACCAGAAAATTTTGAACAAGCGGTTCAAGAGGAGGTTTGGAGAAATGCTATGGAGGAAGAGATAAAAATGATTGAAAAAAATAATACATGGGAGCTGGTTGAAAAACCAAAAGAGAAAGATGTAGTTGGGTTGAAGTGGATTTACAAGACAAAGACGAATCTGGAAGGTTCAGTGCAAGGCAAGATTGGTGGCAAAGGGTTATTCACAACAACCCAGGATCGATTATCAAGAAACATTTGCACCGGTTGCAAGGCATGAAACAATAAGGATGCTGATCGCATTAGCCGCACATAAAGGTTGGAAGATGTTTCAACTTGATGTGAAATCGGCTTTCTTGAATGGAGTGTTGGAAGAAGAAGTGTATGTTGTGCAACCGCAAGGTTTTGAGGTTGAAGGTGAAGAAGAAAAAGTGTACAAGTTAAAGAAGGCATTGTACGGGTTAAAGCAAGCACCTCGTGCATGGTATGGCAACATTGATGGTTATTTCACCGAAAAAGGATTTAGAAGAAGTCCAAGTGAGCCAACACTCTATGTCAAACATGGTGAAACCGGTATGCTAATTGTTTCTCTTTATGTTGATGATTTGATATTTACCGGAAATGATGAAAAGATGATGCATGAGTTTAAAAGTGACATGATGAAAAAATATGAGATGAATGATTTGGGTTTGTTGCATTATTTTTTGGGAATTGAAATTGATCAAAGGGAAGATGGAGTTTTTATTTCTCAAAAGAAATATGCACAAAATATTCTCTCTAAATTTAAAATGGAGAATTGTAATCCGGTGATGACACCATTGTTGGTGAATGAGAAGTTGGTAAAAGAAGATGGTAGTGGTGATGCCGATGCGGCGCAGTATAGAAGTTTGGTTGGGAGTTTGTTATATCTTACCACTACGAGACCCGATATCATGTATGCTTCGGGATTGTTGTCTCGGTTTATGCATCAACCAAGCAAAATACATTTTGGAGTTGCAAAAAGAGTGTTGCGGTATGTGCAAGGTACCAAAAATTATGGTCTAATGTTTGAAAGAAATGAAAGAGAAGACGTGGAATTGTTTGGTTTTTGTGATAGTGATTGGGCCGGGAGCATGGATGACATGAAGAGTACATCCGGGTATTGCTTTACACTCGGGTCGGCTATTTTCTCATGGGCATCAAAGAAGCAAGAAAGAGTGGCACATTCCTCCGCGGAAGCCGAATACGTGTCGGCAAGTGAAGCAACTAAACAAGTGGTTTGGTTGAGAAAGATTTTAAGTGACATGGGGGAGAAGCAAGACATGGCTACGGTTCTTTTTTGTGACAACAAGTCGGCAATTGCAATGTCGAAGAATTCGGTGTTTCATAGCCGAACCAAGCATATCAAGCTCAAGCATCATTACATTAAAGAAGCCGTTGAGGATGAAGAGGTAATAATCAAACATGTGAAGACCGGAGATCAATTGGCGGATATTTTTACCAAGGCACTTCCATGTGACAAGTTTGTGTACCTTAGAGAATTGTTGGGAATGATAAATTTTAGCTAAGTACAAGAAGTGAAAAGAGAAACTGTGTTGAAAGTTGTGAGCAAATAAAAATATTAAGGGGGAGTGTTGAAATTAATATTTGTTATGGTTTCTATGTTTTGTGTTTATCTACATGGGAGTTAATTACGTTGTGGTCTTCTATGTTGAGTTATTGAGTTGTAGTTTCTAGGAGTCTCATGGGGACTAGTATCTAAGAATAGAATTAAATGAGTTGTGTGGTTAACAAGGTTCATGTTATTTAAATATAGATGTGGTCATTTTGTAATATGTGTTGAATCAATGAAATGAGAAATTCTGATTCTTTCTTTGTCTTCTTCCATTAAAATACATAAACGAAGGCCATAGGCCAACATATTTAACTATTTTAGAGAGAATTAAAAGGGGTCACTCCAAGAAAGATCTAAAGAAGAAGGCAGGAAAGAAGAAAGGCCAAAGTTTTGTGCTTTTTCATACATATTTTATTTACTATCTTTTCAAAAATATATTCATTTGCAATAAGGCAACAGTAAGCTCAAGAAAGGAGTACAAACCCTATTATCTAAGCTAAAGTAACAACTTTTATATATTTTATATAATAATTTTTATTAGAACAGTGAAGGAAGAGGCTCTTTTAGTGATCATCAAGCCAATGTATGATTTTGCTCATCCTGAGATGAGCTCAGTTATTACATAGCTCTCACATTTGTTATCCAAAGCTCAAAACATGAAGAGAAACAAAGAAAATGAAAAGAAGGGCAAGGCAGTGAAGAAAGGTACAAAAGAACATGCATTTCAAAGACTTTATTCAACAAAGAAGCTTGTACATGGTTCAGCCCCTCAGGGATTACATAATTTAGGTATTAATTACCTAATTTGTTTGTTGCTACAGAGAAAGGAGCTTCTAATCTAGCTAACTATAGGGTTTTAGCAGAGGAAGAAAGGTTTTTTGCTATGAGCTATGCTCTGTGGGTTATCTTAGCTATGTGGGAACTTGTTTTTTATCTATGCTATGGGGTGCCTTTTATAGGCAATTGGAGGTCTAGGGTTTAGCTTGCTACCGAGGTGTCTTCATCACATCCACCAAGTGCTTGATCATTGGTCTTGATTTGTTTTCTTCATTTATGTGTGCATACATGGCAAGAGCTATCCAATAGAGGTTTGGCATTTCATTGATCCTCATCTGGATTGATATCAGCCCTTGGATTGGCCTTGAACATTGTACATTACCCCTTAGCCCTTGATTAACCGGCCAAATGAAGTAAGGCTTGATAAACGTGCTCCTGCATCCATGGAGAAGAATCTTCTATTTTTGTCTTCATCCAGAGGCTATGTGACGCGTTTCATGGGGACCATACAACGCATTAACAGCTGTAAAGGCTGGTGTATAGTGCCTTGGCGGTATACCAGGTTTCAATATGTGCCCATCTTGATATTTATGCTTCTGGCGACAGAGAAGCGGCATGTAGATATTTCCCTTGATAAATTAAGTTGTTCTAAGGTTTAACTTACCACATGAACAACGAATTTGAACTTCCCAGTTATAGCATGAACCGGGTTTGCGCCACCTTTGCATAGCATCTCTTTGGGTCCTTTCTTAATCGAATTGAGAACCCAAATAGTATCGCATAGGCCTTTTTAACAACCCCTTTGAGTTTCAGGGACCAATTCATCCTATAGCTCGTGTTCCATCCTCAATTTCCTTCTTCTTCTCGGGTTTAATTCAAACGAAATAGAGCTTCTTTGTCTGAGGAGAGAATAGAGAGGGATAGAGGGGGAGGAGTTCTTGTAGAGCTAGGTGAGCATTTGCATTTAGCTCTCTTAACTCTTTTGAATTTGGGGCTTAAAAATCGGTTAAAAACGCGAGTCAGAGGAGGAAGAAGAAGCAGGCAAAGTGGGGCCCGCGAGTCAGCCCCTTTGGGTTTTGTACTAATTTTCTTTTAATTTTTGTATATTTCGGTTGCACTTGGTTCTTGTTAAACCGTGTAGAGGGTTCAATACGGCGTATGAAGCGCTTGGTGCACGTAGGCTGAAGGGGTCAAAGGCGCTGGGTTCAAACTCAGCGACATTTAGTCGTATTTGCATGATCTTGGTTCATGGTAAGCCGAAACATTGACAATTCGGTGCATATTGTTTAATATCCGTGAGTCATGTTTATTCATCTTGAGAGTTCAGCAAAAATGCTGTTGAGCCACTGACCTGCGGGCCCCACGTTGCTGGGATTTTCTATGTAGCTCCAAATTGCACCCAAAGTGGTTTGAGGGGTGATCTTGCTAGGTGTCACCATGAATTTGTACCCAGCATATTATCCATACATTGTTTTATTCATAGGAAATTCATTCCCTTCATTATTTTGACGATGTCATATACCAAAATTCATATTTTTGCATGTAAAATATTACTATGAATATTGATACATTTTACCTAATTTGTCTTGGAGAGCCTATGCATTAATTTGGCATTTTTCCAAGTATATTTAAATGTCCAAAAAATGTTATTTCTCGTATTGAATTCAATAGCAACTTTTTAGGGTACAACAATAACATAATAAAATTTTATAAAAAACACAACATAATTTAATATTGCAATTAATCATCATAGGAAATGATGAACTAGTGGGACATGTGGGACTCTTTCTTGGAACTTGTATCTAACCATTCAAAAAGATTGAAGAACAATTAAACCGTACCGAGTCCAAATCCGAGTCCGAGTCTGGGTCTGAGTCCAAGTCGGTTTTAGGTTTTCGTCAGTGAGTGATGCAAGTTTTTTATTCGAACTTCTTTCCCGGACAAACCATAATTAGTTTTCCTTGGTCTTATTCTCTGTTAATAATTATTATTTTCCTTCTTATGTCTGTTTGATGCTTTATATAATAATGAGGCAGACTAAAACATTCTTTGATCTATTTGAAAGTACGTAGCACGCACCCGCTCGCGCTTGATGACATTGATTCAAATGACATAAAAATAAATTACATCTTTTTGTAACTACTTATTATTATATTGAAATAATCATTATATGCTCATAGCAACAAAGGATTCATAGCTTACCAATTAGTATCGTCTCTCTCACTCAATCCCTCAAGCACCCCTCCTATATTTTGTCATCTATTTTCATTGATGGAAGCGCCTTATCATAAAGCATACTCTTCAACTTTTGCAACTCCGGCCACGACACTGGCCTATACAGTGGTGGGCCCTGCTCAGGTCCCGTTAACTCACTAAGAGGCCCTACCTTCACATCAAGTTGAGGCCCTAAGAAATACGCAGCTGACAATCGTTGATTTGTCTTGCTCACTGTGGACCGGTGCACAACATTGTGAAACGTTCCATTAGACAGAACATGCATGAGATCACCAATATTGACTACAAATGTGTTAGGTACCACCGGTACCGTAACCCATCTTGCCGGGCCAATATCATCTTTGCACCTTAAGACCTGAAGCCCGCTTACTCCATTATGGTACAGAACAGCAACAAAGCCGGTGTCAGTGTGGGGCGCCAGACCGACAACCTGATCTGGATCAGGACAAGCAGGGTACGAGTTCAGATGCATTGCATTCTTTATTTTGCTGGAATCTCCTATTAGGGTATTGTCTATTTCTTCTTCAGTCAATCCCAATGAAAGAAGCATCAAATGCATCAATCTATAGCCTAGTGGCTTTATGGCTTTCTTGTATTCCTCTATCACCGCGCTGTACGTAGACAAAATGTGATGAATATTATTCATAAAATTAAAAAACCACACAATATATATAATTATTATGTTTTTGGACATTAATTATGTTAATGTTCCTGTCTAGAAATAGAATTTCTTTTCAATTAATTATCAGTTAGAAATTAAGAAAGTTTTTCTAGAAGTAGGAATAAAAGATTACCAAAATGAAGAATAGTCATCGGGCCAAAGTATCTGTGCCTGGTCAAAAAGAGAGCCAGTTTGAATGGCAAATCCTTCATACCACATGAACTTGGGAAAAAGATGAGAGATAGGTGCACCACCATAGCCTGCATCAGTTCCTTTAGTCTTGGCCACCTTGAGCTTGACTTCTACCGGCAGTGCAAATAACCGATGGATTTGTGAACCGAAGCGGTTCAAAAGTTCCGGTTCAATGCCATGATTCCTTATCAGGAAAACTCCCCATTCTTCACATGCTTTACCTATTTTGTAAATTAACTTTGGATCATTTAGATCGATCACTGGGACGGAATCAAGACCAATGGGTTCTGCAGACGGATGATCATAGAGATCAGACCAATCATGTGAGTCTGGGATTGAGTTGAATCGAAAGTTCTGAGGATGTTGTATTTTGAGGTCGACTGATGCTTGAGATGACATTATAGCTAGATATATATATCTTTGATTTGGAACTTAAGAGTTTTGGGTTTTGACTTTTGATGTTTTGCTTTGGGAATGAGGGGCTTTATATATATATAGCTAGGTGAAAGTAAACTAGGGTACGTAAACATGAGATATATATTAATATTGAGGGAAAATTTCAGATGACACCAAATTTCCCACAATTAAAGTATGATCTTTTTCAACGATACATTCAGTTATGAAAATTTATACGTACATTGACCATCACCAATTTTCACACAAATATGACATGATGGTGGGGAAAATGGACTACAAATTAAAGTACGTTGCAGTGAATGAATCTCCCTATAAATTATACGTCAGAGATATGGTAAGTAAATTCCAATATCTTGATACATTGAATCAAAACTAGGAGATTTCAATGAATCGTGAACATTACCTAGTTTTTTTTCTATTTGAAAAGGCGCAATATTTCACCTATAATTGGAGTTTCTTTTTTAAATTTGTTGAGACTTCCACTAACTCTTTAGAATCCTCCAATTCGCATCTTGTGGAGGCCCATTTCGGCATTCCGTGTTGAAAATGTTCTACGGGCTAAATTATTTAGGTTGAATTAATAGTTTAATTTCTGACATTAAATATTAGTAAAATCATATTGGGCTGAATAAGGGCCACTCTCTCTCATAATAGGTGCATCTGAATAGATGCGATTGAATTGGTGCGACCAACAGATGCATCGGGTTATAAATACATAAGCAGCATTGTCAAATGGTAATAATAATTTATTTATAGTCATACGTAAGCCTCTAAAGATGTTTAATTCACTACTATTATAGAAGTCCACAGGCCTGTATATATAGATTAGAAGTCCAATAGCCCGTGTGTGTATCTCTCTCTCTCTATATATACATATTATGTCAATACATATTTCTCTATTTTAGTTAAAAAATAATAATTGCCCATAGATTTGATGGCATGCAGTTTTGACCAAGTCAAAATATGTTTTACGACTGTCAACAACTGTCCTGATCCTCTCATTTTTCGAATCTTCTAAAACACACACTTATCTATTACTCAATGCACATTCAACTTATTTAAATTACACCAAACTTAATTTATTTTTTAGATAGATCCGAGAAATTGAAGAATGTTCTGGGGATGAGAATTTGGGACTACATAATATTCCTACTTGGGTTTTGCAGCAATTAGATCTAGAGGTGCTAATTGGTCGGTTTGATTCAAAAGAGCTAAAATTAGTCCAACAATTTTTATTTTATTTTATTTTGAATTGCGCAAATAAAAGGGGTGTTCTAGTTAGAATTATAGTACTTGTGCAATCATCCCGCGATCTAGACAAAGACAGAAAAATGTAAAATGAAGGAAAAGACAAAAGAAGCTGGTTATGAAGATGTTTCAAGAAATATATATGAACCAAGCTCTCAATTTCCTCCCTGCTTGTTATAAATTCATCAAACAATGAGTTTTTCTACACGTTACAGACTAACCTCAAATAAATGTAGCATCATTTTGCTTGCAAGCAATGATGTATCATGACAAATTGAAATGCTAATATTTATCTTTAATTTACGTCTTCCTAATTAAGACCTAATCATCACTTTAATAAAACTCTTCTTGCTTCAATATCACATAACTTAATTGCAAAGTCTATCTATGAAACCTTACCTCTATAGTATTCTAATAAAACTCTTCTAGCCTCTGTTTCATCTGCAGGAAGATGATGATGATGATGATGATGATGGTAATACTACCCATGCAGACTGCGACAAGATCTGCATATGTTGCCAGAACCCCTATCATGGCAGGAATCATAAAAACCATGACAAGACGACGCCCAATCATCTTATGCATTCTGGCATAACAAACAATGAGCAAACCGGCAAGAGAGGCCGTCTGTCATGTAAACTTCACAGACACAAAGAGGGACAAAGACGAGATTCACTATTTTCACCACAACGTCCGTGACTCCAATAAGTGCGTCCAGTTGTTTGCCCCAATTTTCAATCTTGTCCCCTGCAAATTAAAAATAGTTCAATCCATTTATTAGTGTCTTTGCAAACTCATTGTATAAAGAGATTTGACTCCAAAAATGGAATGCCATATGAGTCAAGTTGGTTATGGCACTACAAGTACAGAAATAATTTCATTCACAGTAAGTGCATCATGCTGATTTTACAGAACCACTTTACAATATAGAAGTTGTTGTGTGGTCGATCCCTTCAAACCATGATAAAATTCTGTTCAGCATTCTCCATCGCATGTACAGGAATAAAATCCCAAAATAGATCTTCTCAGTTCTCACTCAGTAGTTAACCCAAGTAAATGACAGGAATGGACATTTGGGGAGTACTCAAAGAAGTTACAAGCCTATAGGTGGTAGTAGATAATTGCCTGGTTGTAAGGTGCATGTGGCATTTCTAAATTCTAACTTTCTACAGGTTTACCTAGTAATTTTGCAAGTTTTTTGAGGTACTACTGAAGTTATTCCCCGAACAGCAATGGAATACAACTAGCTAGGTTGCAAAGATGTGTATTGTGTAATGCTTGTTTTCGTAAATTACCGCTCAGAAAACTTAATATGAATAACATCATCATGGAAACTTGGTATCAAGTATCAACAACATCAAGGGAACATGAATAAGAATATCTTTGTCTGATAAGAAGGACAAACTGATAGCATGACTACAGTTATCCTAAATCATACAAAAGGAAATTAATTGTGAGAAGCTTTATTAGTACCTTTGGGAGGAAGCCTACCAAAGGCTTCTCGAGTGTGTCTACCTTGTGTTCCATCAGGAGATCTAAAAATTAATAAGTACAAATTAGAGTGAATAAGTGAAAATTGATAAAAGACTAGTCTCCAAATCAGAAATTAATCTCTTATCGAAACATCCTAGTTGTGGAGTCCAATTGATTTCAATTTAATAGAAAAATATGATCTCATTCCGCGGTGGATTTGACTGATCATGTTGTGAAACTGAGCAATTGATTTGTCTATATATATAGGTTCAATTAAGGCATGGTTAAGGTTCAGTACTTGAGGCAAATTAGCGTCTGAAGTTAATGGATTGTAGCAGAGAGAACATTCTTGCAATAACCCTCGGGCTCTCAGTGTATCTCTCCAAGGCCGAACCATGTAAGACTGAGCTGCTTCTAGAATGTGATAAGCTGAAATGCAGTACTCCTGGAGCCTGTCAATAGAGAGCTATACTAGGGGTATTTTAATTTTACTATGTAGTTTGCATTAGAGTTGATAGATTTTTTTCTTTTCTGTTATGTTTACTGGTATGTTGTGTTGCATGGATACGGGTACGGGTACGGGTATCGGATACCATACGGATACGGCAGTACGTATAGTAATTTTCAAAAATCTAGAATACGATACGGCTATTATATAATATTATTTTATTATTATTTTAATTTATTATTAATTAATACTTAAATTAATAATATAATTATTGGAATAATATAATAATTTGGTGATTCCAATAATTATATTATTAATTTAAGTTAGCTTATAATTTAACTAAATGCGATATAGGGTATATAAGTCTCACAAATTAATTCAGTAACTCTATATGTGACACTTGTATTTAATTTATGCAGTCCATTGTCACAGAAATTCAACACTTGTATTTAATTTAGCAACCCATTACACTTAAATTAAGTGCCACAGAAAACCTTTCATCAATAGTCCGGATATATTGGTATAGTCTAGTGATTTATTATAAATAGGTTAGATTTATTTTTAAAATAGATTAAATATGTTAGATTTATTTTTAAATAGGTTAGATTTATTTTTGATAGGTTAGATTTATTTTAAATTTGGTTTTATTTTTTAAATATGTTAGATTTATTTTTGAATATGTTAGATTTATTATAAATATGTTAGATTTATTATTAAATAGGTTAGATTTATTTTTAAAATAGATTAAATATGTTAGATTTATTTTTGAATATGTTAGATTTATTTTTAAATAGGTTAGATTTATTTTAAATTCGATTTTATTTTTTAAATATGTTAGATTTATTTTTAAAATAGATTACATATGTTATACTTGACATGCATGATTCTTTGGTAAATAATTTATATTAAATTTGATGAGTCCGGTTAGTATGTCATCGGTAACATTTTAGTCTAAGTGTCACCGGCTCCAAATTCTATCATATATAGGTTTCAAATGATGAATCCAAACTGTTGAAAACGATCTACTTCACGTAATATTTTTATATGCAATATTTATAAATTTTTGATGATATTTAATATCAAGCCAAGCTATAAAAAATGATGAAAAATAAATGAATTATAGTTAGCTCAAAACTTTGTTTAATTAGTTGGCTTAAGACTAAATACCATTGAAAATTTATAAATTTTGCATGTCACACAATTATTGTGAAGTAGCTCGGTTTTAATTCATCGTGGAAAATTTATCCGATAAATTTGAAAATGGGTGACACTTTGAGTTGAAATGTGATCGATTAAATAGTAGCTCGACTAGTATTTGATTAGCTAATTCAATAAAAAAATATTATGATTGAGAATATTAAAAGAAAACACTTAATATTATTTTAATTTTTATACTTGAGAATTTTACATTGCAAGCCCAACCATGAAGCATGACATACATAAAGAAAATAAATTACATTTATACCCATTCCAACATCGCTAGCTTTGTCTTATCTGCCTCAGTCTGATTCTGAATTTTCTGAACACATTCCGACATCGCTTCTCTTGCAAGGAATCCTTGCGCAAATTACATTTAATATTATTTTAGCCCCCTTAATATATCTTTTCTTTTTCTCAATTGTTATGTCAGATGAGGAAGTATATGTATACAGGGATAGGATCATACGAATGAATCCGAAAGATGGTGTAATTATTGTGGAACCAAAGCTCGTATGCATGTCTCATATTGTTTTCCATACTCCTCTATTCATCATCTCTCATCATATTCCTAAACACATTAATTGTCGGTAGCAATAGGAAAGAATCCTAATAGAAAGGAATAAAGAGAGAAAAATAAAAAATGGGTCTCAAGTAGGGGTAAGTAAATTGCTTATTAATAACTCACTCATTATCAACTCGCTAATTAACTTAATGAGCCGAGCATGAGCATACCCCAACTCGCTCATAACTCGCTCATTAAGAACTTGTAGGGCCGTGAGAAGGAGATAGCTGTGAGTATGTGACAAGGAGATAACTTATAGTGTAATGTAAATTTGTAGGTATGTGATAAGGAGATAGCTGTGAGTATGTGACATGTAGGACCGTGAGAATCCACAAGAAGATAGCTGTTTGATTTTGTTAAATTTGCTTAACGATAATTTTTTGTTAAATTATGTACTGTTTAATTAGGTTGGATTATTACAATTAGTTAAATTCTATAAATGAAAATTAATTTTTGAATGATGTATTTTAAATAAAAAAAACTCAACAACATTTAAATTGCATACTCCAACTCGCTATCAACTCGCTCATTAAGCTAATGAGTAGAGCATGAGCATACCCCAACTCGCTCAAACTCGCTCATTAATCACCCCTAGTCTCAAGTCTGAACCAAACTTTTGGCAGTTGCTCACCAAAATCTTTATTCACCTTCACCATACCGGTGTTGATAACTGAGAATTTATTTGTCTTCTTTAGAACAGAAAAAGTATTAAGTTGAATTAGAGTTGAACAACACTTAATCAGTTTAGAAATTAATTGAGTGAATAAAGAAAAAAGAGGCCCGGATAAAAACTGCAATGTTTTACATACAACTGATTTATTACAGAGCATGCATAGAGGCACAAATAATATCTCATGTCCAACAAAAAGGATAATATTTTATATATTGTTATCTAAAATAATGTCATGATCAATTATTACCTTTTGATAGGTTTTACCATATTGATTAGTCTCTATACTCTATAGGCACTATGAAGATAAACAAAATTAATCAACTTAACTTCAACAATAATATTAGCAAAAACAGTAGTCATCTAAACATTACTTAAAATGAAGGTCTTAGAATGGCATTGCTTCAAATAAAGAAAATTACCGAAAAACACTTCAGATTAACACAAATTTTCTAGTCCACAAACAAAAACTGAAGCAGCACAGAATAGAAAACCTTTCAAAAGAAAGCAGGTCAGACTCCACTGCTAAATGCAAACACCAAATAAAACAGCCCCATAACCCTACTAGTTGACTGTTGACACTACCTACACCTCCTCTGTTGCATCCGCAGGGAGAGGAGTATTATCCTTTACATCACCGTTCTTATCAAAAATCATTAGCACAGACAAGATGATGATTGAAACAACCAGACCTCCAATCATACCTATGCAGACCGTGATCAGATCTGCATACGTTGCCAGAAACCCTATCGTGGCAGGAATCATCAAAACCATGAAAAGGTGATGCCCAATAATCTTAAACATTGTGGCATAGATGATAATGAGTGAAAATGCACCCAGAACATAATGAGCAAAGCGGCGAGAGAGGCCCTCTGTCAAGTAAGTTTCGCAGAGGCGTAGAGGGACAAAATAGAGATTCACTATTATCCCCACAAAGCTGATGACACCAAAAAGCGCATCCAGTTGTTTGCCCCTATTTTCAATCTCGTCCCCTTAAAATTGAAAATAGATCAATCCATTTATTAGTACGTACCTTTGTCGACAACTCATTGTATAAAGAGACTCACTCCAAAAAAAGGGAATGTCAAGTTGGTTGTGGCACTACAAGTACAAAAATCGTTTCATAGTTTCATTCACAGTACATCGTGCTTATTTTACGGAACCACTTGAGAACATACAAGTTGCTGTATAGTACTTTCAAACCATGATAAAAATTCTCTTCACCGTTCTCCATCTGATGTACTGGAAAAGATCCCAAAACAGATCTTCTCACTCAGTCATTACCCGACATAAATGACAGGAAAAGACATCTTGGGAGTTTCAAAGAAGTTAAGAAAATTATGAGAGGCTTTATTAGTACCTTTGGGAGAATCCAAAGGCTTCTTGAGTGTGTCCACCTTGTCTTCCATCAAGTCACCTAAAAATTGATAAGTGCAAATTATTAGAGCAAATAAGTGAAAATTGATAAAAGACTATTCTTGAAATCAAAGATTAATCTCTTATGTTCCCAATTCAAGAAATCAATAGAGATGATTTTCAGTTGAAATTTTGCTGATCGGAATCAAAATGAAGAAGAATTTAATTCATCTCAATTTTTTTATTGAAAAGTCTATCTCATAAAAGGAAATCATTTCACTCAAGTGCAAATTGAACTTTTATAACTTTATTGAACCTTTCAGTTGAACTTCATTAATCAAGCAGCTGCATAAAGCCAATACCAAACAAAGATGCTTACAATACTCGGTGACATTATAATTATGGCCTCCCGTTTATTACTCGCATACTGCACCATTTAAAGCAACACTCATTTGTTTAAGATCTAGTTATACCACGATAATCCATCAGAGCTTACGACAAAAATTCTGCTAATATGAAGCAAGAACCGAAAGTAGACTAAAAACACTGTAAATAAAAATAGAGCATCTATACTTAATTAATTAACAACTAAGATATCAATTTTGGCACTCATCTATTTAAATAGTGCCTCTATACTTTCTATCTTTCATTATTATTTCCTTCAGAGTTGATGTCCCAATTGCAATAATGCTCTGAACTGGTACATTCTTCCATTTGATAGCAAACTGATTTTCTGCCAAATGACTAAAATATCCTTTTGCAAGTACAACAGTGTACTACCCAAATTCTTTCTTAATAAGAATTTAAATCCTCTCCACTTAGAATTGTAGTCCAAACAACAGTGTACTACCAATTTTATTTCACGCGAACGTTACATATCTAAAGCAAAATTTACTAATCTGGTACCAGATCGGATAAAAAGGGAGTTAATGAAATGAATAATACAAGAGACAGGTTATCTAGCTGTAGCAGCATCAAGTAAAAACCAGACCGGGTACCAGCATCAATCTGGTACCAGAAAAGATCAGGTTACAACACATGCTTCCAACAAAATACCATCATAGTATAAGATTAAGAGTGAGGTATGGTAAATAAATTTCATAAATACAATGATCGATCATCGATCAATGAAATAGAAATAACAAGGGATAAGAAGAGGTATCCTACCTGGTTAAAGAACCGCACAAGCAGCTTAGAAGATGTGGTTCTTAGGACTCCCCACTCTTCTTCCTCGCTCTAATCGGAAACTAACAAGAAGAAAAGAGAACAAGTTTTGTTTTACACTACGAATGTAGATTAATAAAATAAAACAAAATGAAAAAATATCGGATCTTGTGTGGACCATATTATATAGAAAATTATGATCGATGTCACTGCGCGGTGGATTTGTTTGTGAGTAAGGCTTAGGTAGTAGGTACTATGATTGTTGTGTCAATAGAGGATCCATGACATGTTCGAACAAAATCGCCGTACAGTCAGTACCAAGTTACATTTATACCCACCAAAATTTTCAAACTAATTTTTAGCGCTGCCCTTCTCAAGTTTCCGACATCGCTTCTCCTGCAAGAAATGACAAGTTACATTTAGCCCCCATAATATTTCGTATTTCCGTTGTATTCTTTATAATTTAATTTTTGAAATAGTTGAATTTAAAATAATTTTATCTAAACCTTGATTTTGTACATTTACGATATATTTACATAATAAATATTTTTTTTTAGTATTTTCATTCCTTATCTTTATTTAAAGAAGGTGATTTAAAGAAGATAAATTAAACAATCTTAATGCGAATATTGTTCTATTGTTTTTATCTACAAGAATTTCCATGTAAATTGTTTTGCTTTATTCAATTGTGCAAGTTTTCAGCACTCAAATGAGATATTTTTTAGTCCCCAAATTTAATTAATATATAAAATTGTCTTTGTTAATAATTTAATCATATTTTTTATCCGAGCAAATTTTGAAAAATAACCTTGACAGTTGACACACATAATTAAAATGAATGTTATGAGATTCGAAATCCAAATATTAAACTCCCAAGAGATGAATATTTTGAGTTAAAATTAGCAGAAACAAACAATATTAATATTAAAGCAGAATGAACGAATAATTCAAATGAACTTTTTCCCTTAATTAGATATTTTTGGATCTATATTTATTTTCGTAAAATTTCTATCAATTATTGATTATTGGGCCACTTCAGGAGTACTCCCATAATAGGGATTTTTTTTAAAAACCATAATTAAAAAATTTAAAATTAGGGAACCAACATGATTGCCTCCAAATTTCGAAAAACCATAAGAACCGAATAGCCTATTCGGTCCCCACAATTTTTTTCCCTGGGACCGAATAGGCTATTCGGTCCCCCCCAATTTCACATTTTTTGCAATCCCGCCGTGTAACCATCCGTGTAATGGCATGGGACCGAGATCCCTATTCGGTCTAGGAAAAAAAAGGGGGGACCGAATAGGGATTTCGGTTCCCACCCTGTTTTTTTTTTTTGTCGGCATGTTTCTATAAAATTCCAATCTGCGCGAAACATTAACCAGAGCAAGGGCAGAGAGCAGAGAGTAGAGAGCAGAGGCCAGAGAGTAGACAGCCGAGAGCAGAGGCATTTTTTTTTCCAGCTGAAAACATTCAGAGGTTTAGTGTATAAAATTTTTGTTATCTACAAATCGACTCCGGCATTGTATTTTTAGACTTCGTCTGAAGAACTTAGTAAGTTTTTTTTTTCAAATTAAAAATTAAATACGATATCGAAGGTTGATTGTGTATTTTTTTAATTTTTAGGTTGTAAAATTTAAAATAATATCGAAGGTTAATTGAGAAATTTTTTGTTCAGGGAATGTCGGGAATAATAATAAATGTGTACCACAGACGAGCAATTTCAGACGCACCGACCTGCACATTTCCTGTTAATAACTCAACCAGTATTGATGAGCTAAGAAGACGTATATATGTTGGCATTCGTTTGCTCCCTGGCGAGTTCGATCTGACAATCAGGGCACGGTTGAACACGGCACCACCTGGCGAAGCAGAAAATCACCAGTTATTTAACATAGATGACGAAATGATATGGCATATGGTGCTTGGACATGCCACTCCGGTACTGAATTTTAAATTTCTTGAATTAGTGGTTGAGTCAGTACCAGTTGTTAGTCAGACCAATTATGACCCATACCCGGGAAGTGTACCTGGAAGTAGCAGAGGCATACCAGAGGATGATTTGTGTAATTATTTTGACCAGCTCAATAATGATACTGACTCAGACACAGACTCTGACCTTGGTGACTCGGTTGTCGGGGAAGATGATATGACCGAAATTGAGGATGAGATTAGGATGCAAGATGTAATGAAGGAGTGGCAAGAGTCTATTCCATTTATTAATCGGGGATTGCAGCATCCTTGTCAGGCATTTAATGACGATGTGCCGATGCCGTACAAGGATGAAGCATTTTTTGGTTATCCACCGAGAATCGACGGTCTATTTTCAGTGGGACAGTTGTTTCAATCCAAAGCAGAACTTAAAAAGAAGTTGGGTGGATTTGCCATGGAAAAAAATTTAGAATTACAACAAACCCAGAGTAATCGCAGTGCTTATGTGGTAATATGTAGAGCGGAGGGGTGTCCATGGCGGTTATATGCGAAAACCACCGAGACGGGCAATTGGATAATTGCAACAAACCCATACGAGCACAATTGTTACAGCATTGCTTGTACGGTAGACAGTCGTCAGATGACTGCCAGGATGATTGCAGATGTAATCAAACCCGGTCTGCAGAAGGACCTGGAGATGTCAATAAAAGCATGTGCATTTGCAGTTAGAGGTGAGTACAAAACAGTAGAGCCTTCCTATAACAAGGTTTGGAGGGGGAGGGAGCTCGCTATTGCTGATTTATTTGGTTCTTGGGAAAAAGCTTATGAACTGCTACCTTCTCTGCTCGGTGCAATCCAGAGGTCTAACCCAGGCACAAAATACAGAATTGAGCATGAACCATCGGACGAAATAGGCATTCATTATTTCACCCGTGTGGCATGGGCTTTCGGTCCATGCATTCAGGCTTGGCCATATCTCCGGCCAGTGATCAGCGTAGATGCCGGACACCTATCCGGTAGGTATAAAGGGAAATTATTCATGGCATGCGCCTACGATGCAGAACAACAATTACTGCCAATAGCATTCGGAATTGCAGAAGAGGAGACTTCATCCAATTGGGGCTGGTTTATGCAATTTGTACGGGAAGAGGTTGTCGGACCTGGCCGAGTATGTGTTATATCAGACCAGCATGCTGCAATCCGTTCAGTGTTTGATCGACATGATTTAGGGTGGTGTGAGGAAAGGGGGGAAGCAGTTCATCGATTATGTTCTCAACATATTTCGGCAAATGTGTACAAGCTGTGCAAGGACCAAAGAATCAAAAATATTTTCAGGAAATTTGTGGGTAAGATGAAACCGTGGAGGTTTAATGAGGGTATGGAATTGATAGAAGGTATTAGTATTACTACTCATCGGTACATCTGGGAGGGTTGTGCATTATCCATTTTGCACTACAATATCAATAAAATTACAAATTAAACCAATTTCATACAAAAAAAACTTACTAAAAATACTAAAACTACATGCAAACTTACTAAAATAAGTACATGCAAACTTCCTAAAAAAATTACACTACAAAAACTAAAACTAAATTTGGTCATATATTTTACTAAAACTACATGCAAACTTACTAAAAAAATTACACTAAAAAAACTAAATTGTTCTATATTTATTAAAATAAGTTTTATGAACTAAATTACTCTACATGCAAACTTACTAAAATTACTAAGACGAAATTAATCTACATGCATTAAATTACCATTCTACAATTACTAAAATTACAATAAAAAAATTTATGACCAAATTTACTCTACAAACAAAATAAATAAATTGTACAATTAGTTAGATTACACTAAAAAAACTAAATTACACTAAATAAAAACTAAATTGTTCTACATTTATTAAAATAAATTTAGATAAACTAAATTACTCTACATGCAAACTTCCTAAAATTACTAAAACTAAATTACTCTATATTTATTAAATTATAATTCTACAATTTCTAAAATTAAACTACAATTCGGATTATTTATTCAACAATAACTAAAATTACACTACAATTACCATAATAACTAAAATTACACTACAATTGCCACAATAACTAAAAATCCGAATTATTAATTCAACAATAACTAAAATTACACTACAATTACCATAATAACTAAAATTACACTACAATTGCCACAATAACTAAAAATCAGAATTTATTCAACAATTAACTAAAAATTCGGATTATTTACTCAAAATAATAAATTTAATTACATACCTTATGAAATTTGTAGATCTGAAGTTCTTCTTGATCACCTCTCAAAATTACACTAAAATATATGATTAGAATTAAAAAAAACGAAGTTTTGAGGGTTGAAAAAAAAAAAAAAGAGTTAGGTTCGGGTGGGAAGAAAGAAGGAGAAGGGAGGAAGGAGGGGAAGGAAAGAAAGAGGGAAGCCAGAGGGGGGGAAGCCGGGTTCTCGGGTGAAAAAAAAAAAATAGTGGGGACCCGAAATGGCTGCTCGGTCCCAGGTGGAAAAAAACATGGACCGAGTAGCCTATTCGGTCCCAGGGAAAAACTGGATTTTCTGTGGCATTGGCCCGGAAAATTTGTGAAACTGGGAGTGGACCGAATAGCCTATTCGGTCCCAGGAAAAAAAATTGTTGGGACCGAACAGGCTATTCGGTTCTTATGGTTTTTTGAAATTTTCCCGTAATCATGTTGGTTCTCTAATTTTAATTTTTTTAATTATGGTTTTTAAAAAAAATCCCCCATAATAGTGTCCAAATCTGAAATTGGATATAAACATAACTTTCGGTGATTTTGCTCCGTCTATAACCAACTCGTATTAGGGGGCAGGGCAGGATTGGCTGGCAATTCAAACAAATTAATATGGCATTAATTACAGTATCCCGCCATCGGTACGAATTTTCACCTATTTGCTTCTGAATGAAAGGATACCAACCGATGTGTAATGAAGTGTGTTCTATGCACATTATGCTCAGAAGAAACAGCAAGCCATATCTGTTTTGAGTGTCATCTTGCAGTCAAGGTTTGGAACAGGATAGCGGGCACAGTAGGGAGGAACTATATATATATATATGTGGTCAGGAATGACTGTACAAGACAATGGGAAGAAGAAACAAACCGTTTGCGGGGAATGGGCAGCACATTACGCAAGAAGTATGAAGCTCTGTTAGTTGCGGTTTGCTGGAATCTCTGGAAAGAGAGGAACTTTAGAATCTTCTATAGAAAGCAGGCAGATGATAAAGTGGTAGCCATGAAAGCTGTGTGTTGAAGAATGATCTCAGAAAATAATTTCATCATATATCAAGGGTATATGTGCAAAAGTGTAAATAGGTACAGCTGTACAAAATATTAATTAGGATAGGTACCAACGGTATAATATTTCTAACCGTTGGAAATTGTAATATACAGTTAGAACTCTATACTGTAAGAGATACAACAGAAAATATACAAAAATTCAAGCTTTCTCCTCAGTGTTTTCATCTCTAAAAAAATAACATGGTATCAGAGCAGAAAGTTATGTGACTGCAAAAAACAACATCATACGATACCAGTAAACTGGTATTCACAACCAACAAATCCATAACCGAAAAAAAATAACAAAGGGCAAAAATGGCTCAACAGGGGCAACACGAGGCTACCAATTCCTCCAAGCCCACAAATATTTTGCTCAATGGCAATAATTATCTTTCATGGGCAAAGGCCGCATCTAGAGCGCTCAGCGGTCGAGAGATGTGGGAATACATCACGGGAGAAAATAAAGAGCCAGAACCGGCAAATCCAAATTTGCTGACTAAAACTGAAAAAATGACAGCAAAAAGATGGCGAACCCACAACGACAAAATCATAATTTGGCTCACAAATTTCATGGAACCTTCAATTTCAGAGCTTTTTCTTCTTGCTGACACGACTTTTGAGCTATGGCAAGCCGTGAAAAACATGTACGGGCAAGAAAATAATTACTCTCGTATCTACCAACTCAAGCAAGAAATCCAACAAGAAAAACAAGACAATAGAAAGCATATAGAGTACCTTGGTGCTCTTCAAAAGAAAAAAGATGAGCTCCGATCGTATCGGCCGCCGACCACCGACTTGGCCGTAATAAAAAATAGCAAGAAGAAGATAATATTTTTTGAGTACCTTGCCGGTCTAAATGCCAGTTATAAGGCTGTACGGGCTCAGATTATGAACACCATTCCCCTTCCCTCTTACTCCCAAATCAAGAACATGATCCAACAAGAAGAAAGCAGAAGAGAGGCCATGGGTGACCGAAGAGGAACACGAGACCCACAGCTTTGCAATGACCAAAAAACCCTAGATCCCAAACCCGCTCGAATCACAATGAAATCGAGAGATGCACAGGGTGTAAAAAGGAGGGGCACACCCATCAGAACTGCTGGTTTCTTCATCCTCATTTAAAACCGAAACACTGGAAAAAGGGTAGTTCTGCTGGAGGAAGAGGAGACTGGAATCAAGAAAGAATTAAAGAGGGAGGGGCGCGTGGGGGTTATTTTGTTGAAACGTATGCGGGTGAGGCTCCTGAATCGCAAGCTGGTGAGAAACGACAGGCGCGTGCTGCTGGGCTTCACACCGATCCGCATACGCATGAGGGTTTCCACGCTGGGTTCCACGTCAACTCGCATGCGATGCGTGAACGATTTCACTCTGATCTGTGTGCGCGTGAGGCGCGTGAGGTAAGTCAATTCCAAGCCGGATCCAAGCCCAGAATCAATTCTGCTAACGGATCTGGAGTTAGCTACCTTCTTGGCGGGTCAGGAACAGTAGCGGCAGATCAATTACAGACATTGGTGCAGCAGATGTCCATGTTGCTAGCTGATAAGTCTAAGTTATATATACTTTTGATTAAGGTTTAACCTCAAAAACTAAGTCAATTTCTTGTATTTTAGTGTAATTTTGTATTAAAATATGCCAAGAACCAAGTTACTGCCAAAATCTATTTAAATTACAGGAAATTGAGCAAATTGTAGATCTTCTCGCAAGCTTTCCGAAAAGTGGTAGAACATTGAAAACGGAGTTATGGATGATGATCTATTCCCGTTTGAAGTTCAGTTTTACAGAAATCCAGAGAGTTCTGCGGCCTCTACAAGCATTTTGTGCGGGCCGCACAACGGGCCGCATAGAATTACAGCTGCCGACACACAGTTCGTATTTTGGCCATCTCTTGGTCATATGAACTCCCATTTGGGTGAATAAAAGATTGACAGAACCAGGACAAAAAGATCTACAACTTTCATGAAGGAAACAAATCTAAATTCGGAATGTAGAATTTTGTGCAGCCACACCAATAGCCGCACCAGCCTAGATTTGGACAGATTTTATTGCCAACTTTGCCCGATTCACTTCTAGATCTTGTTTGCTTACTCCTAAAGTCACAAAAGTGCTATATATTGGCAGGAGAGCAGCTAGAGAATTGATCTTTCATTTATCTTTATTTCTAGGGTTTTATTCTACATACTTCTTCATACTTTTCTCTCTTCTCCACGAATCAAAGGCGATTGGATTGAAGGATTGAAGGCTACTCGAGCAAACAACATTGAAGACAAGGGGCAGCAAACTAGGAGATTGGTGTATTCTCTTCTCTTATTTGTTTTTCTAGGTTTTTATCATGTTTTCTCTTTATTATCTCTTGGATGTTAGTACACCCATAAGAGGCTAGATTTCCTCTCTAGGGGCTTAGGCTTTATTATGAACTTGTGTTAGATCTATGCTTACTTGGATATTTATTCTATATGATGATTGTTTGTTGCTTGATTGATCTTGTTAATTTTATAATTCATGTGCTTGTGTGATTTGTGATTTGTTAATTAGTGTCCCGTTTAGGTTTAACCAACTTAAGATGTTAGGATCAAAGAATTGATAGAACCAAATTACATGCATGAATAACTTTAGGATTCAGATTATAAATGACCAAATCTATTTCTTAGTCCGGAACCACAAGAACAATGGTTGAATTGAGGTGAAAGACTTAATCGTGAAGCCTCATATTCAATTGGGACCCCTAGAATTGAACCGAATATTGGTGTGAAGAACTTAATCATGAAGTATTGGTATTTGGAAATAAACTAGGCTAACCTGTGCTTATGGTCTAGATAGCTAGGGTGAAGGACTTAATCGTGAAGTCCGAATTATCTAGACACGTTATTAATTCACGAAAGTAACCCTTTTTGACATCTTAGGTTTAGAAACCTCAAAATTACAAACATGAATTTAGAAACCAAGTGAGTGTGGATTTGACCAAGTGATTGTGTGCCAATAGCCCTTAGATTCCATCTCATTGATTACAAACTCTTTTTATTTGTTTGTTTAGATTATTTTGTTACATTCAACTTCAATTCGGGTATTGAACCCACAATTTCAATTTGACAACAAAAGCCCCCATTTACTTTTATTTGAATTATTTTAGAATTAATTAGTTTAGTAAAAAGTAATATTTCTCGTTATTCTTGGATCGATACCCATAATTACTACAGTGATAGATTGTGCGCTTACAATTCAATCTAACTTTGCGTATTTAGGGTTTAATAAATTTAAAGCAAAGAGTGTACGAAATAGACTATTTATTTCTATACTCAAAATACACATCACTAGCCCAACAAAACAATTCGTTTTCTGGTATTTCTGCACACTAAAAAAAATTAAATTTACTAGATAAAATAATCATTGATAGTGGTGCTACGGATCATATGTTTGGCAACCAAGCATTTCTAAAAAATTTAGACAAGACCAAAAACAACCAATTTGTCTTGGTAGCTAACGGTATGAAGGCTAAAATAAATGGTATAGGTGAAACTATATTTTGTAACAAAAAAATACTTAATGTGCTATATCTAGATACTTTTCCTCTAAACTTACTTTTGGTTCAAAAATTAACACAAGAATTAAATTGCGATGTAATTTTTTCTCGTAAAAATGTTGTATTTCAGGACCGGAAACCGGGACGAAGATTGGTGAAGGATTTCATGAAAATGGATACTATTTTTTTAACTCAAAAAATTATTTTTGTGCTTCCGCTAAATCCGTTGATATTGGCCTTTAGCATAGAAGATTTGGGTATCCTTCCAACAAGATTTTTAATTATATTTTGGATTGTAAAAATTTAAATTGTGATAATCGTGAAGTTTATAAATTGGCAAAACAAACTAAGCTTCCTTTTTCTCATTCCAATAGCAAAAGTGAAGCTATGTTTGACCTAATTCATTCGGATGTATTGGGACCGGCCCCAATTGAATCATATAATGGATTTAAATATTTTGTTATTTTTATCGATAATTTTTCAAGAACCACTTGGTTATACTTACTCAAATTAAAAAATGAAGTCTTTAGTATTTTCAAAGAATTTTTTTGTCTCATAGAAAATCAATTTAATGTCAAATTAAAAATGTTTAGTTCGGATAATGGAACGGAATTTATAAACAAAGATTTTTCAACATTTTTTAAAGAAAAATGAATTATACATCAAACTACTTGCATTAATACACCCGAGCAAAATGGAGTGTCGGAAAGAAAAAATAGACATTTGTTAAAAATGACAAGAACATTGATGTTCCAAAGCAATGTTCCTAAAATATATTGGTCGGATGCCATACTTTGCGCTACACATCTAATTAATAATAGATTACCAAGTTCGAAGTTAGAAAACAAAATTCCACTAGAAATTCTTTATCAACAAAAAATCACCTTCGATCATCTAAGAATATTTGGATGTACAAGTTTTGTACATATTAAAAGAAAATATAAGCTAGATTTTGTATCAACAAAAAAAATTTCTTAGGATATTCATCCTTTAAAAAGGGGTACAAATGTTATGATTCTATTAATAAAAAATTATTTATTTCTATAAATGTTATATTTTTTTTTTAAAATGAACCATATTTCAAAAAAATGGAAGAAATTCAAGTATCTAATCAAATTCAAAATGAAAACATAAAATTGGTAACACCCTACATTGTTCAAAATAATGTAGAAGAAAATGATACAAGTGATGTTGAAGAAGAAATAAATGATAATAATAACGACATAGATGAAACCGAAATAGGAAATAATTCAGGGCTTAGACGAACATCTAGAGTTTCACAACCTTCAAGTAGACTTAGAGATTATGTGACTTATACCGTCCAATATCCTATACAAAATTTTGTTTCATATGAAAAAATTTCGCCTTCATACCAAGCTTTCCTCACTTCCATAGGAAAATAAATAGAACCGAAAAATTACCAAGAGGCCATCCAAAAACCAACTTGGAATAAGGCTATGAAGGAAGAGCTAAAAGCTCTAGAAAAAAAATGAAACATGGGTAATTGTTCCATTACCAAAAAAATAAAAAACTCATTGGGTACAAATGAGTTTACAAAATTAAATATAATTGTGATGGTACCATAGAATGGTATAAGGCAAGGTTGGTGGCCAAATGATTTACACAAACCTATGGTATAGATTACAATGAAACCTTTGCACCTGATGTCTCCTTATTTGATCTATTGTTTCGACCTATTTCCAAACCAGACATCATGTTTTGAACTACTAAATTGCATCGTTTACATTGAATATCAATAGAATATGGTACTGCTGCATTTTGGTTATGACTTTGCAGGAAATAGGCGAAAACAAGCAAAAGGCCAGAATTCTGACATCCTCCATGCGGGTCGCGTCCCACCTGACGCGGGTCGCATCATAGTCCAGCGCGACCTTAGACGCGACCCTCATTGCTCGCACCAGGTCCCACCTGACGCGGGTCGCATCCATATCCATGCGGGTCGCGTCGAATTAATTGCGCCAGGGCCCAATTGAAGCCCATTAAGATGCCTATATAAACAGAAGGCCTGGCGCAAATTAGAGATCCAGAAATCATTTCACAAAAACAGAGAACTGATAGGAATTTGAAGCTGAGGCTTGGCGCGCGACAGAGAAGGAAGAGAGGTGATCTGGAGCCAGAAGAGGGATTCGACCAGGAGAAGAAGATTTCGACAGAAGCTTCGATCCTCTTCAATCCTTCATCTCCATTATGATTTGCATTCTCTTTCTCTCTTTTATTTCGTTTTTGATCATGATTGAGTAGTTCTATAGTTTCGAGGGGTTTGGATGTAATCTTAGACTTTGTTTGATAATGCATGTTGTTTGAATCTGAATTTTATTCGTGTTTCTTTGATTCTTGTATTATTGTGATTGCTTGATCTAAATTGCTTGATTGATTCTTGATTGTCTACTGTTGAATGCCTATGGTATTTCTTCTTGTAATTTGGCCCTGATGTTTCTTGCAAATTAGATTAAGTATTTGAGGTAGATCTGAGATCCGAGAGGTGAGATCAATAGTAGCCGAGAGGTGAAATTTCCATCTGTCGAGAGGTGGATACCTTTAGTAAACCGAACTGAGAACTTAGGGTTAAACCTAGGAAGGTGAAATTGCATTTCCGTACCAGGTCTGTTAAGCCAATACACGAGAGTTGAGGTTTAGTAACATTAGGTACGGTCAATCGAGCCTTACACGACTAAAACACCCAGAAACAGACACATGCAGGTTCAGCTCGAGGGCCACGCGGGTCGCGTGTGAGAGCACGCGGGTCGCGTCACAAGGGTCGCATACGAAAGTATGCGGGTCGCGTGGAAGGTCCAGAGTAGCTCGAGGGCCACGCGGGTCGCGTGTGATAGCACGCGGGTCGCGTCACAAGGGTCGCATACGAGAGTATGCGGGTCGCGTGGCAGGTCCAGAGCAGCAAAGTTGAGGATGAAATCTGAAACCCTTGAAACGCTTTTTTACAATAGTCCAAAACCAAATATTTAATTGCTTTCATTTCCTATCATTGAATTTGTTATAGAATTTAGAAAATATAAACAAACACAAACAACAATTTCAAACTTCTAGAACTTAGCTAAGTCAAGTAGGAATTCAGAATTGAGTCGTCCCTGTGGATCGATACCCGACTATACTGTACGAGTAGGACTGTGCACTTGCAGTCTTAAGCGAGAGTATACAAAGGTTTTAAAAGGTACAGCTCGTCTGTACCGAAACTTTTCTACTACGAACAGCACCGGTTGCAAAAATGAATACGGTTAGGATTTTATTCTCTACTGCCGTAAATAATGGTTGGAATTTATATCAAATGGATGTTAAAAATGTATTTTTTCAAGGAACACTTGAGGAAGAAGTTTATATGACCCTCCCACCGGGTCATGCAAAAGAAAAAAATGCTAACCTTGTTTGTAGGTTAAAAAAAATCAATTTATGGACTTAAACAATCTCCAAGGGCATGGTATGACAAGTTATCTCAATATTTAGTTTCTTGCAACTTTAAAATTAGTAATGCCAATCACTCCTTGTTTACCAAAAATGAAGGAGAAAAAATAACCCTTGTGTTAATATATGTAGATGATTTAATAATTACCGGAAATAATTTAGAAGCAATTAGAAAAATCAAATCCCAATTAAAAGAAAATTTTGACATTAAAGATTTAGGGTATTTAAAATATTTTCTAGGAATAGAAGTAGCATTTTCAAACAAAGGTCTATTAATTTCATAAAGAAAATACACCTTGGATTTGTTAAAAGAAACCGGTAAATTAGGTTGTAAACCTGCCCCAACACCAATAGATAATAAGTATAAATTAAATACCAAGGATGGTGAACCCATAGAAAACATAAACTAATTTCAAAGACTTGTAGGAAAATCGATTTACTTCACGGTAACTCGTCCGGATATTTGATTTTCCATAAGTTAAATTAGTAAATTTATGCATTTACTAAGAACACCACATTTAGAGGCCATAAACCGAATTTTGAGATATCTAAAAGGAAATCCCATAAAGGGCATATGGATGAAGAATAATAATTCTAATACAATTTGTGGCTATTCCGATGCAGATTGGGCCGGTAGCTTTGATAGAAAATCCACCACCGGTTTTTACACATTTGTAGGCGGGAATTTAGTCACATGGAAAAGCAAGAAGCAAAATGTCGTGGCACGATCAAGCGCAGAAGCGGAATACCGGGGCATGGCATCAACCGCAAGCGAACTAATATGGCTCAAACAATTGCTTAAAGATATGAGATTAAATCTTAGTCTACCCATGAAGATGTATTGTGACAACAATTCGGCACGTCACATTGCATCAAATCCCGTATTTCACGAACAGACCAAACACATAGAAGTTGATTGTCATTTTATTAGAGAGAAGGTCCAAGCCAAGGAAATAGAAACACCATTCGTTCGAAGTAATTAAGGATCAACTAGCGGACATCTTTACAAAAGGACTAGACTCTAAACCATTTGAAGAAATCACAAGCAAGCTAGGATTACTCAATATCTACAATCCTAACTTGAGGGGGTGTTGAATAATGATCTCAGAAAATAATTTCATCATAGATCAAGGGTATATGTGCAAAAGTGTAAATAGATACAGCTGTACAAAATATTAATTAGGATATGTACCAATGGTACAATATTTCTAACGTTGGAAAGTTGTAATATATAGTTAGAACTGTATACTGTAAGAGATACAACAGAAAATATACAAAAATTCAAGCTTTCTCCTCAGTGTTTTCATCTTTGAAAAAATAACACTGCGAGAGATAACTGTGTGTAGCCGATAGAGGAAACAGAGCAAGAAGTGTAATAGGAATAGATGTAGACACTGAGATTGTAATCTGTAATTGAGATTGTAACTTGATAGCTACTATCAAGCTTTAAAAAAAAAAGATTTTGCTAAAAAATTTCATTCGACAATACTATTCATCATAATTGTGTTGATGACAGAGAATATTTTGGTAATATAAACACATCACTCAATAAATAAATTGGTTTGAATAGGGAATTAGATGTGCACACTGGTCGAGTTAGATTTTGTCCATGTTTGCATTTCAATTCATAGTAGTCAAGTTATGATACTTGTAATTTATAACCAATTGTCATAACTTAAAATTTGTTAAACAGGTATCCTTGTTTAAGATTGTCGGATTTTTCATATTTGGTAGATGTCGTCGACCAAAAATATTATATTTAAAAGCAAAAATTATTAATAATTAAAAAATATAAATAAAGCATAATCCAATGAATAATAGCATACATGAAGTTCTTAGCAAGAATGTAAAAATAAAAATATGCTTGCACTATGATTATAAAATAAAATCTAGAGTTTGCATTTGTTTAAGTTAAAAAATAGTTATTTGGTTTCTGCTAAGTTTTATAAACCTCTATTTTAAGAGAACTACTGGCCCACCTCCAGCTCTTCACAATCATATATATATATATTTTTTTAATCAAAAACCCGTAGGTTGGTTACAACTTACAACACACTTCAAACAGGGAGTGATTCCTGACCCTCCCCTTACAGCACCAGTAAAAGCCTTTTTACAAATCGAAACAGGGGAATGTATGGCCTAGGTGATCCCAGCCATTATATTTATTGAGAATCCATAACATGAAAACACACACACACACACACATATATATATATTGAGCTAATCCATAACATGATTAGAAAAGAATTCTCGATACAATTGAAAACACATGAAATCATTCTTGACAACAAGTAGCAAGTCCGGATACAATTGATTTATCTTTCCTGTGGAGTGCCATTAGTGGAGTATATATAGGAAAAGACACAATGTTCAAGCTTCAAGGGGTTGGTTGTCAATAGATCGTAAGCTTCAAGACCAAAAGTATACATGCTTAATTATTACAAATTATGGAAAGTTAGTACACATGGTCTGTAAATGAAACAAGGACTTCCACAAAATAGCATTATATTGCTACTCCAATCCATTCTCAAATTAAACAGCCTCATAACCCCACTAGATGACACTACCTAAAACCAAACATCCTACCCTCTCCTCTGTTGCATCCGCAGGGAGAGGAATATCCTTTGCATCACCATTCAGGTAAAAAATCATCAGCACAGATAGCATGATGATGATGGAAACAACCATATATATGCAGACTGTAAACAGATCAGCATATGTTACCAGAAACCCTATCATGGCAGGAAGCAACAAAACCATGACAAGGCTGTAGGGGAATCATAAAGGCCAAACAATTACGCCTTATATAGAGATCAAACAATTACATCTCATCTAGTGGTCAAACACTTACACCCCGGAGAAGGAGAAACAGTTCCCCACCTTAACCTAAGGACCGCCCTATGCCAAAGAAACCCAAAATATAAATCATAAGTGCAGAATACATACCTGATTCCATAACATTGGTCATGAAATCCTCAATTGCGAAGAGCCGTCTCCGTGAGCACGAGACAAGTCTTCAATGGCAAGAAGTTTTTCTTGTTGTGTTGTCGTATGGTCGTAGGAATAGATCTTCCAAGGCAGCAAGACACGCCTTTGAGAAATCCCTTCCAAATTTCCTAATGGATTTCTTCTCTCTAGATCTTTGATGGTGAAAGAGAAGAGAAGGCACTCAAAAATGAGTTGTGTATGATATCTTGTGCCTTAGGGACCCATTCTTATATAGGCTAACTCTAAATCTGACGCACCAGATATAGATATCCAATTTTAGACATCTATATTGAACATCCAAAATTAAATATTCAGATTTAGATGAAAACCTACTCCACATTCAGTGGCTATTCTATAATTGCAAATCTCATAATCAGTTCATCAATGAATATAAGTTTTGCCTATATTATTCTACACATTTATGGACCACACCGTAATGAATACATAGATTTTCAAATATCTTAATCCATATTAGATCACTTTAATTAGATAATCATACATGACAGTATACAATTCATAATTATATTACATATATGCTCAACGTTGGATAATGATCCAACAATCTCCCACTTGAGCAATATGTCATACTCTTTTAATTATGTATTGTCAACCTTATACACGCGTAAACTTTTCTGTTAGCCTTATGTATTCCCAAACCAATTCCGTCCATCAATTACATTAGCAAAGGACTAAAGCGGCTTTCGTCACATTTAATTCGTAACTAAACCATCAATGATCACAGTACTAATATAACCAAATGACATGAATCATGATGTGGATGTGTAGCATAGAAATTACACGCAATTGTGATCTTATCGTGCCAATTTCTAACTAGGTCTCCCACTTAAAACTTGAAACTAAATTTCATAAAACTTGTTGTAAAATGCAAAATTTAAATAAACAATTTGCAAATCACATATCCAGAATTGAGGTCAAACTAATATAGAGATAGAATGTAAAAACAGCCCTTTTGCAAAACCATGCATATAACATAATCAACTTGTTACATATTACAAGTTACATATCCAAATTACAATAAGTAAATAGAACATCAAAATAAATAACAGACTCCCACTAAAATTGAATTTCCCTAACAGAAATTACACCCATATGAGCAACATGCTCTTCAAACTTATTGGGTGGTAATCCTTTAGTAAGTGGATCCGCCAACATGGAGTCTGTCCCTATATGTTCTATGGATAACTGACCATTCTGTACTCTTTCTTTTACAACCAAAAACATAATGTCAATGTACTTGGACTTTGACGAACTTCGGTTGTTAGTCGCATATAACACCGCTGAATTGTTGTCACAATATAATTTTAGTGGTTTCTCAATAGATTCCACTATACGCAGCCTAGTGACAAAATTGCGAAGCCATACACCATGATTCGATGCTTCATAGCATGTAATGAATTCTGCGGCCATTGTGGAAGATGCTATAAGTGACTGTTTAGCACTCTTTCACGAAATAGCTCCTCCAGCTAACATGAAGATGTAGCCGGATGTCGATTTCATACTATCTTGACATCCTCCAAAATCAGAGTCGGTGTACCCAATGACCTCTAGCTGATCCGACATCCGATACGTGAGTACGTGGTCTTTTGTTCGCTTCAGGTACCTCAAGACTCGTTTGGCTGCTTTCCAATGATCTAGACCTGGGTTAGATAAGTATCGGCCCAACATGCCAGTGATGAACGCAATATCTGGACGCGTACTCACTTGCGCATACATGATGCTCCCAACAACTGAGGCATATGGATACTTTAGCATTACTTCCTTTTCTAAAGAATTCTTAGGGCATTGGCTTAGACTAAACTTGTCTCCCTTTGCCACAGGGGTATTTTCTGGTTTACTGTTTTGCATGCCATACCTAACGAGAATCTTTTCGATATAATTCCTTTGGAATAAACCTAATATACCTTGGGTTCTATTCCTCAGTATTTCAATCCCTATGACAAATGATGCATCACCAAGATCTTTCATCTCCAAATTTTTCATCAGAAAGTTCTTAGTCTCTTGCAACATATTTATATCGTTGCTGGCAAGCAATATGTCATCCACATATAAAACCAGAAACACAAACTTACTCCCACAGAACTTGAGGTATATACACTCATCCACAAGATTTGACTCAAAACCAAATGAGATAATCACATTGTGGAATTTGTAGTACCACTGACGAGACGCTTGCTTTAGTCCATAGATAGATTTCTTAAGTTTGCACACCATAGATTTTGCGTCACCCGACACATAGTTTTCTGGTTGCACCATATAGATCGTTTCTTCAATGTCACCATTTAGAAACGCTGTCTTAACATCCATCTGATGAAGCTCTAAATCAAAATGCGCAACTAATGCCAATATAATTCTTAAAGAGTCTTTCAATGAAACCGGAGAGAAAGTCTCTTTATAATCGATGCCTTCCTTTTGTGAAAAACCTTTAGCGACAAGACGAGCCTTATATTTCTCCACATTACCTTTCCAATCCCTATTGGTTTTAAATATCCATTTACAACCAATAGGTCTCGCACCTTTAGGTAATGGGACAATTTTCCAAACGTCATTGTCAGTCATAGATTTTATTTCCTCGTTCATGACATTGATCCACTTGTGAGAGTTAGAGTCTTCCATGGCTTGTTTAAAATTTATGGGGTCATTTTCTAACATGCCAACATCAAACTCATGTTCTTGAAGGTAAACTACATAATCCGAAGATATTGCAGACCTTTTCTCTCTAGTGGATCTTCTTATTGGCACTTCTAAATTTTCTTGAGGGTTTCCAGCATTGTCTACAACAATCTGGCCAACAACAGCATCATCTAGAGTTTCGTGCGGCCCACACAAGGCTCTGGAATTTCTGTTTGTGCTGTTTGATCTTGTTGAGTTTGGTCTTCAATAATGGTTTCGTTTTCGATAATTGTATTTTGAGTTAAAATGGGTTCTATATCCATAAAACTCGCAACACCTGTCACACCCCGAGACAACCCGCCACGTATTTACACGTAAGGCGTGTGCACATCACATACATTATCAATAATAAATACTCATGTAAAATTTTAAAGTCAAACCAAGTCTTTTAAAACCACAAATAGTTCAAGTACATAACATGCATTCAACATGAGATCAAGACAAACATGGCAACAAACCGATAATTGCCATGTCAGTCAATGTATCCACTTTCAAAGAGAGAATTTAAAGTTTAACTAAAAATAAAATAAAAGACATATGAGCCATCTACTCGTTGTCCACCCGATCTGCATCCCTCCTATTTGTGCTCCCTGTCGGCCTCATCAAGCCTTTGTTTCATGTGGGCTCGGCTAAGGTGTCATGTGTGATTTAAAAGGAGCATGGCCCAAGCCGAAATATGGAAAAATAAAATCTCTGATGTGTTTGGCCGAAATTGGATAAGTGCGTAAAAGTGGCTTTTGCAAGTAATAAGTGAATAAAATTGGATTTAATTACTTCGGGTCTCGAGCCTCCAATTGGTTTGGCTCGATCCGAAGTTTTCACTTAAAGCTCGGGAAATGATTAGACTAGCCCTGGATACAGTTGCCTCATAATATAATTTGAGCAGATACAATGATCCAAATATGGGCACCGTATGATCCCGAAACACACCAAAATTAAAAGTCTCAACAATAGTTAATTAGGATAAACACATTTAAATTAGAGTTAATTTAGTTAAGTAATTTAATTATCTATTTTATTTTAAAAATAAAATTTGTCATAATATTATAGGTATTTTAAGAATTTACAAAGATATAAAATAGGTTGTATAAATGATTTTTGTATCATATCAATTATTTAACAATTGGTTAGTGGCGTATTTATTTATATACATACTTAAGAATAAATTAAATTTACTATTAGAGAATTAAATAAAATATGTATTTTCGTTACGAACATTTAGACACAATTATTTACCGCAATATTTAACTTAGTAAAATATTTACGTGTTTTAATTTCGTAAGTAAATAGGATTTCTTTTAAATACTTAGAGAATTTAATTAAAACAGTTTATCTTCAAATTAAAAGTTTATAAATAATAAAATAAGGGTAGCAAGGGTTACGATAATTAGTTTCGATCCTAATTAGATTACGTTATGAATTTCAGGACATCCGACCTATCCTGATCCCGACCCGTGGACCGATCCCGCTGACGGCGGTACCGGAGCATACGCGGAGCACGCGGATTTCAGAGGCGATTAGCGCACGCCTTCAGTTTGCCTTACAGGTGTGGGATATCTGAATTATCTTTTTCATGGCGTACTCTTACCAGTCGACCACTTGACTTGACATTCGCACTTTAAATTATTAGATGCATTAGAGCATGTTTATTCTTTTCGAACTGTAATTAGAAATTGCATAACCCCTTTCAAAATGAAAATTTACTGTTTTTATTTAGGAGTAGAGTAATTTAATTACAAGTTAGATATTATATATAGTTATTTTAGGTTATTAGTTGTCCTCTTCTCGTAGAGGACAATATACTATTATTTTATAAACGATCATATGCATTGGTGAGAGCTGAGAAGAAGACTGAGTGACTGCGCTCCGGCTTGTTGGGATGGAACGAGTCGGGTCCGCAGCCATTGAGCTGAGAGATCACTTGATCCCTTAGATGGTCTTTTTAGGATATATTATATGTATTAAAGTTGGAATTATATATATACTCGTTCATTTTACTTTTACGTACACCGGAGGCTGCGGTCGCCGGGTACGAAACGATTCGAGCTTGGTCTCCCTTACATTAGGAGCTACTCGCCATATACGGATTTGAGGCTGCGTGTCTCAGTGTGTGATATGAGACTGCGGTCTCAGGTGTGTGATACGGGGCTCCGGTCCCAGGTTTTTATACGAGATTGCGTGTCTCTTGATTGTCCCATTGGTCTGGCCAGGGGGTGGAGTTCCGTCGTCTGCTCATGAGGAGACGGATTAAGTAAACTTTACGACTTGCTTGTAGATTTCTCCTATTTGTATATGTAAGTTGAAGGATCGTTTTAGAGCAAGGAAAAATACACGGATTGAGATATATTCATCGGCGAGTAGGCATATACTCTTGCGAGTTAATGCTCGATGTCCTTGATATTGTGTATCGTTTGCTGCCACGATGTCTCTGGGCATCGTGTATCATTGGCTCCTTGCCCACCGTCCTTGGACTAATATCTTGTGGGACCTTGAGTCCGATTAGCACAGCACGGGGTGTACATATATTTTATCTGTACTATTATATTAAATTTTGTACACACAGTACCTCGGTATTGGACTCCGAATTGGAAACTATATTCTATTCTCCTTGTATTTTGTTTTTGGGAGATTTTGCATGCTGTCATGATAGGATAATCGCATCATGTCATCTATTATATTTATTTTTCTTTAATAGATAAAATAATAGGTTGTTTATATTTAAGCATGTGCATTTAAAAGTACGAATTACCAAATTTTACGTAGATTAGCATCAAATGTGCTTTGACCAAAGAGGATCCTTGAAAGGGTAATTCTGGGTCACATATTGGGCGATTAGTCGCTCACCCCACATGTTGTTTTCGTGGGTTTTAGGTACAGAGACTGGTGTACCGCAGCTAGGGATGTCAGGTGCTGTCCCTGAGGACCGTACCGCTTGATGTTTGTTTATAGGACCCCCTTTTGATTAGGATAAGGAGTCCGATGATTTTTGTCTATACATCGGTCTCGTAGATTATGTATCCCTTTCATTAGCTTGTGTTTTCTTTTATGATGTGGATTGTATGGACTCGTATATGTTTATGTTTATTTAGTGATGTATGACTTATGCTTATTTATATCATTTCGCTTCCGCTGTTTTTGTTGATTATTGTATTTGATTAGCCTTGCGTGTTTAGAGATAATTAAACACGAGGTGGGGACTGATCACACCTTAATCTGAAAATTCTGGTTTGAGGTGTGACAGTACTCATTTGGAGATGAAACTTGGTACTAACCTTGGCCGTTCGTATAACGCACCAAACGCATTGCTGCAGCTTTCTCCCATTTTTTCCTCAACTTCTGCAAAACCCGGTCGGAAAACACCTGCTTCTTGTCTTTTAATTCCATTGTTCATTGTCACCGCTGAACAAACCATTGGTTGCAATTGTAGAACATATCCTCCACTATGGCAGCCACGGGCAATCTACGACTATCTCGGAAGACATTGTTGAGTGACTCGGGGCCATTTGTTGTCATTATACCAAACCGATATCATCCATCACAGGTTTGAAAAATCTTCTCATAATTAGACGGCTCCATCGCATCATTAGGACGTACTTTCCCCACATTCCTTAAAAATGCATTACACCTTGGATTTAGCTGCACAAAACAAACATATGTTATTTCATTTTCAGAGTAGTCTTATAAAATAATTAAACGAAATGTTATAAATTAGACATACCTTAGCAAACTCTTCGAACATCTCTTTCAACTTTTTTGGCTTCTTCTTCTTGGCTCCTTGTTTGAACCTCCATCCGTACCACTTTTTTTTTCATAGTTCTGGACCAAGTTGTCAGCAACATGTTGAATACAAAACCTGTGCACAAAAAGCTCTGGAGACCATCCGTATTCTGCTGTCAGTGCAACTTTGATCCCCTTGTGCTGGTCCGATATAACATAGGCGAATTTATTATATCCAAGCACTTCATTCCTCAACCATTGCAAGAAAAAATCCCAATTCTCGGTATCCTCCTTATGCAGGGTTGCAAATGCAATAGGCAACAATTGGTTCTCGGCATCATAGCCACAAGTTATCAAAAGCCTCCCCTCGTACCGCCCAGACAAGAAGCATGGATCTATGCTGATCACTGGTCTCAAGTACTGAAACGCTGCAATGCATGGACCAAAAGCCCAGGCGACGGCCTTGAACTGAACAACATGTCTCATAATTTCTCCTATTTCTTTATCTCGTATCAGACTGGTTAGAAATTAGTACTTCGAGCCGGGATTCTTGTCGCAAATTGCCATCATCAATGGTCTCAGCAAGTTGTACGAAGTCTCCCAACTCCCAAATTGTTAGGCTATTGCAAGCTCACGACCCCTCCACAGTCGGTTGTATTTCGGGGTTACATTGTCATACATAGATAAAACACAGTTTACCACCGACTGGATGCTCATACAGGGGTCATTTTTAATGCTTCTCTCAATAACATCAGCAATGATTGATGCCGTCAGACATTCATTGTCCGTCCTTGTATACTGAATCCTATCTGTGTGAGGCTTGTCTTGCCTCGTTATAACCCATGCATCTCCATATCTCGCTAGTTTTTCCCTAAGTTCATAATGACAACGCGGGTCCTTGCATACCACATGAATCCGATCCCTGTCACTTTTCTTCATTCTAATCTCCTAATTCTTAATAACATGGTGCTCTCTAATCTTCTTAATTAAATCATCTTTGCTTCTAAAATATTGGTTCGACGCCAGCTCACCTTTATACTCAATCTGTTGCCCATAGTAACCAATATCTGCTTCTCTAAACTCAGATACATCATTGAAGTCTACAAACGAGTGCGTATCAGTCCGTCCACTAAGCGGCATATTCTCATATCTGGTTCGAATAGGCCCTTGAGCTGTTTCAAATGGACCATCTTCACCACAACCCTCCAGGTGATCAGAGTCCCAGTTTTCTCTATCAAATTCATCCCCACTTTGTAGATCTTCATCCATAATTTCATTAATATTTTCAAAATCCGACCCAATTTCATCGTTTACTGGTGTCGGTCTGGGGTAAGGTTCTGGTGGCGGCAATGGTAAAGGCACCTCATGCACGGGTCTAGGTGGGGTTGAAATTTGAAATTTTTGTTGAGGTCGTGATTGGGAGGCTGGTGGAGTGTAGGGACTGTCTGTTTCTGGGTCAGTATATGGTTCTCGTTGTGTTGGAGGAACGACGGGAGTGTATGGTTCTCGTTGTGTTATATGAGTTGGCGCAACTGAATTTTGGCCAAAACTTCCAACCTCTGCCTCTATCGGAACTCTTCTAGCATAAATTTCTATTATAAAAATTCTAGTGGCCAAATGGCCGTACAACCCTCTCCAAGTATTTTCATCTAGTATTTTCACAAGTGTAAATTTTCCGGTGTTTCCATTGCAAACTCGGGTTGCCAATTCTACGTTGCACATTTATGGGTTAAAACCAGTGCATGTGTAAATAATGGCTTTCAAGTTCCAAAGGAATATATCATTGGAAATCATAAATGAATTAATTGGGTCTTTATTGTAATAAGCCCCATATGCATTACTAAGAACCTTACCACCACAGTGTAATAAAATCAAGGCCATTGCAAACAAACTACATTTTGAAAAATGGTAAACAATTGTCAGGTTACTAATTTACACGGTTACTGAAAAATAATTAAAAAAAAAATTTAATTAAATAAAAAAATACCTAAATAGAGAGATTCGAGCAGGAAGAGAATTGTGAGGGGGAGAGAGAGAAAGATGGGTATTTATAGGGTCTAAAACAGGAAAAAAAAAATAGAGTACTGGCCAGAAAATGGCCGGTAGTATTTTAAATGGGTAGCCGGTACGGATATTTTTATTAATTCTTAGCAAATCTAGACATATTTATTAATTTCTAATTAACTTTGGATATTAATAAAAATCACGGCTTGCGGAACATATATATGCTCCATCAAGAAAGCGATATGAGTGATGTGAAAGATAACAGAGTGTCTAACAATCATTTATCTATAGGATTCTTTTTCAAGCATATGAAAGGGGGCTGTATATATACATATCTGAAAATCTCCAATGGATCTAGATGCGCATGTAATGTGCTTTCATTTGTGAAGGAAAAGAAAATAATAATAATCTAAACTATGTCTTGAATGTTAATATATCGCATTAGATTCTAAAAATCCCGGAATTAGAGATGTTCTATATATATACATGGCATAAATAATATTTTTATTGGTTAATTGTCTATACTATTTTTGGTGAACTATTTCTATACTTTATACATAATTACCCAATTTAGTGGCATTTCAGGTTTGCTTCCTTCTTTAACAAAGATTCATTTTCTCGAATAACTAGAAGAAATTTGGCATTAGTCATTACGGTTGATTTCTGGTTTCTTCTCCCTTTTACTTCTTGCTAAGTTAAACTCAGCGGCGGAGGTAAGTTCAAAGAATGGAGGTCAATTAACCACTATTTATTTTCAAAACATTTGTACTTGTACTTGATTTTCTATATAGTTTAGAGTAAAATTTTATGGATACCATAAATTGATCTCCATTCGCAGCATAAAAATTTTATATGATTAATTTTCATTTACGTTTGACTCCATATATAACATGAAAGTCTGGCTCCGTCCTTGTTAAGCTCATGAGTTATCTGGTAGCAATCTGGCTATCAAGGCTGGGATGTGGGTCTCTTTCTTAATATTTGTGATTTCTCTGTGTTCTCAGAGAAGCTTAGCTGCACTTGCAGATTTTCTTCCCTTATTAGAGTTTGGGCTCCAAACAATTTAATTAGTTTCTTTGTTATTACTGTAGTTTTTCTTCTTATTTTTTGAAAGTTTACAAGGTGTATTAGTTTTTTTTATTTGGTCTAGTCTAGTCTTTATTATCATAGTTAATCTGTTCTAATGACAAATTAATTTTTGGACTTTTCTTTTTGAAGGTCACTAACGATTGTATTAAAAAAAGATTATTTACATCTAAATTTTGGAGTTCTGAAATGCAATTGCTAGGAAACCAAACCCAATTGTGCCACCGCAATCCATGGCCATAGCTCCATTGAGAATCAGTCGTGGCGCTAAAGTCCTCCTCCTAGTTAACATGATTCTTCCGGCGCTTATATATATCATAACACAAGATCCAGATAAGGTGATATGCACAGCAGCTACTTGCACAGCTTGTTTGATGCTGTGTATACTGGTAATTATCCCGGAGATATTTCACCAGCTAGATGTAGCCTGTCACCCGAAAATGATGAGCTGGATTGCTGCTTTTCTTTTTTCGACCATAGGGCAGTGTATCCGGCATGTTTGCACTTGTTGAAACCACATTGGGTCGTGATCCCAGGATGGATAATGTTGGCTATCCATGTTCTAGCGACAGCTTTGCAATACTATGAGTATCTCTTGGAGAAGGGTTTCTGTCACAATTCAATCCACCCTTTTCCTCCTGGGACTGAGGAGAATGTGTAGCCTTAAGCCCTTAACACTTTGGGTCTGTGTTTGTGTGAGAAAATTTCGGATGTTATGTAATAGATCTAGGGACGGTTTTGATTCTGATTGACTCTCATTCTCATCTTCATGAAATTAATGCTTTTGTGCTACTTGTGTTTTGTCATGTTTTTCTAAGCAAGTCAATGTCCTATTAAATCAGGAGGTGGAATAGCATATATTACTGAAAATTTTATTCAAATCTAATGCTAAAAGATTAATTGCCCTTGTGAAGCTGTAAATTGTGTTTAATTAGAAAATTTAAACTGATTCCAAATCATTAATAAAAAATATAATCATGTTTAATTAAATGAGATATAACCAATCTTTTATCAATTAATTCAAAATTTTCTTAAATGATATTTAAAAAATAGAACAAAATCATCACCAAAAGAAGACAAACTAAATAAACTTGTCACGAGTATGTATATAAATATAATTTCATCTTTTAATCACAGCCATTGGCGAATCAGGACATCTACGTGCTTAATATAAGAATAGAGATATATCAACACTTGTGCGCACCAGTTGTAACTTCGCTAGTGGCCTTCTAGAAAGTGGTTCCGATAAGGTAGTTAGAGTTCGAGGAATTTCATATTCAAATTTAGTGAGCTTGGAAATTTTTAGAGGATTGGAGACCAAGGCATGTTTGATTGTGGAGTATGAGGTGCTTACTCCACACTTAAGTAGGCAAATAAGGAGTAAAAGAAGAGTAGGGGGGGGGGGGGGGGGTAAGAGATGAGTTAATCCGGAGTAAGTTATACACTTCACCTATAGGACCCACTGTCATAGACATAGACTAATTTTTCAACACCTTACTCCTCTAGGAGGATTAATTTTAATCATGAGTTAAACTACCAAACAAGATGTAAAATATATGCAATAAGATGGAGTAAGCCATTTAATCCTCATTAACTTTACTCCACAGCCAAACATGATGCAGGGGATGGTATAATTAGAGCAAAGTTAGGGTGTGATGTGTTTACCAAGAGGGGTTAGTGAGTACAACTTCAAAAGTCTATCGGATTGGCTTCAAACGACGGATCCAAACTGTTGAAATCTATCTACTTCATGAGTATACATGTACATACAACATTTGAAAGTTTCGAATTCATTTAGTACAATGTCAAGCGGTAAAAAAAATAATGAAAAATGAATACATAAAACAACTTGTAAATTTTTTCTAAATGATGAAAAATGTCAAGTGGTCCAAGCTTGACTTTGTACTAAATGAATTCGAAACTTTTAAATTTTTTCATGTATATGCATCACACATAAAGTAGATAGATTTTAACAGTTTAAATTTATCGTTTGAAGCTAATCCGATAAAATTTTGGAGTTGTGCTCACGAACTCCTCTTGGTGAGCACATCACACTCTAGCTTTGCTCATATAATTATTCTTAAATAAATTATATGGGTGCCAAAATATTGTTTAATAATATACAAGTAATTTTCTCATTTTAAATATCTAATTGTTTATTCGATATTTAATTTCAGTACGAAGTTAAAAAAATATTTCTAATTTAATATAAATAAAATTTAAAATATATAAATTAATTAACAAGCTTTACTCAGCTTTCAGTTATATAGATTAATTGGGCCTTTTCTGTGTTTCATTGTTTACCTTTTCTCTTATTTATATTCTCAACTGAAACGTCGGATCGAAAGTGTTTTTTTCTAATTTCAAATTAAAAATAATAATAAAAAGAATTAAAAAAAAAAACATTTTTCGCCCCTAATGATGAATTTAATTTTGGGTTTTCCATCGCTTAATGTTTAGGGCTGCTTCAAAGAGGAATTAAGTCTGATCTCTCCATCTTGCTAGTTGCTATTTCTCTCCAAATCGTCCACATATCTGACGGTCCAGATAGAAGCTTTGTTGGGGAATTTTCAGTACTCCAGCTATTTCCCCGTGCAATTGGTGCTGCATGCACGAAATTAATTGGCCATAGAAACCCATCGGATGGCCATTCGATTCTGATTCAAAAGATCAGACGACGGACGTTTCCTACAACCCAACATCTAAATACAGATCTAGGCGCGTCACCTAGAACTGAACCAAGATACTAAAGATCAATATATCTCCTTAATTTATCTCGGTCTTCCTTTCCACAATAAGTAAATGTCAGAGAGCACGACCAGCAAGATGATCACACTCAAGAGCAGCGATGGAGTGGTGTTCGTGGTACCAGAGACCGTGGCGAAGCAATCTATAACGATCTCCCACATAATGGAAGACATCAGCACCATCACCTTCATCCCTCTTCTGAATGTCGGTGCACCGACCCTTGCGCTGGTGATCGAGTATTGCAAGAAGCACGTCGAAGCAGCAGACATGTCAAAGGCTGAGACGACTGAGGATGGTAGCAGCCCCATGCCGGCTTCCTCAAGAATTTCTGATGATGAGCTTTGGAACTGGGACAAGCAATTTATAGATGTGGATCAGGAGACGCTCTTCAACCTTATGATGGCAGCTGATTATCTGCACATCCAGGAGCTGCTGGATGTGGCATGCCATAAGGTGGCCGGCATGATAAAGGGGAAGAGCCCGGAGGAGATTCGCAGGACCTTCAACATCAAAAACGACTTGACACCCGAGTAGGAAGAGGAGATTCGCTGTGAAAACCTTTGGGCTTTTGAGTGATGAAATTTTTTAACTAGTCGACTGCTTTGATTTGGTTCAAGATTGTGTCTTTTAGCTGAGAAGAACCTTTCTTTTTTACTAGGTATTTTTAACTCTGTTTTCAAGATTGTGTCTTTTAGTTGATGTCATAGCTAGCCTAATTCGACTTCTCATTTTCCTCATTTGATCAAGGTTGCTAAAAGGGTACAGGGAATTTAGGTCGGACTCTTGAGTTTAGCTCGTCAATTTTGGTTTGCCTTTTTTTTTCTTTGTTGTATATCTTCCTCTCACTTTGGAATTGGATGTGTGTTTGTGTGACAAAATTTCCGAATGTTATGTTGTTGGATCTTGGGACTTTGTTGGTTTTGACTCTGGATCTAAGAAAAGTAATGCCTCTGTACGATTTATGTTTTTTCATGTTTTTCTAAGAAGTCAATGCATCTTAAGCAACGTCTTTTTTTAGAAGGAAATGTTGAAACCAAAATTTGTAAACCTCAAAATTTATTACCGATTGTAATATTTGTTAATTTGAGGGGCTAACCGAAAATTAAATGTTTTTGTTTATTGTATTTCTATCTTTAAATTATGCTTATGGCACATAAATATGCTCCATGAAGAAAGCTATATATATATATGTGTGTGTGTGTGTGTGATGTTAAAGATAACAAATTAAGTGTCTAGCAATCATCCTATCTTTAGGATTCTTTTTGAAGCATATGAAAGGGTAAAAATGGCAACGTATGCAATAATCTTTAGTATTGTCCATTCCAATATTCAGTAATTAGTATTGTCCATTACGTACAATTAAATCTGAAAATCTACAATGGATGTTGATGCGCATGCAAATGTCATCCCGCAAATTGAAATTCAAGCTTCCCAGCCCTGTTGTGAACTGCGTAAGAACGGAAATGTGCTGGTAACCGCTTTGTTCCTTCTGTTTTGTGATATCCCTGTGATTTGCATAGCTAGTTTCCGGACTTCATACAGCATGCGAACAATAGCTCTGTTTTTCATAGTGGCTGTTCTTGTCCAAGTTTACGTCTTCTGTGCACACAAATTCATCATATTGGACCGGGAACGTTCTCGATCTGTCTTGGCACTCAAATTGAGGTGGATTTGTGCACTGGTGCTGCTGTTCATTAGCGTCGCCTACCCTGCATGTTTGTATTCTTTCAAGCTGCCCCTCTCCTGTAGAATTATTGGATGCACAATGTTTGCCATCCATTTCTTGGCAGCTGTTTTCGGCAATTTTGGTTATATCTTAAACAATCATGCTCAAAAAGCTGTTTACCCTGTTGCTTCTGCTATTATATCCTGAGTTATATAACACATATATAGCAAATTACAAATTAAAGCCCTTCTATTGTTCATTGTTATAGCTTATAGGCTTATAGCTTACAATTTTTTTTATTTCAGTTATGGATGAATGAATATTTGATTGCTATAAAGTTCTAGACATGTGATGTGATCAATAGTACAGAATATTGGTTATTTATTTTCTTAATTAATTTGTCTATGTGTTATTTTTTTCAAAGCACAGTCAAGTGACCCATTGTTACCCAATCCTCCTTTTTACACAAAGAACTAATTAAATAAATAGCCAGTTCTACAACAAAACAGTGCAAAATGTGTCACATTTAATTTGAATTTAGGAGTGCTTTTGCAATTTGTCAGAAATTTGGTATGTCGAAATTTTTTAGTTATCACCTCAATATTTCTACAAAATTCATATGTTACCACGTGCGCATCTTGGTGTTACGCATGACCAAGGTGTGGGTCCCCTCATATGAAAAGCTTCATACATTTTGCTCAAATTGAATTGGAACAAAGAAAACTCATATGCAGCATCAAGTTGTGCATGATTCCTTGGTCATGCGCAACACCAAGATGCAGATGCACACATGGTAAGATTTCAACATCAAAATACTGTAGCACGGTACTGTTATCAGCTCTCTCTTTTTAAGCTAGTTATCATATGATTTGCAATGGTGTTACCAGGAGGAAGTGAGGTATTTCTTCACGGACAAAAATTGGGGTTAGTTAGGTACTTATTAATTTAATCCAGATGTGACTCGATAGCTCAACGCAACAAAATTATCCAGGCTTATCTTGAAATTATAATATTTAATTTATATATTATTATTGCTGGATATCGTTTACAGAATTTTAACTTTTAAAATTATGTTTACTTTTAAAAACCCTCTTTATTTTAAATTATGGGAACAATATTCTAACAGTACTATACACTCTTAACATTTTGTACTGAATTTCATATAATTCGTATTATTTTTTCGAAGTTTTCCTGTCTTTTTGTAATAGGTTTCTGTCTTTAAATATTGTTAATTTATAGGGGGGATTTCACGTATGCTTCTTAAATTACGGTTTTTCCCTCTAAATTTCATAGTATCATATTTACCCACTCTAAATTTTAGAAACTCACAAATTTACTCAATTTATTTCTCTTTTTTTTTGTTAAAACTTATTTTAAATTATAAAGTGCCCATTTGTTTAAGTAAGATGCTCATAGGCTATAAATTATTCATTTTACCCATTATAAAAAAATGAAAAATATGTATCTTATTTAAGAAAAATGTTGTCTTCTAATTAACTGGTTATAAGGATAAATGATTAATTTCCTTACTTGCGACATACACACAAGAGTATGTCTAAATGATATTATGTACGTGACACAAGTAGAGAAATGAATTATTTTTCTCAGAAATCAATTAGTTAAAAGATTAAATATTTTTCTTGCACAAAGCATACTTTTATTTTTAATAAAGAGTAAAATGCGAACTTTACAAATTTAAAATGAGTTTTAATTGAAAAGACAATAAATTGAGTAAATTTGTAAGTTTTTAAAATTATGAATCTCATATATATTATTCAACAATGCGATGCCACTGTTGTATCGGATTGTTGGATGGATCATGGACATATATATTTTGGCTTTCTTTTCTTTTCTTGTAGACTGTAGTGTTAACCGTATACAATTAAATAATTACGCAATATGACTATCTTTCGAATCCTCTTACTTTTGTTGTTGTTCATCCTGTTTAATTCTTCTTAGGCTGCCGTCAAGTCAACTTGCCACATTAATTTGTGGTAAATACGAATTAAGTTTTGTTTAGTTAAATTTCATAATATTAATTCATTTATTTATGGTAAAAAGGAAGTTTTGTTTACTTAAGTTTGATAATATTGGTTTATTATTTAACATATATATACGTTTGTTTTAAATTTCGATGTACCAGGTTTATAAATATTCTTAATTTCATTTAGAAAAAAAAATACACAAAAATAGCTGTGTGTGCTAACAACATTAAATAAAAATAGAATATTTCTACCATAAGGGGGAATTTCAGGTAGACCCCTAAAAACTTCTAATTTACGCATTACTCCCTCTAAAATTCATAAAATCATATTTGCCCTTGTAAACTTCAAAAACTTCGAAACTTACCCTCATTTCAAATATATGAAATACCTATTTTATCCTTAAAAAAATAAAAAATATGTGACGTATTTTTTAAAAATGTCAGTCTTCTAATTAGTCGGTTTTTGAGGGCAAATGAGTCAATTCTCTACTTCGGACACTTACATAGTGACATTTAGGTATATGCTTATGTACACGTTAGAAGTAGAGAATTGATCCATTTGTCCTCGGAAATCGGCAAATTAGAAGACTGATATTTTTTTGAAACATGTAACATATTTTTCATTTTTTTAATGGAGTATAAAATGTAAGTAGATTTTTATCATGCTCAACTACTTACACACAATCATTATCATGAGTACAACTAATCATCTTTAAGGTTTTTGACAGCGGAATTAAGAATTAATTAAACAAATTAAAGACCTTAGAAATCATAGTCTCCACGTGTAAATTAATCAAATTAATTTCATACCTTTGTCCATAGTAAACTCTTGAGACGTTCTTCACAAACCGTCAGAAGAACTGTAAAGCGATTTCTCTCCTCTTTCTCTTTCTAAGCAATGACAACTTTTTCTTTATGAATATTGATGAAGAGAGGATCAACCTTACTGTTAGAATTCGTATCGTATCTATTGCCTGTCATTAAAGCAATTATTTATAGGGGAGATGCACAGTATGGACAGCACAGCACATGTGGATAATAATACCTGGTGTAAGATGCACCCTTTAATCAAATGCACCCTTTAAACAATATATCAATGTGCAGTGAACCTTGCACCCTTAAAATTAATATTGTGTGGATATAATAGCGCATGAGTCAATATGCATCTGTAATAAAGCACTATGCACTCTTTAATTAATCCTTTGGATAATGGCGCCTTTTAATCAAAAGCTATATGCATCTGTCAACTCATATGTTGACTTTTATGCCATTTAATCAATCTATATGCGTTATATATTAGTGCACCTTTTAATAAAACCTTTATGCCATTTAAATCAAAATGGGCTGTTTTAATTATGGGCCACTTAATTCTGTTTTAATTATGGGCCACTTAATTATATTTTTCTTACATTCTCCCACTTGGTCCATTATAAAACTTTATGACATTACAACATTCATAAGGTGCACAATAATATTGCATGTCTTTATATTTCATAAATTCTAAAATCATAATATTTATATTTAAGCAAAATTAATACGAGTCATGGCGGTTGCTAATAATATTTGTTACTAACTTCCTTCCATGTACTACAACATCAATTCTAACTTAATATAAACCTTAATGGTATACTTGAGGATCCACGTTAATTGTCTAATTTATATAGACTAATTCCTATTAATAGTAAACGATAATATATATATATACTTAAATAAATAGGAATTGCATTTGAAACAATCAATCAATAATAATATCATAAATAATCATTCATCTATAATATAAGTTTAATTACAACAATTATTTATCACAGACAACTATTCCCATTCTTTCGACATGTTCGTGAAATATCTTGGGTGGTAATCCTTTCGTCAAAGGATCAGCTATCATCATCTCTGTGCTTATATGCTGTATTGTTATTGTTTGTTTCTGTACTTCTTCTTTCACGGCAAAGTACTTAATCTCCATGTGCTTGGCACCTTTGGAGTACTTGTCGTTTTTGCTGAAGAAGACTGCTGCAGAATTATCACAATAAATCTTCAGCGGCTTGGCAATGCTGTCGACAATTCCAAGTCCCGAAATAAAGTTCCGCAGCCATAGTCCTTGTACCATGGCTTCAAAGCACGCCACGAACTCGGCTTCCATAGTGGATGCAGCGATTACTGTCTGCTTCGCACTTTTCCATGAGATTGCTCCGCCGGCTAGAAGATACACATATCCGCAAGTGGATTTTCGTGTATCGTAACACCCGGCATAGTCTGAATCTGAATAACCGACTGTCTCTAAGCAGTTTGATCTCCTATAAGTCAACATGTGATCTTTAGTACCTTGAAGATATCGTAAAACTTTCTTTGCTGCCTTCCAATGTTCTATTCCAGGATTGCTTTGATAACGTCCAAGCATTCCTACAGCAAAACTGATATCTGGTCTTGTACAAGTTTGTGCATACATTAAACTACCCACAATGGAAGCATAAGGAATATTATTCATTTCTTCCTTTTCCAATTCGTTTTTAGGACATTGATATAAACCAAATTTATCCCCTTTCTGAATCGGTACCTTACCAGCTGAACATTTCTCCATCCTAAATCTCTCGAGAATCTTGTTAATATATGTTTCCTGAGACAAACCTAACAAACCTTGTGATCGATCACGAAATATTTCTATTCCTATCACATAGTTTGCCTCGCCCATATCTTTCATTTCAAAATTCTTCGAGAGAAAATTCTTGGTGCTTTTCATCATTCCAAGATCGTTAGTCGCAAGTAAAATGTCGTCAACATATAGAACTAGAAACATTATCTTACTCCCACTGACCTTCAAGTATATACAACGATCAACAATATTTTCCTTAAAACCAAAAGAAGTAATCACATCATTGAACTTGAGATACCATTGTCGTGATGCTTGTTTCAGCCCATATATCGACCTTTTCAATTTGCAAACCATATCCTTTCCCCCAATTGAAAAGCCCTCGGGCTGATCCATGTAGACTTCCTCTTCGAGTTCTCCGTTCAGAAAAGCAGTTTTAACGTCCATTTGGTGTAACTCAAGATCGTAATGAGCCACTAAAGCCATGATGATACGCAAAGAATCTTTCTTAGAGACGGGCGAAAATGTCTCTTTATAATCAATGCCGTCTTTCTGAGTGAAACCTTTGGCAACCAGTCTAGCTTTATATCGTTCAATTTTGCCTTTTGAGTCACGTTTGATTTTAAAGATCCATTTACATCCAACTCGCTTGGAATTGTGAGGCAATTTGACAAGATCCCAGACTTGATTTTGTTCCATTGATTTTAACTCGTCTTTCATGGCATCAATCCATTTATCGGATTCTTTACATTCAATAGCTTTCTTGTATGAAACCGGATCATCAATTGTAGAATCAATTTCAGATTCTTGTAGATAAACCAAATAATCGTTAGATATAGCCGATCTCCGTTCACGGTTAGACCTTCTTAATGATATATTATTCGGTTCAACTAAATCATCAACAACGATGTTATCAATCGGAATGTCCTCAGTAGCAGTTGGTTGTTCTGGAACAGTCAGAAGAATTACTTTTGAAACAACAGTCGGAACAACTACTTTCGAAACAACAGACAAAGGAACAGTAACTTGTTCTGTAATTTCCTGAAGATCAGAATTACACTGATCAGAACTTCTTGCACTGACTTCAGCATTCTCGATGAAACGGGCATTTCCAGATTCAACAATTCTCGTGCTATGATTCGGACAGTAAAATCTGAACCCTTTGGATTTCTCTGGATATCCAATAAAGAATCCACTAACAGTTCTGAAATCCAATTTCTTTTCGTGTGGGTTATACAAACGGACCTCCGCAGGGCAACCCCATACATGTATATGACGCAAACTAGGTTTTCGTCCCGTCCATAGTTCGAAAGGAGTCCTTTCTACTGCCTTACTGGGAACCCGGTTTAGTAAATACATGGCGGTCTTAAGTGCATACATCCACAAAGATTTAGGCACAGTTGAGTGACTGAGCATACTCCGAACCATGTCCATAAGTGTTCTGTTACGACGTTCAGCAACACCATTTTGTTGTGGTGTGCCGGGCATAGTGTATTGCGCACATATACCACGCTTTTCTAAGAATTTAGCAAAGGGTCCAGGATTTTGTCCTGATTCGTCATATCTACCATAAAATTCCCCACCGCGATCAGATCGAATGATTTTCACTTGTTTTTCTAACTGTCTTTCAACCTCATTTATAAACACCTCAAGTGCATCAATAGATTGTGATTTCTCATTTAGAAGATAAACAAACCCATAACGTGAGAAATCATCGATGAAGGTGATGAAATACTTTTCTTTATTAAAGGAGGGAACATCAAATGGTCCACAAATATCCGTGTGAATTATTTCTAGAAGTTGAGAGCTACGAGTGGCACCTTTCTTAGTATGTTTTGTCTGTTTGCCTTTTATACAGTCGATACATACACCTAAGTCAGTAAAATCCAAGTTTGGAAGAACTTCAGATTTCACTAAACGTTGCATTCTTTCTTTGGATATATGACCCAATCTTTTGTGCCACAAGTACGCCGACTTTTCATCATTCATATTTCTTTTCATTCCAATAGTATTGTTTACGGTAATCAGAGATTCTATATACGAATTATCTAACTCTAATTTATATAGTCCATCAATCAAATTGCCACAACCAATCATGCAATTATTTTTATATAAACTAAAGCATTTAGATCCAAATTTAAATACATAGCCACAATCATCCAACTTAGATACAGATAATAAGTTTCGAGAAAACAAAGGTACATATAGTGTATCATACAAATCAACAATATTGCCAGAACCTAATATAAGTCGGTATGTACCGACACCTTCCACTGGCACCTTGTCTTTATTGCCCATAATTACATATCTTTCACTTTGTCGACTTTGGCTTGTGGTTTGGATCGTAAGAAATCCCTGTAAATTGTTTGAAATATGAGTTGTAGAGCCCGAGTCAATCCACCAAGTATTATTAGGAACATCAATAAAATTTGACTCAAAAGTAACAAAAGTATGATTCATACCTTTCTTTTCGAACCAAACCTTCCTTTTCAGACAATCCTTCTGAAAGTGACCCACCTTACGACAAAAGTGGCACTTTTGCTTGTTCCCTTCTTTCTTGAAGCTTGCCTTAGAAGACACCTGAAAGGCTTTCCCCTTCTTTTTGGTCTTAGCTTTCCCTGGTTTAGCATTAGAACCCGACCCAACTTCTAGTTTTGAAAAATGAACAGTGTTAGGTTTCATTTCCTTAAGCCTTGCCTCTTCCTGAACAAGTTTACTAGTCAATTCATTTATGTTCCATTTCTTTTCTTGAGCATTATAATTAATTTGGAACGGACTATAAACATCATTCGGCAGAGAGTTCAAAATAAATTGAACTAGAAACCCTTCGTCAACTGTCATTCCCAAACTCTTAAGTTTTGCGGAGAGAGACGTCATTTCTACGATATGTGCATGCATAGTGCGACTACCATCATACTTCATGGTGGTAAGTTTTGCCATAAGCGAACCGGCAAGCGACTTATCGGCTGTCTGTGAGCGTGCCCTGACGTTTGCTAGAAACTCTTGAGCGTTATCCGTGTCCGGAAGAGCAACCTTAATGTTTCCATCAACCGTCATTCGCAAAAACATAAGGCATAACCTGTTAGAACGTTCCCATTCTGCCATAAAGGCCTTATCTTCCTCGCTGCTTTCATCAGTTATAGCATCGGGCTTATCAAATAATAGTGCTATGTCCAAGTCCTGTGCACCTAAGTGAAATTGGACTTGTTCATTCCATTCAGCAAAGTTAAGACCATTAAAGACCGTCACAGATGACGCATGCGATTGCATCGATACAGGTGCATTAACTGTAATTTTAATAGAGAAGATGAGAAGAAAAAAAAAAATTAAAATAAATTAGGGAAAGAGAAGATCATAAGGAAAATTAAGAAGAAATAAATTTTCTGAAATTTGCTATGAATGAAAAGAAAATCAGAAAACATAATATATTATACTTTGATTTTTCCATCTTCAAATGATTTCGAAATTTCATAAACTTAAATCTTTAAATTAAAAAATACAAATAATATATATATAACTTAACTCAAAGAGAAGATCAGAACATAGGAGACATAATGCAATAATTTATAACTTCAGATTTTCGGAGCAATAACTTAATTAATGTATATCCTAATTATCCTTTGGGATTTCTTAAGATATATATTAAACATAATATTTTACTAGAAAATACTTTAATATGATAATTTTATTGTTTCAATACATGTTGTTGCCTTTGGGTAACTAACAATTGAAGAATAACGTAAATTATCAACTTAAGTTGTGTAAATTATGAGAATGTAATTAACCTTTGGGCAATTCAAAAAATCTCATAATCTACTAATTAATTATAAACCATATCTTAAACCGTAGATTAAAATTAAAGTATCTTAAACCATATCTTAAACCATACCAGATATGGTTTATAATTAATTTTCAGAAAATTTCTTTCCAGAAATCAAAATCAGAAATTTTTTTTTTTTTTTTTTTTTAATTTCCAGAAAATTTCTTTCCCGGTTCATAATAATTCAATTTCAGAAACTTTAAAGTTACCGTATTAATTTCTGATAATACGAGTAGTTGTTAAATTCAAAGTAGATGTCTAACTTTCTGATATATACTAAATTCAAAGTGTATGTTACGTACCGTATGAATATTCAAAGTTACAAAAGTCTAATTCATTTAAGAATTATTACAAAAACTTTAAAGTTACAAAAATCTAATTCATTTAAGAATTATTACAACAACTTTAAAGTTACAACCGTCATTATTCAAAATTACCGTAAATAACAAATTATTAAAATAAAATAAAATAAAATAATAAATTCATAAAACAAGTAACTTATTCGGGAGATTATGAATTCCAAAACCATGCTCTGATACCACATGTAAGTAGATTTTTATCATGCTCAACTACTTACACACAATCATTATCATGAGTACAACTAATCATCTTTAAGGTTTTTGACAGCGGAATTAAGAATTAATTAAACAAATTAAAGACCTTAGAAATCATAGTCTCCACGTGTAAATTAATCAAATTAATTTCATACCTTTGTCCATAGTAAACTCTTGAGACGTTCTTCACAAACCGTCAGAAGAACTGTAAAGCGATTTCTCTCCTCTTTCTCTTTCTAAGCAATGACAACTTTTTCTTTATGAATATTGATGAAGAGAGGATCAACCTTACTGTTAGAATTCGTATCGTATCTATTGCCTGTCATTAAAGCAATTATTTATAGGGGAGATGCACAGTATGGACAGCACAGCACATGTGGATAATAATACCTGGTGTAAGATGCACCCTTTAATCAAATGCACCCTTTAAACAATATATCAATGTGCAGTGAACCTTGCACCCTTAAAATTAATATTGTGTGGATATAATAGTGCATGAGTCAATATGCATCTGTAATAAAGCACTATGCACTCTTTAATTAATCCTTTGGATAATGGCGCCTTTTAATCAAAAGCTATATGCATCTGTCAACTCATATGTTGACTTTTATGCCATTTAATCAATCTATATGCGTTATATATTAGTGCACCTTTTAATAAAACCTTTATGCCATTTAAATCAAAATGGGCTGTTTTAATTATGGGCCACTTAATTATATTTTTCTTACATAAAATGGGTACTTTATTATTTTAAATTGAGTTTTAATAGAAAAGACAATAAAATAAATGGGTAATTAAATTAGTGAGTTTGTAAAGTTTAATTAGAAGGGTAGAAATTCGTAATTGCAAAGTTTTGGGAGTATACATGAAATTCCTCCCAATAAATTTGAGACAATTAATTAATATCCAATTCGTCCAGTTTTGGCGTTAGACCGATCGAACCCTCAACCCTGGACACCAAGGTTTGGAATGCACCAGCAACTCATTTGAGCATATTTAATTTAGTGCAAATTAATCTAGCAACTCGATCATAACCCAAAATCATCAATAAATATAATTATAATTTTATTTGGTATAATTAATTAAGTGGAAGCTAGGCAATTAATTACATCATGAAGAAGAGATTAGAGATTAGAGATTAGAGATGAGTGATTGCATGGGCTTTAATTTAATTAATTAATTTGTTGCAGGTGACCAAGGCATATGGCCTATGTCGCAGTAGTACTGTGCCACCTGAAGACAGAATTCCGCTGATCTTCCATGAACCACCTCTTCCTTGGGGTTCATACATTTCTTGAAGGCCAGTAGAAAGCAATGTTCTCCGAATAAGCTTTCCGGGACTCCAGAGCCTGCTATCAATGTCATCTCTCCCCCTGAGGCTGAGGCTGAGGCTGAGGCTGACACCACCAACAATGCGCATGCTACCACCAAAATCCATACAACCATTTCAACGCTTCCATTTCCATTTCCACTCTTACTGCCCATTTTCATTTAATTTTCTGTTTACTTTTAGGGATCGATGTGCGGTACGTGTACGTGGCCATCCATGTCTCTCTACTCATCTCGTTTTATAGCACCTCCTCAATTAATGCTTCAGCTTCAGTTTCATCACTAGCTTATATATTAATTGTAACCTAGCTCCTTTATTTTAATGCTTTTAATTGAATCTTCTTTTCTTTTCTTTATTTTAATGGTTTTAATTGATTTTAATGGTCTTAATTCAGCATTTATATGTATCAAGGAGTTTTCTATAAAGATAACGTGTATATATAGCATATATACATGTCTCCTTAATGTGCTTCTGAGCTGTCATATTTTTGGTTTTAGCAACACTAGTATATATGATCAGATGAAAGCAGCATAAGTGGACATGAATAAAACAGTTCTTGATTTTCTTTTTAAAATCAGCAATATATATATATATATATGTGTGTGTGTGTGTAACTTAATTCACTTCAATTAATTACATATGCCTGAAGTTACAATACGTACTAGATTACTTATGTGCCATGCATGGATGGCTAATTATTCTCTCTTTTTTGTTTTAGTTGTAATATATTTTAAAACTGTCATGTTGTGGGGTGTGGCCATGCATGGATGTCCACTTAATTATTTTTCGTTTTAGCAACAGCAGCTGTACAACTTAATTAATTGTTATCTTCATTTTCTTGATGAATAAAATATTTATATTGAGCTATTTTGGTCTAATATTTCTATTGATCTACGACGTATAAGTTCAAGTTGTAACGGCCGGATGCATCCATGCATTAATTAATATACAGATATATCGAAAAGAGGGAATAATTTTGGAAGAGTTTCGTTTAATATTTATTATTATTCTACTATATATATATATATATATATATATATATATGTACAGTATATATCAAATTAATACGTATTATCATAAATAATATTTAATATTTATATTCATTCTTCTATGCACAAGTTCAAGTTATATATAGAGGATGCATTCATTATATATATATTAATGTACAGACTACAAAGATAAAATATATATGGAGAACAATTAATTATTACCTGTGTCAAACTACTATCTAAAAGAATTGGTTGTTGGTCTAGTGATAAATAACAATGTGTTTTTATAGTAGGTCGTAAGTTTGAAATTAGAATAGAAGATTTCTTATTGATATTAATTATAAGGTAAAATGTTTGCCTCCATCTTTTATCTTAAAAACTGAATTAGATAACTATATATGCACCACGAATTTTTTATTTTGTTTCATCTTACTCGATCTGTAACCTTTCTATTAGAGAGAATTAACCTTTTTTATTTATATACATCACCAAAATAAGAGAGAGAGAGAGAATATTCAAAATAAGAGAGAGAGAGTTATTTTTTTATTCAAAATAAGAGAGAGAGAATTAACCTTTCTCCAAAATAAAAGAGAGAGAGTTAATTTTTTATTTTGTTTCATAAAAAAAAAAGAGAGAGTTAATATGTTTTTTAGGGTGAGCATAGATTTTTTTTTATTTTTTATTTTTGTTCTCCAGAGTATTAATTCTCCTTCTGGGAGAGATAATATTCAAACCAGATATATATACATCACTAAAATTAGGAAATGTATCTATATCTCTTTAATATCTTTTAATTAATCTCTCATATCTTAATTTGGGTAATATTTAATTGTCTTCAATACCTTTCCATCAATCTCTCATATCTTTGCTCCATATCTGAGAATTAATTAATGTCCCGGCCATTAAGAGGTGAGCATTTAATGTATTTTGTATGGCACAAGATGTTAGGACCGACTGAATCTAGCAATTAATTAATACTGTAGATCTTTGAACGGAATAATTAATGTTAGATAGTGCACTTCCTAATTCCTATTATCCACAGATCGATAATTAATGTTGTCTGTGTAATCGGAATAGTTAATAGCTAGTTATATATGTTACAATTAAGTCACAAACAAACATACAAGTTGCAAATATCATATTTATTATTTATGGGGGCGTCTCTAATATTATTTATAGTTAGATAACTCATTTTAGCATATAATATTTGCTGCAAAACTGCAACCCATAACCCAAATTAATCATCAACAATTATATATATATCATTTTATTTGGTGGAAGTGGAAGCCAATTACATGAACGATCGAAAAAAAGGAAACGTGCATGGGATGATCCCGCGCGCGGTCAGTACTGATTGGACGGGTCGTACTGTTCCGCTACGGTTTTTCTGTATGCAATTGACTTGATCTTGGTTCCAGCCTTCCAAGGCATATGCCCTATGTCACAGTAGTATTGTGCCGCCTGAAGACAGAATTCCCATGATTTGCCATGAAGAACCATCTCTTGTTTGGGGTCCATACATGCCTTGAAGGCCCGTAGAAAGCATTTTTCTCCCAATAAGCATCCGGGGAGGCAAAACAGGAATGCCGGCCAGCGAAATCCGAGGGCTGCCTTCATCTCTCCTCCAGAGAGCAGCAAAACTGCTACCAGGAAGATGGTCACCATTCCACCGCTTCCGCTTCTGCTCCCGCTCTTAGTGGCCATGTCAATCTCTTAATTATATATATGGTATATATTTTGCTTAATTGGTCATGGACGTCTACTTGTGCTTTTTATAGAGTGCAAATTAATACCTCCTCAATTAATCTTTCATTAAATTATAAAGCCTGAGTTTCTGTACATTCACACGTTAATATGAATTAATTAATATATATTTTAAAGCTGAAACCACCACCTTTTTTATTGGTTTTTGTGCGTTCTGCAACTAGAAAACGTCTTTAAATTTTTTAACACTCATCAACTCTCTAACTGTTTCAATTTTCATTCAACTTAATTTGTATATAATCCATCAATTAATCGTTACCCTAATTAAATGGAAATATCATATCATATAGCTAGGGTTGGATCGTTTATGCGGTGTTTGCTTCTTGGGCCAGACAATTCAAAATGAAGCTCAGCCCATCATCACAAATCAGGACCTAACAACCTTACCATCGCTGGGCCAGAATTGTGTCCTACTTCATGTCAAAAAATAATAGTATAGTACTTTCAGTGGCTAATTTGTTGCCTCTTCGCTTCCATCGAAAGCTATGGTTTTGAAAGCCAAAACTTTAACTTCAATTTTTCTATTTCTGGAGTCCAAAAAGTATACTACTTTCTAATTTAGTAAATTTAATTCGAGAAATGCTAGCAGAAAAGTTAATTATGGGACGGCATATTGCTCCAATACTAAAAATTATTTTCATGAGAAATGCTATATAATAATTAGTAGTCTAGTAAACTAAACTTTTAGTGAGGAAGCTTAGTAAAATTGGCAAGATAAAATTTGTGGTAAAATAAGGGGATAAACTTTCACTGAGGTACTATATTGTTCTTTCTATTTTTATGACATTATAACAAAATTAACAATTTCACTTTTTTTTTTTAAATTAATCACAGGTACATTGTTTGATGTGACCTTATTTTCCATCGGTAAACCTGGATCATACAAGTATTTTCATAGGGCGGCTTGGGCATTTGGACCATTGATAGAGTTGAAATAAGCACTATTTTTTCCTATCACTTAACCTAAAATATTGCCAAATACCGAGTTACAAGTGTCCAAGTTAGGTAGAATCAGATTATTTTTGTCATTTTACTTGATTCTGTAGAATAGCAGGTTTTCTAGTGTTTTTGGAGCTAAAACAGGTATAAAACGAAGCATTCTGGACATACTGGTACCAGCATGCGGTTTACCCTTCATCCGCATGCAACCAGAGGCAGCCAAATCGCATACAAGAGATGCAATGCAGGAATTCCGTGTGGATGGTGCTCAACCGCATGCAACCCAGGCAGCAGCACATGATAACTGACAGACAACAGTTACAGCACTAAACTTGGCAGCCAAGTTTCACTAAGCCCACTAACACATGATGGACAAATTACAACTCATCTCCTCATCTAAACAGACAGGAACCTAGTAGAATATATATATAATAGATCTAGGGTTCACAAAGGGAGAGAGAAGAGAGAGAATATCATAGATCATAGGCTAGATATAGAGAATAGAAAACGTGTAAGCTTTACCAGAAGAAGAGAGATACGAGACGTGAAGGCGGCGTGTATGAGATAAGAAGATCTTCTAGGTGTATTCCTCTTATTTCTTATTCCTCTTATTGCTTTAATTATGTCTCTTGTATCTTGTGTTGCTAAACTCGCCATGAGCGGCTAAGCAACATCTTTCTAGGGTGAATGCATGTAATCTTGAATTCTTATGAGTTTAATCTAGATGTTTATTTATATTTATCATTTGCGTTTGATATGAATTCTTCCTACACTTTATTCTTTATATTACTACTTAATCCAGTGCGTGTAACCTCGTGACTATGGCAATCTACACCCCATGGTAGGCGTATAAGGTTGATCGGTTAGGAATAAGATATAATTATCTTAGATCCAATAAGGGAAATAGACATACCTGTTGATCCCTTGTGATCGGATCTCAGTTAGGAACCTATTGGAATATAGATCTGCAGACGAACGTCAAGTTCTATAAACTGATAGTGGAGCAATCTCGGTTATTACAACTACAAAAGGTTTAAAGGAATGACGTAACTGTGAACTTAAATCCTTCTAGTCTTGGTAATGGAGACTTATAATTGATCTTTAAGCGATTGATTAGGGTGTGGTAAGGGTATCATCCCCTTACTAGTCCTCTTCAATTAGGGTGCTATAGCGTACCTGTGATTAGCACTAAGATAGGATTAGCAGCCCTTAGTTTTGCAATTGATATCAGTATAGGACGCATACGGTTCTGATCAAACCGCATGCAACACCGATTGGATTTAGAAACCATAATTGACAGATAATGCGCTTACATGCGGTTGATGACAGCACCGTCTGTGTTTGCATATGTGACTAGAAACTAGATTAAACAAGTAAAAAGGATAGATACCATGACCCTTGGAAACTCATATTCTATACACAAAGCATTTATTTACTGTTTCTATTATTTCTATAACTAAACAAACCAAACACTTAAATCAAACAATCAAACCAAACAACTAAAACGATCAAAACCTAGAATCAATTGCTATTAAATCTCTTATTACACTATCCCTGTGGATCGACACCCCCTATACTATACGAGATATTCATGCGATTGTGAATCGATTGTAAAGTAGACAATTAGGGTTATAAATATTATTAGCTTTGATTTTTACCTATCAACTGTGCATAACTGCTTTTCAACACTCAGACTAGTCATCACCGTTGATGCTTGTTTCCTATCAGGCCGGTACAAAGGTAATTAATTTAATTAATTTGATTTATTTAAATTAGTTAATTAATTTATTTTTAATTAATTTGATTGTTTTAATTGATTGATTGTTTAATACAGGCAAATTGTTGATTACAACCGGGTATGATGCAGAAAACCAGCTTCTCCCAATGGCTTTTGGGCAGGTTGAGTCAGAGAGTTTCGAAGATTGTAGGTGGTTCATGCATGGTTGCGGCGCAATGTAATTCACTCCAGATTCGTGTGCGTCATCACTGGTAGGGGAAATGGTATCAAGAAGGTGTTCAAACAAGATGGGTTGGAACGAGAAGGATAAAGATTAATGTGTTCACCATCTTTGTGCTACTCACATAGCCGAGAACATGAAGAATAACCATTGTAGTAAGACGGCCATGCAATAGGAGATGTATGTGACCGTGCTCTCAATTGGTTGAACGGTGTGGGTAAGTATTTGGATCAAGATCAGAACAAGTGTCCAAAACCATGGAAGATATTCCAAGCATTGGACGGTGGTTACAGTTGGGAATTTATGACTATAAACGGGTCCGAGTCGCTAAATAATGTCTTCATGTCATCTCGTAAATTACCGGTGGCCGCAATAATCGCATAATTTTAAGCAAGACAAGGTTAACAGTTCTCGTGTCGTGTTCATAAGATATTTTTAGTTTTAGTTTTTTCTTCATCTATTTTTAATAACTTCATTTAAAAAAATTCATTTCTTTTTTTTTAATTGTTCGTAGTTCATTAACAAACTGTTCGAGAGGTCAAATACTATGAAGACGCTTGAGGAGTTTGGCAACTACAACGAGTTCGAGGTAACCTCCATACAAGAGAGAGTTCATGCTTTCCTGCCTCACGATTATGGGCGGTTTACCAAGGCCAATTCAAATACATGGTTGTCATCAGGGAGAATAACACGGTGGAATGCACATGCCATAAACCTCAATTAGACAGAATATCGTGTTCTCATGTTTTGTCCGTGTGCCGTCTCTGAGGCATCGACCCTAGCAGCTTTGTAAGTCAGTACTACCACATCCAGACACTGATCAACACATGGAGTGGTGAATAGCATGTGTATGACAATTAGTCAGAATGGCCTGAACACGAGGGCCCTATCATTGTTCCAGAAACAAAAAATATTACTTTGGATAGAAGACGACACAACAGGATTCCGATGTGGTTGGACTTACTAAATAAGCGGAGAAAATAACACCAAGCCAACAGAGATACACAAGAAAGACAGAACAGAGCTACTCAAAATGCACAAGATAGTTAATTTATTTTATTATTCAATTTCAACTTTCAAAAAATTATGGAAACAATTATATTTAACCATCACTATTTGTTTGTAAATTTGTAGGTTGAAAGGCAATCAATGGATTGGATGTTTATCTAGGAGTTAAATTTATGTTTTTATTGTATTAGATGTTTTAATTGTATTGGTAAGAACATTGTTTATTTTAGATTTATTAGATGTATTTTTATTGTACTTGTGAGAATATATGCATTATATTGTTCTTTATGGCTTCTTTATATTTATTGTTAGGTTATTATTTGATGATATACTTAATTTAACATATTTTGCTGAAAATTAAACAAATAAATAAATTTACATTTAACTTTTTATCTAAATACAAAAAAAAAAAAACTATAAATGTTTATCAATCTTTTTCTTAAAAAAAAAAGGGATTGTCGGGTCATTGGGCAGCCCCCAGACTGAGGCCGGAGGGGCATATGGCGAAACTCAGTCTTTGGGGATGCTAAATGGTTTGGCGGCCTGGGCATTTTTCGAATTGCCAAAACATTGAGGTGTTTTAGTTTATTTTTTTTTTTAGATTATGCTATAAATAAAAACTAGATGGATGCCTCGCGTTGCTTCGGCAACTGCTTCAAGGTGAATGGATAAATGTACAGAATATTAATATATATGATAGTTGCATACACCAAATATTAAAAGGTTTTATAGGGATATTACAAAAATGTAAAGGTAGTATTTGTATCAAAATATTACAAAAACTGTACATATAAAAGTAGCATTAATTTTTTGTTCTAACAAAACAACTGCAAGTGTTCCTTTTAGAGAGACTAAACAAAGAACTATTTACAATCAGTAAAATGTTTCAAACAGTTTGTGCAGATACTGTGTCCCTATTGTTTCTTTTCTTTTGTTTGCCCTCTTCACTGCTGTGGAAATAATTAATCTGCTCCAGCAATCCATCGGGATCAGTGGAGGTTATTTCTTCATATTGTACGATAACCATGAGAACCCTGCAACTGGATCCATCCTCATTTGCGTTGTTAGGCCCCCACACCTGATAACATTAAATAGATTTTATCTTTTGTCAAGAGGTCTGAGATTGGAAAGGCATCGAATTTCTGCATATTATGATTTTACATTAAACTAACAATCCCTTATCATTTTCAATATATATATATAAAAACCTAATGTCCTGATGGCAATAATAACACTATTTAATGAATTGAAAAAAATATTGGGATTATAAATATTTGTATATACATATCCAGATAGTGAAATGAACATGTACAAAAGATTTGAGAATGTATGTTTGTAAAATTAAAAAAATAAAGAATAGAGGAATACCTTAGTATTTGTAGAAAGACCAAGGTGCTCAAGCAGATGTATAAAACAGTTGAGCAGAATTGTGAAGACGAATTTTGTCATCGATTTTTGCCATTGAGAACAATCAAATAGAATATGACCATATCAGTGCGTAGGAAGATATTAATTTAAGTAATAGAAATAACATTATTATACCTAATAATCCCTTCTCACTTTTCAAAAAATATTAATGAAAACAAATGTTTCTTTTGAGTTTTTATTAAGAATTAAACTGACCTCGTATAATTTTGATTCCAGAATATTGACCTTCAAGTTCAACTTGTCAACATCCTCACTAACCTAAAATTGACGCAAACAAAAGAGGTTTGATTACCGATAAAAAAAGTATATTACTGATTAAAAAAAAGTATGTACTGGTATCATTAGAAAGAATCTAAAAGCAAAGAGCAGAGAGTAACAATAAAGGAACATCAAAAGTTGCTTCAAAATCCACCAAATTGCACTAATTGATACTGTTTTGAATTTTCTTAAATTTCTACATTCAATCTATGTAGTTTATTTCTAAAATTGAGGAAGGGTTTTTTAACATATTTCCAAGGATTCCAAGTATTTGCTTGAGTCGAAAATTCATAAGAATGTGAATTTTCATTTCAGTCAATACAAAAGTTGACTTTTATTCAATTTTGACAAAGTTGAACTAATCAAGTCATATTTCCTTATTCTTTGAACTAAAAATTATGGAAAAATCATATTAAGTGCATTTAAGTATTGTTTATATGTTGGCTGTAGGAAAGTCGAATCAAAATTCAAGTGGACCTGAGAATTATAAATTATTTTCTAAATTGGACAGATTTGCCCCTAGCTGGACTTTGTGAGGTTTTCGTTTGATTTTTCAAACATGTTATGTCTTATATTGCGTGCAGTATACTTACTGATAACATGAATCAATATTAGAGGCAAATCAATAGTAAGTGATGCAAACAAAAAGAATTTCAAAAAAGGAAATAACCCTTCGAGGAAAAAAGAAAAAAATAATATAACAAAATGTTGAACTGCAATATATCTCAGATTAAGTGCATTTAAGTATTGTTTATCATCCGTTGAAGCCTGTACATTTTGAAAGGAACTGTGACTTCTCCAATTGTGACCTTTGAAAATTGTCTTCCTCATCCCATATGGAATTTTACATGGGATTTTAATAAACACATTAAAAATAAAAATAAAGTAGGAAAAAGAGAGCTCACAGGCTTATCATGAATACAAAGTTGGTCTAAAGTAATCATCTCCAATAACTCCTCCATTGTCCCATAACCTCCAAACAAAATGAGAAATGTGAATATTTAGCATTTCATGATTTTATTTCTCCAATAACAACAATTTGCATATATTTAGCATTTCATTATTTTGCGTAATTAAAGGATTTCAAACCTAATGCACAACCTATCTATAGTTGTATTTAAACTGACAAAGCAATGAATGTTCTACATTATGTGGTTTCTAAAGAGAAAACTCAAAACAAACCTAAGTCAAATTTTAAAACCACCTATTGAATAATTCAAAGCCAAAACCTGGAAATTGAAAAGACAGTTCAATATCATATTCCACCTGAATTGAACTATAGACCTCGTGAAAATTGATGAAAATCTGATATAACATGATGTGTCACACTGATATAGGAATAGAAATATATTACTTTGTTCGTGACTTTTTGGATGGAGGTTCTACAAATAGTTGTTCCTTGTGTCCTTCGCATCACTTGTTGTTGGATGCTTTGATTGTGCTTCAGAATTGCAATAGTGAATTAAGAGGCTGAGGTAGGAACTCAGTTATTCATCTGATCTGATCTTTATTTTCTAAGTTTGTCCTTTTGGATTTGTGCTCTACATAATTGTTTGTTAATGTGTAATACATATACATTGGAAGCACCAAATAAATCAGCCAAGTATGGTACCAGCAATTATAGTACAGCTTGTCAGGTCATAGTGGAAGAATACCAGTCCATTACTGTTCACTTGGCATCTAGGTTTCTACACTTTTGTAGCTCATACTTGAGCACTTTAAAGTCGAAAATATGCTTTTTGCTTAGTAATGCTAAAGTTTCATGTACCAATATTGATGAAGTGTATTTTTTTCTTAGTATAGGACATTGTAACTAATATGACATTTAAAGCTAATAAGTATAGGAAGGGGTGTATATTGCAAACCTGAAACTTTGCAATTCAGAAAATAAATAGTTCAGGCAAGCACAATAACTCCAGCTGCAAATCTAAAATTTAAAAGAAAATCAAAACAAAGAACAGGTTGAAATCAAGCATTTTTCAGTAAGTGTAAGCAGAAAAATATCTAAAAGCGAAAAAAGAAAATTAAAACAGTTTGATCTCAAGACATCGTTGAACAATCACAACTCCTGCAACAATGTGTCCCTACATGGCAAACAAAACATGTTATTACTCTTCACGAACAAATATTAGAAGATGCGTTTAAATAGCGGTAAAATCCAATCTGACAGCAAAGATCAAGCCTACTGCATGTAATACCGAGAGTGTAACAGTATGGGTATGCAATTTGCTTTACTGATGCTTTGTACCATATGGCTGAAGCCAAAAACTGGTACTGGTACCGGGGGGTACACCTTAATAGATGACAAAAACTGGCTGGTACTGAACTGGTACCAGTGGTCAAATACCATCGTATCCCCAATTCCAGATATATTAGATTGCAATCAATCACACAACTAAAATTATTAAAATAAACAAATATTGCAGAGTTGAGGCTAAATCAAAGCAAGTAATGTACCAATTGAGCCCATTGAAGAAGAGGCATAAGGAAGAGTTTGCCTTGAGACACTTGCATTTAGGTCTAGAAGCGGATGAAGACATTCCCTTCGGCCATTCATGGCTGCCATGTGAAGTGCCATTACACCACCACCAGCTGGCTGGTTGATAACGTTAAGTAATTCACTGTTCAAAAGATATTGTAGTGTTTAAGTTTTTATTATGAAAAAATATTGTAGCATTTGAGTTTTTATTATGAAAAAATATTGCAGTATTTAAGTTTTTATTTATAAATTTCCTTCTTAGGCCCAACTGATGTGATGCCTAATTTAGTAAAGTTATAAATGTTGCAGTATTTTAGGAATCGTACCAAGAGAGGAGAAGCGAGCAGAGACCAACTATAATGTCATTTCAGCGGAGAACACTATTTATCTGCAAAAATTAAGTGATAAGAATCCATACATTGGAGAAATCAAGCAAATCAACGAAGAACTCTTAAGGGAAGTGGGATTCAGGCGGGGGAGGAAAGGAAGAGAAAAGGAGGCGGGGGGGAGGAAAGGAAGGGGTGGTGGGAATGAGGTTTGAGCCTTGGAGCGGAGGAGGAGGAGCGGAAAGGGAAGTGGCTGTGAGCCTGCGAGAAGGTTCGTTGTAAGGGGGTCGTTTGTCAGAGGCACTATTCACGAAACTATTCACTCACCGATCCAAAATTAAGTTATAAGATAGATTTCGGCAGAAGTTATGATTTTTCGTTGCTCTCGCAAACAACAAATTTTCTCACCATGTACGTTTGGGTTGTATGAGAATAGTGCTATTCTAAATTAAGAGCAACCAAACAATCTTACTTCCTATTCGGAACAAGCAGAACAGCGCTGTTCTGCTGTTCCAACAAAAAGTCAGAATAGGAATTGGACCTCTCTTCACCCGAAAAAAAAAATTAGTTAATCAGCTCACCTCTACTGTTAGAAAGAGAGAGAAGAAAGGAATATGGAGGCGGCGACAAAAACTCAGATCTCCGTCGATATAGCTAAGGATTGAGAGAAAAGCTGTCGGTTTCGACCTCTCCACCTCACGATGAACAAATAGACACTTGAAACCCCTCTCCTCTCGTCTCCTCTCTCTGGCCGCGCCTCCTCACCGTGCTCGTCACTGATTCGGTACCGATCGACTCTCGTCAATGGCTAATTAATTTTGGATAAGAAACTGAACTCTCTTAGTTCTAGTTGTTTGTAATGTACAAAAATCTGAGTCAAATAAGTTTCGTAAGTTGATGAAATTATCTTCGTATATATCTAATATGAGAAGAAATTATTCTTCTTCTTTCATACAACTGGGTCTACGTTTTTGGCTGTCTTATTTGGTTATAAACCCATCCGAAAAAGTAACAGATACAATTTGAGAAACCTTTATTTTGGCTGCCTGATTTGGTCAGGGGCAAATGTGAACCTTTATTTTTCTTTGACTATTATTTCTATTATATCTTTTCTTTCACCGCCATTCTAAGATTCATGAACCTTATTTCTCCCTGTTCACATCTAATTGATTTAAGAAATTGAGTTTAAGGCATGCTTAGGGGGTATTCTTACTGCTGAATTGAAATAGAAAGTGTTCAAAAGACGAAATTACAACCTTGTGTCATATTGTTTATTTCCATTCATTTATTGATACCTTTTCAATGTAATTATAAGTTAGTTGAGGGTTGTTAATGCAATCTAATCACAAGTATCCTTTTGTACCAGTATAGTATAGTTAGTGGTCTACTAATTCTTATTTATAGAGATATATTTATGAAGAAAATAAATTACTGGTATGTAAATTTAAGAGAATACCAGTGCGCTCAATCCATGGCCCATGCTTAGGACCCCTGTCTATATGGTAACATGGGTGTTTATACAATGATATGTCCAAATTCACACCATTTTAAGCTTCATTAAACAATCAGAAAGTAAATTAAGTATTTATTAAAAAATTCTGTTTTTATGATTATCAGTTATCAGAATATTGCATTTCATAGTTTGAATGTAGCACCATTTTCATGCTTACTTTTATAGCTTGCCCTTGGGTGAACAAAAACCTCCAAGTTTATCAGTCTTATTTGTTTTTCGTATCTTAGTAGCCAATTATTTACTATTATTTCGTTAAAGAAAGAAATAAAATTACAAGCTTAGTTGCACGCGATTTTGTAACCAACTATTCCTTTCGTTACAAGCTTACTTTGGCTCAGGTGCTTATTTTGTACATTGCTGATACTACAAGTGACGGACTCAAAACAAAACAGTGGCCAAATGAGTAATTACAAGTATTGCAACATAGCATGAAGATATTAATTTAGTTATGATATATTGATTAGATATCAATTCAGATTTTGAAGTTTGTTATTCATACCTTCTCTAATTGTAGGGACACAATTTAATTGATCACTAGAGGAGACAGAGGGAAGCAAAGTCCGACCACCGCATTAGACCCAATTGACTCTTGTCAAGTGATAATTTATGTTGTAGCTTATTAACTATTTCAGATTTATTTGAACTATTTTTGTTGTCATGGTTGGATTTTGTATGAATTTCTTATTTGAACTACTTTCACGATTTATTTGAACTACTTCAAATATTTTTAATTGCTCTTGTATGAATTTCTTATTTTTAATTGCTCTTGACGTTGAGGTATTAAATTGAATAAAAAGATATTTCAAGCAATAGTTAAAGTTTAGAGTTAGTTGAAAAAAATAACATATAAATTATTACTTTATTCATTCCCTCCAAACTCTATTCCAAATATGCATCCAAATAACTTTTTCACTATTCCGAATAGCTTGAGTTAGCACTGTTCTTAAACAGCAGCTATTCTTATTTACTATTCTAAACAGTAGTTCTAGCTATTCTAGAGTTCATCCAAACGTATCATAAAGAATTGAGAATAGTAGAAGTGTATAGAAGAAATTAAACCAAATGTCTAAGTGAGCCAAAAAAAAAAATCTAGAATAAATAAGCTTCAATAATAGCAGAAAATTAAGTCGTCGTTGCCAGCAACATACCTCTAGGTCATCTCATGGACTAATTAACCTAATTATTTGATAAAATTGAAAAAGTCATTGGTTGTGACGGGGATATATATATAAGAGTGTATTTAATACGTGAAGTATTGGAATAACTCTGCATACTGAGTCATGAAAGACACATATATTATATCAAATCTAAAGAAGATACTTTAATAACGGGATTTTTTTTTAAAACCATAATTAAAAAAATTAAAATTAGGGAACCAACATGATTGGCTGAAGATTTCGAAAAATCATAAGAACCGAATAGCCTATTCGGTCCCCACAATTTTTTTTCCTTGGGACCGAATAGGCTATTCGGTCCCCCCCCCCAATTTCACATTTTTCCCACACCCACTGTGTAACCATCCGTGTAATGGCCTGGGACCGAGATCCCTATTCGGTCTAGGCAAAAAAAAGGGGGGACCGAATAGGGATTTCGGTTCCCACCCTGTTTTTTTTTTTCCTTTCGGATTGTTTCTATATAATTTCAATCTGCGCCAAATCTTAACCAGAGAGCAAGGGCAGAGAGCAGAGAGTAGAGAGCAGAGGCCAGAGAGTAGAGAGCAGAGGCCAGAGACGTTTTTTTTTTTTTCCAGCTGAAAACGTTCAGAGGTTTAGTGTATAAATTTTTTGTTATCTACAAATCGACTCCGGCATTGTATTTTTAGCCTTCGTCTGAAGAACTTAGTAAGTTTTTTTTTTCAAATTAAAAATTAAATACGATATCGAAGGTTGATTGTGTATTTTTTCATATTTTAGGTTGTAAAATTTAAAATAATATCGAAGGTTAATTGAGAAATTTTTTGTTCAGGGAATGTCGGGAATAATAATAAATGTGTACCACAGACGAGCAATTTCAGACGCACCGACCTGCACATTTTCTGTTAATAACTCAACCAGTATTGATGAGCTAAGAAGACGTATATATGTTGGCATTCGTTTGCTCCCTGGCGAGTTCGATCTGACAATCAGGGCACGGTTGAACATGGCACCACCTGGCGAAGCAGAAAATCACCAGTTATTTAACATAGATGACGAAATGATATGGCATATGGTGCTTGGACATGCCACTCCGGTACTGAATTTTAAATTTCTTGAATTAGTGGTTGAGTCAGTACCAGTTGTTAGTCAGACCAATTATGACCCATACCCGGGAAGTGTACCTGGAAGTAGCAGAGGCATACCAGAGGATGATTTGTGTAATTATTTTGACCAGCTCAATAATGATACTGACTCAGACACAGACTCAGACCTTGGTGACTCGGTTGTCGGGGAAGATGATATGACCGAAATTGAGGATGAGATTAGGATGCAAGATGTAATGAAGGAGTGGCAAGAGTCTATTCCATTTATTAATCGGGGATTGCAGCATCCTTGTCAGGCATTTAATGACGATGCGCCGATGCCGTACAATGATGAATCATTTTTTGGTTATCCACCGAGAATCGACGGTCTATTTTCAGTGGGACAGTTGTTTCAATCCAAAGCAGAACTTAAAAAGAAGTTGGGTGGATTTGTCATGGAAAAAAATTTAGAATTACAACAAACCCAGAGTAATCGCAGTGCTTATGTGGTAATATGTAGAGCGGAGGGGTGTCCATGGCGGTTATACGCGAAAACCACCGAGACGGGCAATTGGATAATTGCAACAAACCCATACGAGCACAATTGTTACAGCATTGCTTGTACGGTAGACAGTTGTCAGATGACTGCCAGGATGATTGCAGATGTAATCAAACCCGGTCTGCAGAAGGACCTGGAGATGTCAATAAAAGCATGTGCATTTGCAGTTAGAGGTGAGTACAAAACAGTAGAGCCTTCCTATAACAAGGTTTGGAGGGGGAGGGAGCTCGCTATTGCTGATTTATTTGGTTCTTGGGAAAAAGCTTATGAACTGCTACCTTCTCTGCTCGGTGCAATCCAGAGGTCTAACCCAGGCACAAAATACAGAATTGAGCATGAACCATCGGACGAAATAGGCATTCATTATTTCACCCGTGTGGCATGGGCTTTCGGTCCATGCATTCAGGCTTGGCCATATCTCCGGCCAGTTATCAGCGTAGATGCCGGACACCTATCCGGTAGGTATAAAGGGAAATTATTCATGGCATGCGCCTACGATGCAGAACAACAATTACTGCCAATAGCATTCGGAATTGCAGAAGAGGAGACTTCATCCAATTGGGGCTGGTTTATGCAATTTGTACGGGAAGAGGTTGTCGGACCTGGCCGAGTATGTGTTATATCAGACCAGCATGCTGCAATCCGTTCAGTGTTTGATCGACCTGATTTAGGGTGGTGTGAGGAAAGGGGGGAAGCACCACAAGCGACACGTAAACACGGCCTGATCTCTTATCCCGCGCCAAGGTAGCTGCGGGTAGTAACTCGCATACGGCATCCAATTAACAACATTCACATTCAAACGCTCAAATTGATTCCGATATTGATCCGTACCTAAGTTGTAAATACATGTCAGTTTCATATTGAATCAACACAAAATTGTATTAAAAACATAATATTTACTAATAAGATTTACCTCTCACAGGGTTGCCATCCCATTCGTGCGGAATAGTCCATTTTGCTCCAAAAGGCAGTCGCTCCAGTATCTCTCCGGTGCCAAATGGTAAATCGTTTTTTGGTCTGGGCCGGCCTATAGGAAAACGAGTCCAAGACCACATCTGGAGTAGTAGTAATGGACCATTAATCGAAACTGCGTCTAGTCTGCAAGCCCGGGACAACTCACGATACAGACATGCAAGCACAGCACCTCCCCAATTGTAATCAACTTGCGGAGGTGCCAAATCTTCTAAGAATTGTAAGTACATTATCGGGACAGAACTAGAATTTGCATCAGGAAACATTACGGACCCGAACAAGTCCATGCAATATGCCCGGGTGTATCGGTCGACTGTCTGCTCGTCAGTAAGGAGTGTCAATTCCATACCAAAATGCTCCTTCAACCATTTAAGACGCATATAGTGTTTTGATCGTCTTTTTTTCTCGTTGGGTTCGCCTCTGTTTGACACCTTAGTATAAAAAAATTCATCAGGCATTCTTCGATCAGTAGTGACCAGTTATCATCGGTATGTCCCGAAATGACCCGTCCTGTAAACATAGATGTTAGATAAACATATATTTGTATTAAATCTAAATTAATAACAAAAGTGTAAATTAATAACAAAAAATATTTTACCAGCAACGAGTAATCTCCACAGACAGGTGACATCTTCCAATGTCACTGTGCACTCGCCAACCGGAAGATGAAAAGTATTCGTCTCGGGCCTCCACCTCTCGACGAGAGCAGTGATCAATCCTTTGTCAATTTGACACCGATGCACCTTTGTCATCTGGTACAAGCCTAAATTCACCAAACGTTGTTTAATCCGATGTTTGTATTTAACTCCCATTTGGCAAGAACCAGTACGCAATCCATAATTAGTGAATTCCTAAAATTGGCATGCAAACAAAAATTTAACCACAACAATTAAATCTAACTTACAAGTCCATTCGTAATTTTAGATCCAAACGGAAATTAAAAAAAAAAAAAAAAAACCTTTAATAATTTGTGCTGTACTTCAGACAACTGCAATAAGGTCTGGGAGGGTTGTGCATTATCCATTTTGCACTACAATATCAATAAAATTACAAATTAAACCAATTTCATACAAAAAAAACTTACTAAAAATACTAAAACTACATGCAAACTTACTAAAATAAGTACATGCAAACTTACTAAAAAAATTACACTAAAAAAACTAAAACTAAAAATTTGGTCATATATTTTACTAAAACTACATGCAAACTTACTAAAAAAATTACACTAAAAAAACTAAATTGTTCTATATTTATTAAAATAAGTTTTATGAACTAAATTACTCTACATGCAAACTTACTAAAATTACTAAGACGAAATTAATCTACATGCATTAAATTACCATTCTACAATTACTAAAATTACAATAAAAAAATTTATGACCAAATTTACTCTACAAACAAAATAAATAAATTGTACAATTAGTTAAATTACACTAAAAAAAACTAAATTACACTAAATAAAAACTAAATTGTTCTACATTTATTAAAATAAATTTAGATAAACTAAATTACTCTACATGCAAACTTCCTAAAATTACTAAAACTAAATTACTCTATATTTATTAAATTATAATTCTACAATTTCTAAAATTAAACTACAATTCGGATTATTTATTCAACAATACCTAAAATTACACTACAATTGCCACAATAACTAAAAATCCGAATTATTAATTCAACAATAACTAAAATTACACTACAATTGCCACAATAACTAAAAATCAGAATTTATTCAACAATTAACTAAAAATTCGGATTATTTACTCAAAATAATAAATTTAATTACATACCTTATGAAATTTGTAGATCTGAAGTTCTTCTTGATCACCTCTCAAAATTACACTAAAATATATGATTAGAATTAAAAAAACGAAGTTTTGAGGGTTGAAAAAAAAAAGAGTTAGGTTCGGGTGGGAAGAAAGAAGGAGAAGGGAGGAAGGAGGGGAAGGAAAGAAAGAGGGAAGCCAGAGGGGGGAAGCCGGGTTCTCGGGTGAAAAAAAAAAATAGTGGGGACCCGAAATGGCTGCTCGGTCCCAGGTGGAAAAAAACATGGACCGAGTAGCCTATTCGGTCCCAGGGAAAAACTGGATTTTCTGTGGCATTGGCCCGGAAAATTTGTGAAACTGGGGGTGGACCGAATAGCCTATTCGGTCCCAGGAAAAAAAAATTGTGGGGACCGAACAGGCTATTCGGTTCTTATGGTTTTTCGAATTGTTCCCGTAATCATGTTGGTTCCCTAATTTTAATTTTTTTAATTATGGTTTTTAAAAAAAATCCTTAATAACGTCTCCATTTCTAAAATTTGAATACAATACTCTTGCTCCTAATTTATTTAACCAAATGTGACAATTGTCCTTGTTAATCTAATTTTTACCCTTCCCTCCCCTTCTCTTTTCCTCATCCTCACTTGTGTCCAAGTTTTTTCAATTTATTACTAGTAGTGTACCTTATTTATTTTATTTTATTTTTTAACTTTTCCCTCACTTCTTAATAAATTTTATCATTACTGTCTTACTTTTTTTTTTTTTTTAATTTTTGAGTAAAATTCTTATTGTTTTATCCTACCGCATATGCATCAACGTACTGTTCATGTTTTATGCATGACCAGTCACATATATATATATATATATAGAGAGATGGGCTATGGTGCATTGCAATGCATAGGCACCCTTGTGCATTGGACCATAAATCACCCATTCAAAGTCCAAATGGCCGATCCAAACCGTTCATCTTGTTCTCCATATTAATATGTACTTGGAGACCAAATTTTACATTTTTTGGAATTTTTTTACTATTTATTAAGCCACTTTGAAAATCGCTGATCCAATGGTCACAGCTCCGAAACAGTGAAAAATTCTGGACCAATGGATCAGCGATTTTCAAAGTGGCTTAATAAATAGTAAAAAAAATCCAAAAAATGTAAAATTTGGTCTCCAAGCACATATTAATATGGAGAACAAGATGAACGGTTTGGATTGGTCATTTGGACTTTGAATGGGTGATTTATGGTCCAATGCACAAGGGTGCCTATGCATTGCAATGCACCATAGCCCATCTATATATATATATATATATATATAGGGTCCGGCTAATTTGCTGCCGGCAGCATTTTAGCCGGAGGTGCTGCCGCCCCTTTTACTGTTTTGTGATGTCCAAACAACAAATTCAAACCGTTAGATGTTTAATCTATATTATAATCTACTTGGAGACCAAATTTTACATTTTTTGGAATTTTTTTACTATATATTAAGATGGTTTGAAAACCGCTGTTTTTAACGCTGCAGAAATTTACTGAAAACAGCAGTTTTCAAACCAGCTTAATATATAGTAAAAAAATTCCAAAAAATGTAAAATTTGGTCTCCAAGTAGATTATAATATAGATTAAACATCTAACGGTTTGAATTTGTTGTTTGGACATCACAAAACAGTAAAAGGGGCGGCAGCACCTCCGGCTAAAATGCTGCCGGCAGCAAATTAGCCGGACCCTATATATATATATATATATATATATTGAAAATCATATTTTAAGGTGTGCAATGATTCTCTGTTTATACCAAAAATATATCGTACCGCCCACTCGCTGTATAGGACGTACCAGCTGTGCAAATTGAGTATTTATACCAACCCTTTGGTCTCCCATGCATGAGCATTACAAACCCTACATCTCTAGCCCAAAGTAACAGACAGAACCTTAAGCTTACCTCCCGGTTGGGTTGGCACTTCGTTTGGCACCCAACTGTACAACTCACCAAATAGTTTCCCCTAACCATCAGATGTCAATGCAACCAGGTACCCCAAGTAGTAACCATGTGCCCAAGTAATTAACCATTTCACTTTTTTTTTTTAATTAATCACAGGTACATTATTTGATGTGACCTCATTTCTCACCGGTAAACCTGGACCATACAAGTATTTTCATAGGACGTCTTGGGCGTTTGGACCGTTGATAGAGTTGAAATAAGTACTATTTTTCCTATCACTTACCCAAAATATTGCCAAATACCGAGTTACAAGTGTCCAATTTAGGTAGAATTAGATTACTTTTGTCATTTTAGTTGATTATGTAGAATTGCATGTTTTCTAGTATTTTTGGAGCTAAAACTAGTATAAAACGAAGCATTCTGGACATACTAGTACCAACATGCGGTTGACCCTTCATCCACATGCAACCAAAGGCAGTCAAACTACATACAAGAGATGCAGCGCAGGAATTTCATGCGGATGATACTCAACCGCATGCAACTTAGGCAACCGCACATGATAACTGACAGACAACAGTTACAACACTAAACTTGACAGCCAAGTTCCACTATGCCCACTAACACATGATGGACGATTGCAACTCATCTTCTCATCTGGACACACAGATAGGAAGCTAGTAGAATATATATATAATAGATCTAGGGTTCACAAAGGGAGAGAGAAGAGAGAGAATATCATAGATCATAGGCTAGATATAGAGAATAGAAAACGTGTAAGCTATACTAGAAGAAGAGAGATATGAAACGTGAAGACGACATGTATGAGATAAGAAGATCTTCTAGGTATATTCCTTCTATTTCTTCTTCCTCTTATTGCTTTAATTATGTCTCTTGTATCTTGTGTTGTTGAACTCGCCATGAGCGGCAAAGCAACACCTTTCTAGGGTGAATGCATGTAATCTTGAATTCTTATGAGTTTAATCTCGAGGTTTATTTATATTTATCATTTGCGTTTGATCTGAATTCTTCCTACACTTTATTCTTTATATTACTACTTAATCCGGTGCGTGTAACCTCGTGACTATGGCAATCTACACCCCCGTGGTAGGTGATACAGATGCATTTCGGCTTCGGGGCTAATGATAGGCCCTTGACTAACTTAACGTTGGCCCATGAAGACTCAGGATTCGGACCCTACCAAGGGCCAACCCGAGGTTAAATAAGATAGGCCATAAAAGTCACACAAGGCCCGAAAAGAAAACTCAGACTCGGACCACCTTTCAAGGCCGGTCCGAGGATGAGAGCAACAAGGCCCGAGGCCCAGCCATAAGCAGGCCCGAGGCCCAGCCATAAGCAGGCCCGAGGCCAAGAACTACAGGGCCCGAGGTCCAATCGTTAATTGGTCCAAGGCCGAAAAGAACAAGGCCCGAGATTGGGTTTTGCCTGACGGGATCAATCCAAAACCGAGAGCGATCAGGCCTTCAGCTTGGTAACTCAACAACCTGGCGAGGCCCAGGAAGGGTCTCACCCATTTAAGCCCAAAACGGTTGCAGAACTTAATTGGGCCAAGTCCGACAGGGTCCGACCCTAAGCTCGGGTTCTCGTCACCACTATCTATGCGGATATCACCGCCGTCTGTGCAGAAGTCACCGCTTCTATGTGAACTCCCCTAACCGCTCTGACAACGCATTTAGCGGTTAGAGAAACGACCTATTTAAGGCAAACGGTTCCTTGAATTCCGGGTCGCACAATTCTCAAAGCAAAGTATTATAGAGGATAGAGCACTAATACCTTGAGAATGCCACACTTTACACAACCTCAGCTCTTCAACCCGAGACGGGATGAGCCCAGAATTACTTCAACTCCCCATTACGGCCTACTCCCCCGGAATAGGACGTATCAGTAGGAGTATAGGGTTGACCGGTTAGGAATAGGGTATAATTATCTTAGATCCCATAAGGAAAATAGACGTACCTGTTGATCTCTTGTGATCGGTATCTCAGTTAGGAACCCATTGGAATATAGATCTGTAGACGAACGTCGCGTTCAATAAACTGATAGTGGGGCAATCTCAGTTATTAAAACTACGGAAGGTATAAAGGAATGACGTAACTGTGAACTTAAATTCTTCTAGTCTTGGTAATGGAAACTTATTGTTGATCTTTAAGCGATTGATTAGGGTGAGGTAAGGGTACCATCCCCTTACTAGTCCTCTTAAGTTAGGGTGCTATAGTGTACATGTGATTAGCACTAGGATAGGATTAGCAGCCCTCAGTTTTGCAATTGATACTAGTACATGACGCATACGATTCTGATCAAACCGTATGCGACACCGATTGGAGTTAGAAACCATAATTGACAGGTATTGCGCTTACATACGGTTGGTGACAGCACCGTGTGCGTTTGCATATGTGATCAGAAACTAGACTAAACAAGTAAAAATGATAGATAGCCTGACCCCTAGAAGCTCGTATTCTATACACAAAGTATTTATTTACTGTTTCTATTATTTCAATAACTAATCAAACCAAACACTCAAATCAAACAATCAAACCAAACAACTAAAACGATCAAAACCTAGAATCAATTGTCATTAGATCTCTTAATACACTATCCCCATGGATCGACACCCCGATCTATACTATACAAGAGATTCATATGCTTGTGAATCGATTGTAAAGTAGACAATTAGGGTTATAAATATTATTAGCTCTGATTTTTTACCCATCAACCATGCATAGCTGCTTTTCAACACTCAGACTAGTCATCACCATTGACGCTTGTAATTTGTCAGGCCGGTACAAAGGTAATTAATTTAATTTTTTTAATTTTTTTAATATTTTTAATTTTTTAATTTTTTTAATTTAATTTTTTAATTAATTTGATTGTTTTAATTGATTGATTGCTTAATACAGGTAAATTATTGATTGTAACCGGGTATGATGTAGAAAACCAGCTTCTCCCAATGGCTTTTGGGCTGGTTAAGTCAGAGAGTTTTGAAGATTGTGGATGGTTCATGCAATGGTTGCGGTGCAATGTAATTCGCTCCAGATTCGTGTATATTATCACTGATAGGGGAAAGGGTATCAAGAAGGTGTTCAGACAAGATGATATGGGTTGGAACGAGGAGGATGAAGGTTAATGCGTTCACCGTTTCTATGCTGCTCAAATAACCGAGAACATGAAGAAGAACTATTTTATTGAGGCGGCAATCAAGTTTTTCAGGATATGTGTGACTAAGAGGAATTTGAGGAGATACGAGCAAGGAATGCAAGCAATAGGAGATGTATGTGACCATGCTTTCAATTGGTTGGACGGTGTGGGTAAGTATTTGGATCAAGATCAGAACGAGTGTCCAAAATCATGGAAGATATTCCAAGCGCTGGACGGTGGTTACCGTTGGGGAATTATGACTACAAACTAGGCCTGCTAAATGAGTCGGGCTGACTCATGGACTTTGAGTGGGGCTTTTGAATGAGTCAAATTCAGCTGAGTTCAATTTGAGTTTACTCCAAACTTGGCTCGAACTCAAAATAATTCATCACTAACCTAATTGAGTCGATCCGATCCGAGCCAAGCCGAGTTGCCGAATCGCACACCGTCTCGTTCCTCTTCGTTCCCAAGCTGCTTGCCTCTCTTTGCGCACGAGAACCTCCTCCTCTTCTTCTCCTTCTCCTCAGATCACTATCTCTTCTGCTCGCCTCTCTTTGCGCACCGTCTCCCTCCTCAGATCACTATCTCTTCGCCTCCAGTTGAGAAATGAAATAATATCATCCTCAGAATATTCATCACAGGCTAGTTTAGGCAACAAATCAACTAGCCTCAAATTGTATAGCTGTCAAGCTATAATTAGTACCTAGCTTGATTTTTGTAATTAGGCAATAATTAGGGTGTAATTAGGCAACAGATCCAGCCAATGTAAATTAGGAAGTAGCCCAACGGCTAGTAGCAATACTCATATAGTTTAGGCTATAAATCCCCATGTACAGGTCATGTAAAGTCAGAACAAAATAAACAAGAACAATTGTTCATCATTTCTCTATTCTCTAAATTTCCACATGGTATCAGAGCGGGAAAATTCCTGACTCAAGAAAAGCAAAGCTGCAGATAACAATAACTGCAAGCAACATAAAAAAACCCACAAGGCTCTCAGAATTGAGGAACGATATCCTCAGCCAATTACTTGACGAGCTACTCGTGCTGTTTATCTGTCATCATCGAGCAACAGTAAAAAGGGGCAGCAACAGAAAATGGGGCAGCAACAATACCTATTCTTATCAGTTTCTTTCATAATATCTATTCTTATCAGAAAAAGGGGCACCAACCATAATATCTATTATTATCAGTTTCTTTCACAAAAACAAAAAAGGGGCAGCAATAGTACCTTTGCAACAGAACCTTACCAGTATCTTTACCAGTAACCAGAATCCTACCAATCTCAATATGTCTCAATCCAACAGCACAAAACTCACAAATCTCATTCTCAATGGCAACAAAAACTATATCTCTTGGTCCAGATCAGTCACAATAGGTCTTGGTGGCAAAGGAAAACTATCCTTTGTCACTGGAACCAAAGAAAAACCTCAAGCAGCAAAACCGAACGAGGCAACAGCCGAAGAAACAGCAAAAATAGAAGAATGGGAGACCACCGATCAAATGAACATGTCGTGGCTACTCAGTACAATGGATCCCAAAATTTCAAACGTACTAATGTACTCCAAATCATAAAAATAAATATGGGACAAGGCAAGAAGAAGGTATGGCCAAACCAAAAATTTTGCTCACATATTCAGCCTCAAACAAGAACTCTCCCAAATCAAACAAGGTCATTTAAACAACAATGAATTAGTGACTGAAATCATGTCAAAATGGGAGGAACTTAACATATACCTTCCACCAACCACTAACCCGATTGAAACCCAAAAAAGAGCCGAGCAAGACTTGATATTTACCTATCTCGGAGCCCTTGACCCAAGTTATGAAGCCATTCGATCCCAAATCCTGGCATCAGCCAAGATGCCAAGCTTTGACGATATTGTTGCGAGAATCAAGCAAGAGAAGTCCAGACGGATACTCATGAACTCGTACCAACCGGAAACCACCGAGAACAAAGCCTTTAAGACATACCATAACCCTAGAGGACCGGCCAAGACAAAGGGAGCCACAACCACTGACTGGTGCGACCACTGCAAGCGTGCAAGGCACAACCGAGAAGGATGCTGGGTGCTACACCCTCATCTCCGGCCGGTGCGAAACAAAGGAGGGTGGGGCGACAGAAAGAAGGAGAGGAGTTTCGGCAGCTTGAGCAAGGGGCCAGACTCAAACAGTGAAGGGGCTGAACAAATAGCGAAGGGTTTCTCTGGATCCGAAGTGCCAGGAGAAAGGAAAATGCAAGGCACCGAACCCTCACCCTCTGGATCTTATGTGGCGCCACCAGTACAACTAGCACAACTCATGACCCAACTGAGCAGTTTATTATAGCAACATGCTACAGGTTCATCTAAACTCTCTAATTATTGTGAAATCTAAAAACAGTTAAAAAATTACGTGCCAAAAATTGCTAATTTCTGGCAAAATACAAAAAGTTGGATTGTAGACTCCGGTGCCATCGATCATATGACTTGGGACCCAAATAAATTACAAAATTTTACCAAATTAAAGGAATCCCAACATGTAATTGTTGCTAATGGCAACAAAGCTCAAATTTTTGGAACCGGCACCACTAATCTACTTAATAAAAATGTTAAAGATATTCTGTACTTACCAGACTTTAATTCTAATTTATTATCGGTAAGAAAAATAACCCAAGACCTAAATTGTGATGTCATTTTCTCACCAAATAAAGTGACTTTTCAGGACCGAGTCACAGGGAAGAAGATTGGTGTGGGAATTTTTAAAAATGGTCTATATTATCTTGAAGACACTATCAATAAATGCTTTGTGTCAATAAGTCCAGTAGATCGTGACAAGTTACTACACTGGAGATTTGGCCATCCATCTGACCAAGTTTTAAACAAACTTTTTTGTTATAAATTAGACTCAAGTAATTGTGATATTTGTAAGCTTTCTAAACACACTAGATTACCTTTTCCTTCGTCTACTAGTGTATCAGAAAAATGTTTCGATTTAATTCACTCTGATGTTTGGGGACCGGCCCCTGTTGATTCGTATAACAATTTTAAGTACTTTGTCACATTTATTGATGATTATTCTCGAACTACTTGGATTTATCTTTTAAATTTATCTTTTAAAAGCAAAAAGTGAAGTATTTTCTTGTTTTCAAGAATATTTTCATTTTATTGAAAATCAGTATAGTGCCAAAATTAAGATTTTCGATCAGACAATGTGACAGAATATGTCAACAAAAATTTTGTCAGTTTTTTCAAACAAAAAGGTATTCTACATCAAACCACATGTGTTAATACCCCTCAACAAAACGGAGTCTCAGAAAGAAAAAATCGTCATCTCCTTGAAGTCACTAAATCACTGATTTTTCAAACTAATGTCCCAAAGATTTATTGGTCAGATGCAGTGTTAACAGCAACTTATCTTATAAATAGGTTACCAAGTGTAAAACTAAAAAACATGAGTCCCTTAGAAATTCTCAAAGGAAGGAAAATAGACCTAGATCACATTTGAGTTTTTGGGTGTACATGCTTAGTGCACATAAAAAAATGACAAATTGGATAGGAATTCGGTTAAAACCATATTTCTAAAGTATTCTTCAGAAAAGAAAGGTTACAAATGTTATGATCCAAAAAACCACAAACTATACATCTCAAGAGATGTGTCATTCATTGAAAGTGAACCATATTACCAACTAAACAGACAAGAAAACAGTCATACACAAAGTCAACCAACCATGTTACCTCCAAATAGCTTTATGTTTCCCGAAGGAACAAATCAAGAACAGGTTGCGACCATAGAAGAAGACCATATTGGTGAATCAAGCGCAATTTCGTCAGGGGGAGAAGAGGAACGAGAATCAAATGAAGAACGAGCTCAAGAAGAGACTGCTCAACCAATTCAAGAAGTAAGTGGCTTGAGAAGGTCCACACGACAGACTCGGTCTCCTACAAAATTGAGAGATTATGTATCCCATCAGGTTATGTATCCAATTCAAGATTTTATTTGTTATGAAAACTTATCTCCTGAATACCGGGCCTATTTGGGTAACATAACTAACCGAACCGAACCAACCAGTTTTGATGAAGCCAATTTGGACCCACTTTGGCGTAAGGCTATGCAAGAAGAACTTTCATGCCTTGAAAAAAAATAACACGTGGGACATTGTCGACTTACCAAAAGGAAAAAAACCTGTAGGTTGTAAATGGGTATACAAGATTAAATACAATAGTGATGGTACAATTGAAATGTATAAAGCTAGGTTAGTGGCCAAAAGATTCACCCAAACTTATGGTATTGACTACTAAGAGACTTTTGCACCAGTGGCTAAGATGAGTACAGTTAGAATTCTGTTATCAGTGGCTACCAACTTAGGATGGAACCTATTCCAAATGGATGTAAAAAATGCATTTCTTCAAGGAACTCTAGAAGAAGAAGTCTACATGACTCCTCCTCCAGGTCATAAAACCACATCAAATCCATTGTCGGTGTGTAAATTAAGGAAAGTAATTTACGGTCTAAAACAATCTCCAGAGCATGGTATGCCAAGCTAAGCTTTTTCCCTCTAAAAAATAATTTTGTTAAAAGCACAGCCGATTATTTCATGTTTGTCAAACATTTAGAAAAATTTACCACCATTATCCTTGTCTATGTAGATGACATTATCATCACTGGAAATAATAATGAAGAAATTAAAAGAGTTAAGCAATCCTTGAAAAATGAATTTGATATCAATGATCTTGGAAAACTCTCATATTTTCTTGGAATAGAGATAGCTCACTCAAGCAAAGGATTATTTATATCCCAAAGAAAATATGTCATTGACCTGTTAAAAGAGACTGGTAAGTTAGGAGCAAAACCAGCTGGTACCCCAATGGAAACCAATATTAAACTTGGGCCAGAAGATGGTGAACCACTACCTGACATAGGACAGTATCAGAGGTTGGTAGGAAAATTGATTTACCTTACTGTTACCAGACCTGATATTGCATTTGGAGTTAGTGTTGTAAGCCAATTTATGCATGCTCCACGTACCAGTCACTTGAGTGCCATTGATAGGATATTGAGATATCTCAAAGGTACTCCAGGTCAAGGAATCTGGATGAAGAAAAACATTACTAACAATATGGTTGGATATTCTGATGCAGATTGGGCTGGAAGCTGTGACAGAAAATCAACCACAGGATTTTGTACTTTTGTAGGTGGAAACTTAGTGACGTGGAAAAGCAAGAAGCAAAACGTTGTGGCACGATCAAGCGCAGAGGCAGAATATCGAGCCATGGCATCCACAGCAAGCGAGCTTACTTGGATCAAGCACTTCACGACATGAAGGTAGAGTGCAAAGGAACTATGCAGATGTATTGTGACAATCAAGCAGCACGGCACATTGCATCCAATCCCGTCTTTCATGAAAGAACCAAGCATATTGAAGTTGATTGTCATTTCATTCGAGACAAAGTGCAATCAGGAGAAATCGAGACGCCGTTTGTCAGAAGCCAAGAGCAACTAGCGGACATCTTCACCAAGGCGCTCGACAAATCAACATTCGAGAGTATACTTAGCAAGTTGGGCTCAATCAATTTATTCGAGTCCAACTTGAGGGGGGGAGTTGAGAAATGAAATAATATCAGCCTCAGAATATTCATCACAGGCTAGTTTAGGCAACAAATCAACTAGCCTCAAATTGTATAGCTGTCAAGCTATAATTAGTACCTAGCTTGATTTTTGTAATTAGGCAATAATTAGGGTGTAATTAGGCAACAGATCCAGTCAATGTAAATTAGGAAGTAGCCCAACTGTTAGTAGCAATACTCATATAGTTTAGGCTATAAATCCCCATGTACAGGTCATGTAAAGTCAGAACAAAATAAACAAGAACAATTGTTCATCATTTCTCTATTCTCTAAATTTCCACACCTCCCCTCTTCGCGTACGCCTCGCTATCTCTCTTCAACTGGTACGCAAGTAAAGGTTATACCATGAACTGGTAACTCACTAGCTCGTGCTCGATTTTGATGCAACCCATTAAAGTTATACCATGAACTGATAGGATTTGTACTTGATTATCGACTATTCAGCACTACTGCATGACAGTACTTAGTTGCATTTCTGTTAATACTAGTTATTTGCTTAGTGTACTGTTCTTCTGTTAATGGGGAAATGGAAATTATTTTGGGTGCCTTTTCAGTTTTCAAGTATCAGGTTCTGCTTTGTGTGACTATTGGATTTGTTTCACAAATTTCTTATTTACAAGAGTTACAAATAAACGGTACTGATAGAATGTTTTAATAAAAATTAAGGTTTTTTATAGTTTTTTTTTCAAAAATTATTTTTCATACTTAAGGTTATTGATTTATTCAGAATTTGTGTGGTCTGTGCCACTGTATCTGAGTCCAAAAATTTAATCCTTTCAAGGTCTTTTGCGTAATTTATAACTTCATCTTGAATATTGAAATTTTTAAATAAGAATATTAGTCATAATCTGTTCCAAAAGTAGCATACCTTTTTTTTTTTTTTTTGCTTTTTTTTCCCTTTAATTCATGTACCTACAATCTTTTATAACTTGTGTATTGCAGTGTATCCCCGTCTAACGGTGAGGTCTCAAGACGACCCCATTACATTCTAGTTTTTATCAAAATGTGATGGGATTAAATTGAACTGAGATTGGTCAAAACAGTGTTGTGTACAACTAGAAACTATAAAATCTATAATTGATCGTGGATAGATAGAAAAAGCATCTGAAACTGACTGTTAAATTCTCTGATTTAATTTCAGACAATGATTTGAGCATTTATTTGGGCATTATCTTTCTTATCTTTCAGATAATGATTTGGGCTTCTTTTCACTTCTAAGATTTTCTTCTCAAGGGCTTTAATTAGGAGATCAGTAGCAGGTTAGTAATTATATTTACTTTCGTTCCTTGAAGTTTTAGTTCTTGTCACTTAATGCACTCAGTGAGTTTTATTTACTGATAACTAATCAAGAGATAAAACTTTTTGTAGAGTTAATGTCTCAATCTCATTCCCAAACAAACTCTGATGTCGGAGATTCTCAAAGTGTATCGATCGAAGTAAGGCAAAATTGAAAAAAAAAGGAGATCCAATGTGTGGGACCATTTCGAAAAAGCAGGAGATTCAACAGTTATGTTCATACATTGCTCTAAAGTGTTAGCTCACTGTCCTAATTTGGGGACTTCTCACCTAAATCGGCATATCAAAGATGTATGCAAATAAATCAATGAGGAAGCAAGGGAGAGGTTCTCATCGGGTAAAGGATGTGACTTATCTAGCTTCAAATATGATCCCAAGTTGACCCGTGATCTCATGACTATGTTGTTCATAAATGCGGAGATACCGTTTTTGGTCATTGAAAGTCAATTTTGAAAACCGACTATGAAATCACTAAGACCCGAGTACAAAGCTATTGGATGTCAGACTTTGAGGAATGATGTTGTAGAGGTATTTAAGGTAGGAAAGGGGGTATTGTTGAACGAGTTTGAAGAATTGAATTCGCACGTGTCTTTTACTTCTGATATTTGAACTTCAAGTGTCAATTTGGGATATTTGTGCCTAACGGCACTTTATATCGATAAAGGATTCAATCTTTGCAAAAAAGATTATATCTTTCAATCAAATACCTTATCCACATTCGAGTCATGCAATTGCAAAATCGATAAAAAATCTATATTTGAGTGGAAGTTGGATCAGAAGGTGTTCACAATCACTCTTGATAACTGTTCAGCGAACAATAATGTAATGGGGTTTTTGGAACACATATTTTGGGACAAGCCTGTTTTCTAGGGTGAAAACATGCACATGAGATGTGGGGCCCACATCTTAAACATTATGGTGCAGGATGGTATGGAGATCATTCGGCAGGCTTTGATCAAATCTTATATGCGATGCAGTTACCATCTAAAAGAGGGTTGACTTTAGACAGTCCAACTCAATGGAATTCAACCTATGAGATGGTCCTTGAAGCTTTGAAGTACAAGGATGCCTTGCTAAGGTATGGAGATGGCACTGAGTGTGGACTATTCGTAGCACTTTGTTGGAGGATTATACCGATACAAGTCCCAATCACATTTTGCAAGACTCATCAAAAGAGATGCAAAAAAAGTTTCACAAATATTGGGAAAAGCCGAACGGGATACTAACATTAGCTTGTGTTTTTTATCCTTGACAAAAGTTAGAATGGGTGGAATTTTCTTTTGAAATTGCATATGGAGCTGGGACTGATGTGTACAAAGAAAGAATTGAATGTGTGCGCACTTCGCTTAAAAAATGGTATAAAGAGTATGAGAGCATAACCGGACGAGGGACAAGTAGTATGTCACCGCAAGTGGAAGGTCAAAACGAGAACCAAAAGAAGCTTGAGATGAGTTTTTAGAAATTTTGTTCTCAGAGATCTGAGTTGGATAACTATTTGGAAGTTGTGTACCTAGAGTCGGATGAAGAATTTGATATTTTGCAATGGTGGAGAAGAAACTCAGAATTATATCCGACATTAGCAAAGATGGCAAGAGATTTCTTGGCGGTTCAAGTGTCAATCGTTGCATCTGAGTCGGCTTTTAGTGTAGCGGGTCGATTGACAGATCATTTACGGAGTTCTATGACACCGGAGACAATTGAGGCACTCATTTGCTCAATGGATTGGTTTGCCTCTATTGATGAGAGTTTCAACTTGAACCCATTTTGTCCATTCATGCTGAATTCTTAATTGGTGTTAGAGGTAAATACTTTATTTATCATTTTGTTTAAAATTTAAATCTCATATCTTATTTGCAATAATATTGCTAATTTCAAGGTCTAACTCTGAATTTAGGGGCTTTGGAGCTTTGTGGTTTTCTTGATTCTAGGAAAATAAGAAATTGTTTACCTTTGTTCCTCTTTATCTATTTCTCATGTTGAATTGTATCCCAAATCAATGCTAGATACAATCAAGTCATTGAATTAGGCAAATTGATGAAATAAGTGCAAAATTGATGGTCAAAACTACCCCTCATGAACCGCAAATTGATGAAATAAGTGCAAAATTGATGGTCAAAACTACCCTTCATTAACAGCAAATTGATGAAATAAGTGCGAAATTGATGGCCAAAACTACCTCTAATGAACAGTAAAACTACCCCCTCAATAACAACAGGCTGTCAGGAAATTTGGATCAGTGTTTCTGCTTTCATATCCAATAGCTAATGTTGCTAGTTCACTTCATACAGTAGCGTATCAGGTAAATCACAGGAAATGTAATTCATAAAAATCGTATTAGGCAAATCACAAGAAATCCAATAGCTAATGTTGTTAGTTCACTTCATTTTAAAGGATCTGATATATCTGATCATGATCGAACGGTCAAAACGTTGTTGGGAAGTAATTCATAAAAATTGTACAATTTATGTACGCTTCTTTGATCTTTATTATTAATGGAATATATGTTACATGCGTTTATTTGTATTTAGTTTGATGAATAGCATTAATTAATATTTAATGTGTTTTTTTAGCTTTGAAGCTTCTGGGCTAAGATGCTGATTTGTGTGGTTGTAAGATGTCAGTAACAAAGCGTGTGCTCTTGTTCTTGGAACACAATTTGCTTTTAGTTTTTGTTGGCTTTTTAGATTTTTATATGGTTGTATTTCACTTGGTCAACTTAATGATGTCATGTGTGAAGTAATGTAGAGGCTTAGATTTTGGTGTTGGACCCTTAATTACGGTACCTGATAGGGACTGGTATGCAAATAAAGAATTCCTTCGTTGAGTTTAGCTGATGATGTAGGGATGAGTTGGTGATGATAGCAGATATACACGCCTTCAAAAAAGTCAAATATACACGCCTTTGAATTTTGAAATATAACACGCCTTTGAAAATTGAAATAGCAGTATAGTTCGGACCTTTGAAATAGTCAAATATATATGCCTTTGCTACAATCAATTGGGTTTGAGCCGAGTTCGGGCCGAACCAAGAGAATCCAATGGACCGAGCCAAGTCGGACTTTACCCTTCAAAGTTGAGCTGAGCTGAGTTGGGCTTTTAATGAAAGATTGAAGAGCTGGGCCGAGTTTTGGGTTTGATCCGGCTCATTAGCAGGTCTACTACAAACGGGTCCGAGTCGCTAAATAATGTTCGTAGCTTATTAACAAACGGTTCGAGAGGTCAAATACTATGAAGATGCTTGGGGAGTTTGGCAACTACAAAGAGTTCGAGGTAACCTCCACACAAGAGAGAGTTCATGCTTTCTTGCCTGACGATTCTGGTCGGTTTACCAAGGCCAATTTCAAATAGACGGTGGTCATCAGGGAGAACAACACGGTTGAATGCACATGCCATAAACCTCAATTAGACAGAATACTGTGTTCTTATGTTCTGTTCGTGTGCCGTCTCCGAGGCATCGACCCTGGCAGCTTTGTAAGTCAGTGTTACCACATCCAGACACTGATCAACACATAGAGGGGTGAATAACATGTGTATGACAATCAGTCAGAATGGCCTGAACACGAGAGCCCTATCATTGTTCCAGAAATAAAAAATGTTACTTTGGGTAGAAGACGACACAACATGATTCCAATGTGGTTGGACTTACTAAATAAGAGGAGAAGAGGACACCAAGTCAACCGAGATACACAGGAAAGACATAACAGAGCTGCTTGAAATGCACAAGGTAGTTAATTTATTTTATTATTCAATTTCAACTTTCAAAAAATTGTTGAAACAATTAGATTTAACAGTCATTATGTGTTTGTAAATTTGCAGGTTGAAAGACAATCAATGGATTGGATGTTTATCTAAGAGTTAAATTTATGTTTTTATTGTATTTGATGTTTTAATTGTATTGGTAAGAACATTGTTTATTTTAGATTTATTAGACGTATTTTTATTGTACTTGTGAGAATATATGCATTATATTGTTTTATTTATGGCTTCTTTATATTTATTGTTAGGTTATTATTTGATGCAAAATATACTTAATTGTAACATATTTTGCTGAAAATTAAACAAATAAATAAATTTACATTTAACTTTTTATCTAAATACAAAAAAAAAACTATAAATGTTTATCAATCTTTTTATTAAAAAAAAAAAGGGTTGTCAGGTCATTGGGCGGCCCCCAGACTGAGGCCGGAGGGGCATATGGCGATCCCCAGTCTTTGAGGACGCTAAATGGTTTGGCAGCCTGGGCATTTTTCGAATTGCCAAAACATTGAGGTGTTTTAGTTTATTTTTTTTTTAGATTATGCTATAAATAAAAATTTCGGCAGAAGTTATGATTTTTAGTTGCTCTCGCAAACAACAAATTTCTCACCAATAAAGATTGAGAATAGTAGAAGTGTATAGAAGAAATTAAACCAAATGTCTAAGTGAGCCAAAAAAAAAAATCTAGAATAAATAAGCTTCAATAATAGCAGAAAATTAAGTCGTCGTTGCCAGCAACATACCTCTAGGTCATCTCATGGACTAATTAACCTAATTATTTGATAAAATTGAAAAAGTCATTGGTTGTGACGGGGATATATATATAAGAGTGTATTTAATACGTGAAGTATTGGAATAACTCTGCATACTGAGTCATGAAAGACACATATATTATATCAAATCTAAAGAAGATACTTTAATAACGTCTCCATTTCTAAAATTTGAATACAATTAATACTCTTGCTCCTAATTTATTTAACCAAATGTGACAATTGTCCTTGTTAATCTAATTTTTACCCTTCCCTCCCCTTCTCTTTTCCTCATCCTCACTTGTGTCCAAGTTTTTTCAATTTATTACTAATAGTAGTACCTTATTTATTTTATTTTATTTTTTAACTTTTCCCTCACTTCTTAATAAATTTTATCATTACTATCTTACTTCTTTTTTTTTTTTAATTTTTGAGTAAAATTCTTATTGTTTTATCCTACCGCATATGCATCAACGTACTGTTCATGTTTTATGCATGACCAGTCGCATATATATATTGAAAGTCATATTTTAAGGTGTGCAATGATTCTCTGTTTATACCAAAAATATATCGTACCGCCCACTCGCTGTATAGTACGTACCAGCTGTGCAAATTGAGTATTTATACCAACCCTTTGGTCTCCCATGCATGAGCATTACAAATCCTACATCTCTAGCCCAAAGTAACAGACAGAACCTTAAGCTTACCTCCCGGTTGGGTTGGCACTTCACTTGGCACCCAACTGTACGTGTATAACTCACCAAATAGTTTCCCCTAACCATCAGATGTCAATGCAACCAGGTACCTCAAGTAGTAACCATGTGCACAAGTCTCCTTTCATCACTGAAGATACACCAGGCTCTTCTTCAAGCACAAATGGTTCATCGATGGACAAAAAGCTGCTCAGGGCAGCCATATCTGGCAATACTGCTGAAATAAAGGATTTGATCTCAAATAATCCTGAGATTCTGTTAGGAACAACTTCACAAGGGAGTACATGCCTTCACATATCCTTGACTTTTGGTCATAAGGAATTCTCTGAGATGGTGTGGACACTAAATAAGTCTCTCCTCTCCAGACCAAACTTGTACGGAGAGACTCCACTGATTGTTGCCGTGAAAAGTGGTTATGTCTCTCTAGCATCTACCTTACTGAAACAGTATCGTCAAAACCCTGAAGTAAGACAGATGATCTTAGGGCAAGACAGCAATGGGGATAGCGCACTGCACCATGCCATTCGCCACGGCCATAAAGACCTTGCGCTGGAACTGATTGAAGCTAAACCTAACTTCCCACAAAAAGTTAACAACTATAATGAATCACCCATGTATATTGCAGTCATGAGGGATTTTGATGATGTCTTCCAGAAGTTGTTGGGAACTCATCTCCCCAATCCAACGGGAGCTTATGATGACAACGCTCTCCATGCAGCTGTGAGAAATAGAAATCTAGGTGAGTATGTTAGAAGATGTATCCTAAATCCGAAACTGTATGGCATTGTAACGAACTGCCAATATTGATTTATTTGAGCATTACTTCTCAAAGTAATTGCTATGAAACATGGTTCTGGTAAACATTTGGCACTGTTATTTATTGGTGCATCATACATATTTGCAGGTATCATAAAAACAATTATGCAGAATCTTCCTGATTTAGCCAAAGCGGAAAACAAGTCAGGACACAGTCCGATTCAGTATGCTGTGCATCGGAACCAAACTGATGTGATCAAAGTAATGTTGGAACATGACCATTCTTTAGGTTATCTTGTCAACAAAAAGCAGGGAAACAACCCTCTCCTTATTGCTGCCGCATCTCGTGGTCACATTGATGATGCTCGAGAGATTCTCAAGCACTGTCCAGATGCTCCGTATCACAATGAAGCTGGTTTGACAATTCTTCATCAAGCAATAATTGAAGATCAAGAAAAGTTTGTAGAGTTCATTATGGGAAACCGTCAACTTGACAAACTCATCAACATGCGGGATAGCAATGGAAATACTGCTTTACATTATGCAGTCCAGAAGTGCAATCCTAAAATTGTTCGTTCTCTACTGGCTCACAAAGAAATAGACGTCAGAATTTATGACAACAATGGTTCACCAGCATTTTGGCGATTGATTGAGACCATGGATAGTGCAAAATCTTTAAACTGGGTATGTATAATCTCTATAAAATTATCCATGAGTCTATATTATAAATCGTTTGAAAAAAGGAAAAATAATTTTCTCATACTTAAAAAATGGTTGTGGCTAATTCAAAATAAAAGAATGAAAGAAATGGAAGTATAAAAATTGTATAGATAAAGAAATATGCAAAAAGAGATTGAAAAATCAATTGCCTATCAAAATATAAGTGAAACTATCCGAATTATTTTGAAGGCAACCTAGCACCAAAACTTTCCCTTGTTGACTTCTATTTTTAAGGAAAGAATATACAAAGATAGTTGCTGTGCACTTGTATATTCATTTTATATCTTACCACTGCTCACCACAGAGCGCTACATTTCTCCATTTCTGTCTTACAACACTAGTAGTTGTATCATCGCATTCTGTATCTTGTGCGCTGTACCTGTGACTAAGATTAGTTTTCACTATTCAGATAATAGAGTAGACATGCTTTATTATTATCATGCTTCAGCTTCATTTATACCTTCTTTGATGCATGCAGAATGAAGTGTTCATGCTAATGTCAAGAGCTGATCACCAGGCTACAAAATTTTATTTACGTCAGGTAGCCAAGAACGACATAAGAGTGAAATCGATGCAAGAAATCAAGTCACTCACCGGAACATACACAAAAACCACTTCTTTAGTGGCAATCCTCATTGCCACAATTACCTTCGCAGCTGCTTTTGCCTTGCCTGGTGGAACCGATAAAGGACTCCCCGTTATGGCAAGAAAGCTTGCTTTCAAGGCATTCCTGATCTCTGACACATTAGCAATGTGCTCCTCTCTTGCTGTTGCCTTTATATGCATCTTAGCAAGGTGGGAGGACCTGAAATTCTTGCTTTACTACAGATCATTTACTAATAAGCTTATGTGGTTTGCATTAATGGCTACTAATGTGGCATTTGCAACTGGCTTGTACACAGTAGTGGCCCCTCGCTTCCTTTGGCTCGCTATTTTAATTTGTATTCTATCAATTTCTCTTCCCTTCCTTACATATCTGCTCGGTAAATGTCCTGTGTTGAAGCTTCGGTACCGGTTGGGTTCTGCTTTCGACTCCACTCTCCTTAATATGGTCTGAGCTCTTCAATTAATGTTATCTAAATCTGTCGTTTGCTTTAATTTTTTTTTTATGTGGTGCTTTTCAGTCTGGTGTGCTTTAGTTTGTGTGTTTGACATGTTATATTAATACCTCCTGAATTTCATGTAAAATGTGAGATTGTACTTGCAAACATTATATTGAATGATTGACTAAAATCTTCCACTATGAACCGGTTTCATTTAGATTGGTTCTTTACTATCTTGGTATTTTATGGGAGTCATATAGTGCCCGAGATACGATCCCTTAACCATTCCAAAAAACTTATAACTTAGGATATAACATACTAGCGGAATGCCTCACTTTGCTTCGAATACCAAAACAATATTCTATAGTTGTTTGAGATTATTATAGCCCATGTTTTTCTTAAAGAAAATAGGTTGAAAAGTAACCTCTTGTCAGATATTTGTGAATAGATTTGGCAGGACAACCAGCCATAGCAGCACCTGGAACCTAACACTCTCCTCATTCTATATGCAATAACCTGAATAAAATATAAGTCCTACAGAAAAAAATATATATATAGAAGAGCAAGTATTATGAGATCATATCACATACACAGATATGAAGTAGCCGTGAAAGTTAAGGTTTTGTTTATCAATTAAAATGATTTTCTAGCATATAATACTCCCAAAGCTACTGAAGTATTCAGTTTTGTCAATTAACAAAACTTGTCTTTTGACCTATTTACCTGAGGGCTGCGGTACAAAGATGAATCAATACTAGCATTAAAAACGAACCATATAACAAATATCTCAACTGGTCTTTGCAATTTCTCTAGCTTTCTGCTGATCTTCAAAGCCTTCACGGAAGAGATTGCACAAATTATACCATGTGTACCATCGTACATACCGGCATTATGACTGTATCCTGCATAACCACCGAAAATGAATCTACCAATAGTCAGGACCATTTACATCTTACTTTTTTTTTGGGGGGGGGGGGGGGGGGGGGGGGGGGGGGGGGGGGGGGGGGGGTTAATTCTAACTTTTGCTAGACTTAAACATGACATGTTAAGGTTACTTGGGCTAGACATTAAATTTTTATACTAAAAACACAAAGTGCAGCACTTACACCATTACACCACTTTTCATGTCAATCATTGAATTACATTACATAAAAAGTTCGTGTCATGCTGCTTCTCCCTTATTCCTGTAATATCAAATGATAAACATGAGCTCATCTCTTTTCAATTTAGAAAAGTAACTACAAATAAAAAGGAGCACAAACAGAACTTTTACCAAATTAGTTAAAACATGGCGCAGATGGAAAAAGGTTATCTTCAAGTAAGCAGTCAAAATTATAACCATAAAGTTCCATATTCGTATCAGCATGTATGGTTTTCAGTTTAGTTTGGGTTTTGTTCAAAAACATAGAGAGAATGAGGTAAAATACGAAATGTAAGCATATAACTAAGAGACCATATTATGCACTAAACAAATTCAAATTCAAATAAGGTTGCAAGTCCATGAGACAACCAATGCCATCTTTTATTACATTTTGATTTCTTAAACAGGGTTTTTTGTTTGTGACATCAACATAAAGTAACCTAGCTGGAAGCCCTCTAATACCATTACAGCTATAGAGAGCATTACAAAGGATAATTGTAAATCTTCTAGGGGCTCTTTTGCAATTTTTCTTGTTTCCTATGCTTTTTACTTGTCAAGAGAGAAAGAAGTAGAAGTTTGGTCCGATGGGCGTCAGACCCCCACTGCTCCCAACGAAGTACGCAAGAATGCACCCTTCTTTCATAGATTTCAAAAATAAGGATGGAGGAAGATTTAAAACCATTCTGGCAATAAGCATTGAAGGTACCTGATTTGGACCGAGTTGTAGGGGTATGCATGGAATTTCCAGAAGAAAAAGGAAAATGAGAATGTTCATGATCTGAAGTGCATAATATTGATTTTTCTTAAAAAAACAAGTCACACCATACTTAATGAAGAGAGTTTTTCTTTATACCTGCAAAAAATTTACTGGCACAACATGCAATTTGGCCAAGTAAAGATGATAAAGATACAGGCTAAACAACAGGTGCTAGTGGTCCTCTTAATTTCTGAATTGTATTGCACGCATGGTGGATTTGCAAAATTACCAAGTTATGGTCCTATTAGAATAATCAATGACCTTCTATAAGCGCGCTTGAACAAATTCCTTAAATAAACAATGATCAGTATTAATTGGTTCGGTATCTGTACCGGATGGCCAGTGTTGGAAATAAGGCAATTTGGTCGAGAAAATCCCTAATATAAGGGCATTTGTTTGCCAATTACAACTAGAAGGCATTAAATCAAAGGGAATAGACAACAACTAAAAGAGAATATAACCTTTATATCTAAGCTTTTAAGAATAGGCATAGTCCTGAGCAAGCAACAAATGACTGCGTACACTACACCCTTTCGTCGACGTAGGATCTTTCTCCAGTCAACCGTAGCGATCTCAGTCGTTGAAACTGTATGTGAAAGAATATGAAACATCAGCTTGAGATAAACACTTTAATTTAGCATAAAACGAGTCAGTGTTGAATACCAGACAACAGTAAAAAGATATTTCACTGTAAACAGACTACATAACCTAAATCAAATTCTTTTAGCTTTGATAAATTGTTTGTTATACAAGGTACAATTTGAAAATTTATGTAAATGAATCCTATATAATTTGACAATGTTTTTAATCTAAGCTTTACAAGGACTGATACCTTAAGGGTGTCAAAGTCCAGCACAAATCTGAAACAGTAGAAATATCCGCCATAAATCTCCAAGTCATCGCAGCCATATAAGAAAAATCTTCTGAAGAAGCAGTTGCGGTGATTTCGGAAGCGAGATCTGCATCTGCTCCCACCAGACAAGGAGCAGCAAGTACTCTAGCTTCCTTGATAGATTCCGTAAAATAAAATTGAATACCTGTAACTGTAAGCAATGGAGAGGGGAATGAGATGGACAGGCACTCTTCATCAGAATGTGGAGGCAGTGAGGCAGCTAACGCGAGTGAGGAGAGACGAGCGGAAGGTCCCTCGTGCGATCCAATTACGGGGGCAGGAACACTGGAACAGGACGAGGAGGGTTTAATACTTTAATTCCCCCTTCATTTTAATCATTTTTTTTATAAAAGGCACCAAAGGCCCATTTCATTAGCATGAAATCAAGTTAACTTACAGTTGAAAGGAGGTTGTAAAGCAGAACGAACGTAAAGAAAGAAATCCCTAACGCAGAGCAAAACACAAAAGCTCAGCGTTTAAGGAGCCACCAAAAAACCGTAATGGATAACCAACAAGCTAAAACTAAGCCACATATGAGAGGGCTAAGATAAAAAAATGTATCTATATCCAAACAAAAGAAATTATTCTGCATCCGATCCTTATGTTGGAGAACCAGCAACCCTCAACCTTGCTGTACCGTCATCCGCATCCTCTTGAAACACCACCACTTGGCTGTCTGCAAGATCCCAAACCCTCAATGGTATGGCATTGATATCAACTGGAAGCCATGCTGTGGCTACCTCTTTGACTCGTTTATCCATATACCCTGTCCAATATTCAAATAACGAAATGATGAGTAATATGATATTTCGAACACTTTTCCCCATACTAGATTGAAAACATATCTCATTTCGTTGTTTCCAAATCGTCCAACAAACCGCACTAAAAATGACAAGAAAACTTTTTTGTTGCACAGATGGAAATTGACAAGCAAAATCAAAAATATCAAAACAAGAGAGCCAATGCGCTAGGTATAATTGACTCCTGCCAAGCCAAAACCATATTTGTTGCGCTTGAGTGCACCTAAGAAAAAGATGGTTAGTATCCTCAATATCTGTACAAAAGTGACAAGTCAGGTCCCCATGCCATCCCCGTTTTCGTAAATTCTTCTTAGTTAGTATTCTATTATTAAGTACCAACCACATAACAATTTGGATTTTAGGAGGAATAGGTAGATCCCAAATAATAGCGAACTTATTATCCGTAATGCCCCTAAAATTTAGAATTTTGTATATGGATTTCACTGTGAATTGTCTAGAAGACTCCCATCGCCAAGCTATTTTATCTAATCCATGTGTAAAACTAGAGGAGCTAATGAGGTACAATATATCCTGCCACTCCTTAGCTAAAATGCCACTAAGACTTCGCCTAAATTTAATACTATACCCTTGAGAGTGTATAACTTCAGCTATGGTAATATTCGGTGTGGTACAAATCTCATACAGTTGAGGAAATCTAGAAGCTAAAGTACAATTATCATACCAAATTACATTCCAAAATTCTAATGGAGATTGGTGACATGGTTCATATTCTACACTTATCTTCCCTAAATTATCAAGTTTCATGATACCTTGCCAAAAAGGAGAATGTGGTAGAGGATTATCTAAATAATAGTGATGGCAAATGACTGACTTCCATAATGCTGAATATTGAGGGTTGTGGAATTTCCACCACTATTTTAAAAGTAAGGAGATATTCATTTCCTGCAAGTTTAAAACTCCTAAACCACCATTACATTTTGCCATACAAGTTACCGACCACTTAACTAAGGTGTATTTTTTACGTGAGGAAGTAGAGCCTTGCCATAAAAATCTATTTCTAATAGAGTTTAATTGTCTAAGTATTATTTTGGGAGCTCTATATAAAGAGAGGGTATATAAAGGAATAGTAGACAAAACAGAGTTAATTAACGTAAGTCTTTCTCCTAATGATAATAGTTGGCCCTTCCAATTGGGTAATCGTTTTTCTACTTTATCAAGCAAAAATTGCCAATCATTAACACGAAGTTTACCATCTTTTAAAGGTAGTCCTAAATATTGGAAAGGAAATGAACCTACTTTACATTGAAATGTACTAGCATAAGTCTCGCCCTCTGTGTGAATAGGGTATAACTCAGTTTTAGACATATTCATTTTAATTCCCGAGAGAGCCTCAAAACTCATCACCCCCCACCATGCTGATGCCACATTTTCATGTGTAGCTTTGAGAAATAATATTGTGTCATCAGCATAATGACAATTAGTAATGGCTTTACCGTCTAAACAATGAGGGCCTAGTCCTATAATCCTATGAGCTTGTCTACCATTATGGAAAATCTTACTTAATGTGTCGGCTGCTAATATAAAGAGAAAAGGAGATAAAGGGTCCCCCTGTCAAACACCACGCTTACAATAAAAATAAGAGGTAAGTTCTCCATTAAAGTTTATACAAGATTGGGAACTATATAACCAATCTTGAATCCATCGGACCTATTTTCTACCAAACCCTCTACTTTCAAGAATTTCTAAAATATAATCCCAGTGTATTTTATCATACGCTTTCTCAAAATCTACTTTAATCACTACCCCTGATGCAAGGTTACATTTAGTGTGATGTATGATCTCGTGGCTCAATATGACATTATCAAGTATGAATCTATTTTTGATAAAAGCAGATTGACTAAGATCAATAATGTGTGCCATAATAGACTCTAATCTATTGGTGAGAGTTTTGGAAATTAGTTTGAAACTACAATTAACTAAACTAATAGGCCTAAATTTACTAATGACATGAGCATCTCTTTATTTAGAGATGAGGCATATGATCGACTTATTAATTTTATGAAGATCTAAAGTATGATTGTGAAAATGGTTACATAAGGTAAGGAGATCATGTTTAACTATGTCCCAAAACTGTTGGTAAAAGAGAAAGGAGAACCCATCTGGGCCTGGAGCCCCTTGAGCCGAAGAAGCAAATACGGCTTCCTTAATCTCAAGTTCTGTGATAGGTTTTTCTAATTGGAATCTATCTATATCTAACACTTTATCATCTAAGTCCCAGAAGTTGTCTTTCAATTTGGCAAATTTAGTACCAGGTTCGCCTAATAATTGTTTGTAAAAATCTACTGTATGTTGTTTCATAGCACCTAAATTAGTTGTAGGAACTCCATCTATGTCTAGATAATTAATTCTATTTTTCTTACATCTATGTGAAGCCGTAATATGAAAAAATTTGGTATTATGGTCACCTGCTTCTAACCATTGTTGTTTTGATCTATTTTTCCAATATAGTTCTTCTTCATGGTAAATGTCTTCTAAATTTGATTTTAGTTGAGCCCAATGTAAATAGTCTTCGTCAATTAGAGAAGAAGACTCTTGTAGTTGTTCTAATCTATACAATTCCGTAATTATATTTTGCTTGAGACATTTTTTGTCACCATAAAAATTTCTAGCCCAACCCTTAATCTTTTTCCTCAAAAATTTCAATTTGGCATTCCAACTTTTAGCTACATTGGCTTCATGTAAAGGGAATTCAGCCCACCATTTAATCAACAGGTCAGCAAACCCCTCTTGTTGAATCCAAGCAGGATCGAATTTGAATTGGAATGTTTGAAAAGGCAATGTATGATCAGTAGAAAATAGTAATGGGCAATGATCCGAACCACTTTTATGCAAATCTCTAATCGCACTATGAGGATAATTATGTTTCCAGGCTAATGAAGTAAAAATATGATCTAATAATGCATATCGAGTACCATTAGACCAAGTAAATTTACGGGATGTGAGTCGATGCTCAACTAAAGAGTGTCTGTTAATGAAATCATTAAACTCTCTACTAATAGCCATATCAAATTGAGAACCTGACTTTTCATATTTGTGTCGAAGGGCATTAAAATCCCCACAGAGAAACCAAAGATCAATTTGGGGTTGTCTAATCTGATCTAAAGAGTGCAAAAAGGAGGACTTAAGGTGTCGAAGAACTGGTCCATACACTATAGTAAATTGCCAAGTTTTGGAATCTAGTTTATTTTCTAGCACTACATCTAAGTAAAATCTATGTTGGTTATAAGAAACTACTCGAACTTTATTGCTATCACACCCAAAAAGAATGCCCCCAGATTTACCGATTGATGGAACCCAATGCCACACATCTAAACGAGAAGAAATATTTTTCAAGAATCTCACAGTAAAACTTTTTTTTTTAGATTCTTGTATGACAAGCAAGTATATCTTATTACCTTGACTAAGTCATGCAACACGAGTTTTTTCCTACTTGAATTTAACCCTCTACAATTCCAATTTAATATATTCATAAATCATAGTTATCCCCCTTCGTAATTAACATAGCAGTGGAATCTAATTGTTCTAATGTAAGTCGATAAGGTGCTGTCCTAGTTTGAGCTTCTGACATAATGGTTTTAATAACTATTTCAAAAGCAGCTCTATCTAAATGTTGAATAGCCTCAATTATCTTAGTTTGGTCACTAGGATCAGTACCTAATTGAATTTGATAAACTAGAAAAAGGTCACTAATTTGTTCTACCGTTAATCTAAGATAAGGAAATTTAGTAATGAGAGGAATACCTGCTGAACTGCAAGCTCCCTCCTCCTTATCTCTAATTCGTTTCAATACTCTAGCCATGGTTGAATTAGGGGCATCTTGCATTTGAACTCGCAAGCTCTTTCTGGTGGCTACTTGACGGCTGGAGTTGGTCTTATCAACAACCGCAGGAGTGACAAGACCCACTGGGGCAGCATGGTCTGAGAAAGCTAGGGTAGCTTCACTTGTCTTTGGTTGAGAAGTTGACCTAGGCAGTGTAGCAGCCAGTCTAGATTTCGCACCAGTATACATTATACCACCCCATGAGACTTTCTTCTTAAGCGAAATTGGGCTTTGTGATTTGTGTTTTCCCCAAGTGACCTTCTTCCTCTTAGCCAGGTCAGAGGAGAGAGCACTGGACAGAGGTTGCGGCTGCATTGGAGAGACAACTAGCAAGCTTTGCCCAGGTGAGTCAGAGACAGTAGGTGATTTAGCTGCTGGTGTATTGGGATATGAGGGCAGAAGATCAGAGAGAGGGTGGAAAGCATTAGAGAGAGCAGGAGTGAGGGATTTCTTGGCCGGTTTGGAGCCCGACCCCCCTTTGGGGACAGAACCTAATTTGGGACCCGATTTAGATGAACCAGACCCAACGGACTTACCAGAGATGTGAGCTGGAGTAAACCGACCCAAACCAGTGCTCTTCTTACCAGAACCAGAAGCCCCATCATCTTTGTCATCCCTTTTGCGAGCTTGTCCGGAACCGAGCCGACAGGTCGAATGTGGAGTACCAACCGGTGAGGTATTGCCATGAGGAACAGCATGCATCAAGTGGTCTCCTTCAGCCCCAGTCGGAAGCACCTCCTCTTCTACATTTTCAAAATCCTCCCCTCATTCATTTACATTCTCATCCATCCCCTGATTTAAAAGCATAGTTTCACCCCAGTTGGGCTGTATCCCGAACTCCGTACCGTTTGGGTATGGACGACCATTTAATGGAGCAGTCCAAGTATGTACACTTTTGGTCTGAGCAGTTTCGATTTCAATATGTAAATCAAACACTCGGATCTTACCAGAGGGGTGAAGGAACTCCACATAGTGGATAGGCGGAATCAATCGGACATCACAAACTCCGAGTTTGATGTGAGCAAATCGCCAATCGTACCTTGCGCTGGTTCCCGGATCGATTTCCAGAATGTGTGCCCCCAACGGATTGAGAGTCTTCTCTATCTCTGTCCCAGACCAGTGGGCTTTCGGAAATCCAGAGATATGGACCCAAATCGGCGTAAGGTCCATGCCATCATCAAAATTCGGCTCCCAGGCCAGTATGGGGAAGTCGGCACCCTCAAGAGTAAGAAAGCCGCGATCAGCCACAGACCGCAACCATGCGGGAGTGGGAGCTTTGATCAAGTACTACCACTCCGCGTAGATTGTAGCAACCCAGCGGTGGTCAGACCTCTTGAATTTTTGAGCTAGGGTACGCTCAATCCTCGCCGGACCCCAGCCACCGATATCATCTAAAATGAAGCTTTGGGCGAACTCCTTTTCAATCAGTTCAGATTCCCGAGTAGGAGTCAGAGTGACTATCGGAGTGCGAAGCGAAGCCGCCATGGATGCGAATCGGAAGCGCTGAGGTTTCCTCACTCTGGATGTGTTGGATCGAAGGTTCACGAAAGGTTTTGGAGGTGTTGGCAGGAAATAAGCAGTGGTAGCACGACATACGCATGACTTATGGCTAATCTTGTTACAAACGAAGCAAATTTGTCCATTACGACAATCACGAGCCAAGTGACCTGGTGAACCACATCTGAGGCAGATCGGATTCGTGAGTGTCGATCGATTGCGCAAATCTCGCAGTACATGCTGAATCATCTCTGATTTAGAGTCATTGTGAGTCACTCGATGCTGGAAAGTCGATTTAACCTTCCAAGCCTTCGCAGGCCGAGTGGCCATCTCTTTGTAACTAGGCCCAGCTCGAGGCACCATTAATGGTGGATTGACGGGCCGCAGGAGATGGATCTTCTGGGTATAACATTGACGAATACGATCCATTTGAAGCTAAGTTACTCGGGACATTTGGGCGAATTAGCTGATCTTTAGTGCGATCTTGCGTTCGTTAATCTGGATCTCTCTTTTTCTTTTTGGGATTTCTCTTTTTTTTCTTGTTTATTGTTTGGATTTTCTTTCGCTTAAAATCGCCTTTTCTATCGCCTTTTTCGCTCAGCTCCAAAACCGCGCAAAAAAAAAAAATTCCCTTCATTTTAATCATCACAACACGCATCCGGAAGCATATCGGACGGCACATGATAGGGGTGCCATTTAAGCTGAAACAAATCACAAGGTAGGTCGGTAGCAAGGGCAATTTTCAAATACGTATTTTGCTCTCTAAACAATTATAACATAAGTTTGTAATTATGGTAATTATCATACCAAATATTTGCAAGATATCGAATGAGAATCATTACCACCGCCTTTGTATATTGCAATTTTACAAGTTTATTAAAAGGAAACAAACACGCATTTGTAATCGCTGATTTCGATTTTTTTCTACAAATATTTGTCGAATCCAATTTTTCTCGGGCAATCTTCATCGAGTTGTCCAATTTAATTTGTCAAATTTGTTTGCGTTCTTCGCTTAGTTTTCTTTTTTATCCCCAAAATTTTGTTTATGTAGGATTAATTATCGTAGGATCATTTTAATACGTTTAAATTTGACTTTTCTAACTAACTATTTTCCAACAAAAAATTAAAGTTGAAACTTGAAGCAATTAGACTATATGAGTACCCGCGCTACAGTACCCACACTGTACCCACACCTAAACTGCCATAACTGTTTGTGGGAACCGCAACTATTCCAAAACTGTAATTTTGTTTTCCAAATTTTAATAGTAACGCTGTGAAGTATGTAGCTCAAACAGGGCAAGTATTTATACCGATACAATGAACTACATATGATATATGAATTTTCCTAAAATAACAGTGCGGGTACTGTAGCGCGTACAGTGCCCGTACAGTGCAAGTACTGTAGCGTGGGTACTGAAATAATTATTCTATATCTTAATCTTATGGAATTAATTGGTCAGCTGATGGTCTGTACTCGGCTAACTCCTTTTATAATATGGTGTCTCGAGGTCCAATGGTGAGATGGAATTATATATATGGTTGCATGCAAGTGCTACGTACCAGTCAAAGTTAAATTCTTTGTTTTTATCTCGTGATCAGATGGCGAAAAGACACATCCCGTGTGACATGCAATGCAATGTGCACTTTGTAATAATTGCTTCATAGAAACAGCTAATCATCTGATTTTTGGCTGCTCCTATATTTTTGACAGGTTTGATTCTGATGCACGTTCAGAGTACATGGGACGAATCATGGATGCACTTGAACAGAACATGCCTAATCCAGTAGTCACAGGTAAGAACAGAACATGCCTAATCCAGTAGTCACAGGTAAGAACAGAACATGCCCAATCCAATAATCAGGAGCGAAACAGCCTGAACTGACACCACAACAACATGAAGAGATAAACTTGTGATTTCCATCCCTGACTTTACTATTGCAACAAAAAAAGAAAATCAAGCCAGTAATAACAAATCCTTTTACTAAGCAGTCCAAAAATGGTTTTGCAAATAAATCATCCAACCTGAAGCCATGTCTCTTTCTCAGGTCGTTGCTACGACATTTCCTCTTGCGGCAATTGGTAGCATTCCTGGGCAGCCGGGAATAACACTTGCGGCAAATCTTCCTGTCTAGAATGTTCTTCTTAACTTGATTCTTTAGCTCCTTCTCCAAAAACAACCAACTACCCAAGTTATGCATCACCTCGAGAGTAGACTCTTTCTGAATGTGATAATCAGCTAATGTTTTTCCATTTTCAAGTTGTTTCCCAATAAATGTGAGTCTCTGATCGATTGGTGCAACTCCTTTCATCTCCTGGATCTTGGCCTTCAAGCTATCAACAGTGTTGCTAACATCCATGTCGATTGTGATTGTATTATGTCTTAATTTGAAAAGGCAGAGCTTCAATACGATATACATTTTTTTATTTTTCCCTGCAGATTTAATTTGAATCCCTTCGAGTATTAAATATTAATGTCGAGCATGATTGCGAATAATTGGATAAATATTGAAATATTACTTACAGAAAATCCGGTGAATCCAAATTTACGGGCAAAAGAATTAAAAAAGAGAGGAAATTGGGGCTCGTGTTTTCTTACCTGCAATAGGAGATTGAGAGAATTGGATGAAGGAACGGAATTGTGGCAACTGTATGGGGTATTGACAGGATTGTTCAACTATTAGAAAAAATAACGAGAGAGAGAGACGCCAACCAAGGAGGCTTAGGCGAAGCCCTAGATCAAAGGCGCGGCTGAGGCATTTCCTTTTGAGTAGAGTCACGAGAGTTTTTCCCTTTCCAAGTTGTTTCCCACCAAATGGAATGTCAATCTCCTGGATCTTGGCCTTCATTTGTACCACCACCAGGGTTTCAATATTATCATAAACATTTTTCCCTACACATTTTCAATCACTTAAAAGATCCACATAATTATGGATTAGCCTATTTTGCTTGTGTCTAGTTTTTAGTATGATCTGCCGGGTTAATTTGAATTATGAATTTGGTTTTCAGCTTTCCAACAGCTAAACTCAGGTAATCACAATCTCAGATCTACTTTATCATACTTTTAGACATAAATTAAAAATGATAAAATGAAAATGTTAAAGTATAATTTTCATAATTTTCATGATCATGATTTTGATTATATTTGTAATCTTCATGATGCAACATTTAATTGATATCTGACAATTCCAAATAGTTCGAGTGAATCATATATCTTATCATCATGTATCAAATCATTCATTGTATTTCGCACAGAACATGTATCCGATTATCTTGAAAATTATCCTCTCAGGTATCGTAAAAGATTTTCCTCACTTTACGGTTGAGATTACTCCCAACCATTTTGTGATTCGGGCTAGCGCAGGGTAGTATTATTGGGCTTTGAGATTCGTGCCAAGTTAAAAAAAAACATTCCAAATCCACTAATTCTAAAAGATTCTTTTTTTTTGTTTCATTAAAGCCCGTAGGCAGCAAAATTACAGACTTTAAGGACCCTTGTATAAAAGTAAGAAATGCCTAAGTCCTGTAACAGCTATGGTCTCCTATACTTTCGGAAACAGAGGAAAGGTGACCCCAGTACAATCCCACCCTTCAATCCTACCCTTCTTTGCTAAACTATCCGCCAGCTCATTCTGGCTTCGATCTATATGGAAGCAATCATAAGATGGGTATTGTCTGAGTAGCCGCCAAACATGGAAGATCACAGGAAAAGCCCTCCAGTCGACGTGTGTGGGTCGTGTAGATCCAGTTACCGCCTTTACCAGAGAGAGACAGTCAGAGTAAAAAGAACACTCCTGAAGGTTGAGCTGGATTGCCAAATTAAGAGCTTCCCTTAAGGCTTCGATGGTGATTGGTGCACATCCCACTGCCTTGGCTGATCGGTATACCACGAGCTCCTCATTATGAAAAATCAATATCCCAATACCCCCATTCCATCGTTCCACCCAAGCTCCATCTACATAACAGGTAAAGCTTTTTGGTGATTCATGATGAACAATTACGGGGGAACTCTGTCGCCCCCCCGGAAGCTTTGAGAGTGTGGCCATTTCAGATACCCATGAAATTGAGGAATAGTATTGCTTGAAAGTAAGGAAATCCACCTTTTTCCCCCATAAGTGCAATCATTCCTACACCGCCAGATCGACCAAATGGAATTAAGAAAGGCTGTCCATTGATCATCTCCTAAAACGGATCCAATATGTAAGAACATGTCTGTCAGAGTGCCTGTTAAACCGTCAACCCTTAATGCTAGGGGGCCCAAAAAGTAACACAATCTGGCAAACTGACATAGGAAAACATGGTGCTTGGGACTCTCCTCCTCCATGGTACATACCTGGCATGCTGGGTCCACTGAGTGTATCCTTCGATTGATGATTGAACCCAGAGGGAGTCCCGAGTTTAACAGCTTCCACACGTGGAGCCTGACCCTAGGCATAACAGTCCCTTTTGACCAAACTAAATCCCATAGCTGCTTAGCTTGAGGATCCGGTTGGATATCCCCCCTCTGTAGAAGTTGATATGCCTTCTTTACTAAGAAGACCCCATTAGTTGCATGTTTGAAAATGAGGGTGTCCGCGCCCGCACGAGGGTGAGGTGGTAGAATATTTTGAAGAATGGACAAGGTGGTAGTGTAGCCATATATCTCAAAGAGCTTATCCATCTTCCAAGATGCAGTATCCTCGTCCACCAGATCACATACCCTTAGACATCGCTGTTCTTGCCCTACTGATCGAACTGACAACGTTTCCTCCGCCCAGGGCTGTGCCAGAGCCCGGCATGCTCCCCCATTCCCCAGGCGCCATGTGAGCCACGGCAGTAGGGTGTCCCGCTGATTCATTAGTGCTTTCCAAAAATTAGTGCACCTATACACCCTTGCGGAGTGCCATAATTCACTCCTTGGTAAGTATTTCGCCCTAACCACATCTACCCAGAGAGCTTCAGAGTCTGCTGCAAACTTCCAAAGAAACTTTAAAAGAAGGGTATCATTTATCATCCCCAAATCCCTAACCCCCAAACCCCTACAATCCACAGGCTTAGTGATTTTATCCCACGCAAGGTATGCCATGTACCTAGTTTTCTCCATTTTTCCCAAAAAAAACTTTCGGACCAGCGCTGATATTTTATCAAGGACCTGTTTGGGAACACGGGCAGTAGCCATGTAGTATACCGGAATCGCCAAAAGGACCGACTTGATGAGAACTAACCGACCCGCCGGCGACAACAGCTTGCATTTCCAATTCTGCAATTTGGATGCAACTTTGTGTATAAGGAACCCATATGCCTCTGTATTGGTCTGAACCGGGGCACCCAGATAGGAAGAGCAAGTATTGATGCGAGGAACTTGGAAAATGTCTGAGACGGCCTCTCTATCCTCCAATCTGGTCCGATTGCTAAACCAGATGGAAGATTTTTGAGGACCAATTTTCTGGCCAGAGATAGTTGAAAAATCTTGTAAGATTTGTGCAATGACCCCTGCTTCCGCTGCTGATGCCTCACCAAACAAGAGAAGGTCGTCCGCGTACATGCAGTTTGTGATTTGAGGAGCTGAGGGTGCAATTTTGGCCCCGCTCAGTTCGCCCGAGCCGACCATTGCCTCCAGTTTTCTCGAAAGGAGATCCATACCCAGGATAAAAATGTAGGGGGGTAAAGAGCATCCTTGTCTCAAACCACTCTTCGGCCTTAGAAATCCATCACATTTTCCATTAATGATAATGGAGAACTCTGCCGATTTAATGCAAGCAAGAATCCAATCGGAAAAAATTGGAGGGAAATTGTAAATTTGGAGGACCTGTGCGATGTAGTCCCAATCCATTTTATCGAACGCCTTTGTGAGGTTCGCCTTTAAACAGAACTCCCGGTTTCGATATCCCGACTGATTAAAAGAGTGCAATATTTCTCGAAAAAGAATAATATTCTCAGAAATTTCTCTACCCGGGACGAAAGCACTTTGGGACTTTGAGATACAGGAGCTAATAAATTGTTTTAAGCGAAGGGTGAGAATCTTGGAGATGACTTTATATATCACATTGCATACGGAGATTGGGCGAAAGTCTCCCACCCTTGCAGGTTCATCAGTTTTTGGAATGAGAATTAGGTTGGATCTAGAAATCTGAGAAGGCATGTGACTCGTGGTAAAAAAATTGGTAATCTGCCCCATAACTGCGCTTTTGAAGCTATCCCGTTGACTCTGGATAAGACGAGCATTTATCCCATCCGGTCCCGCTGCCTTGTCAGGACCTAAAGACATCAGGGCTGCATGCACTTCATACTCAGTAGGAAAGGCAGTCATATACTGGTGAGCGTTCGAAGGTATGCCGTTGATATTGTGCAGGAAAGCTTCATCATAGACTTGGGTTATAGGGACCGTGGATGCCTTCTCATAGATGTTCCGATAGTGTTCAATAAAAAGGTGCCGAATCCCCGTCATCTGCCTCCCACGACCCGTCAGCTCTCTGAATTGTTCGGATCGTATTCCTCCTTTTTCTCGATAGAGCTGTAGCATGGTAGAACTTTGTATTACAATCTCCCATAACCGCCCAATTAAGTCTCGATCGCTGATGCCAATATGACTCCTGAAGCTTGAGGATTTTAGAATGTTCCCTCTGTAGCACTCGTTCCCTTGCTAGAGAGGCTACAGTTGGGGTATCAGAGTTTATGAGTCCCATCTCCTGCTCTACTTCCTGGAGCATTCTATCTGGCGTCTTGTGCTTACCCAACCACACCCTAACTCCAGATTTGAGCGCCTTCCTGGTCCGACCCCAGTCGGAGTTCCCCTGGGTGGCCGCAGTCTGGCATACTCGATCAAAACCTTCTTGCATGCCCCACTAGTTTTCATATCGAAATTGGGAGATGGTCACTTCCAAATCGGGGCAAATGGAATACAGCGGCGCTCGGATACTGGAGCATCCATGAGACCGTAGCAAGCCCCCGATATACAGTGCCGAAAAACCTGCGACCTATCAGACCCGGCTTGGGGGAGAAGGTGGCTTGGCCGGGGAATAAACCCCGGGTTCGATATCCACTTTCCAAAGTTGGGAGAGAGAACCTGGGAGTTATTGTACCTCCCTACATTGGCTGGGTGTTGGAGAAGATCGGACATTCTTTTATAGTGGGGACACCCGACCATCTCGTGGCCTAGTTGTCCACAGAACAGGCAAATGCGAAATACCTTCTCATAATGGCAGTATGTGACTACCGTCCCAAGAGTAGGGTGGTCGAAAGACACCCTGTCTCTGAGTGGTTCCTCAAGGTTGACAAGGACTTTAATCTTAGTGAACCGATTGCCGTTCGCGAAGCCCTCCATCGGAGTGGATACCATGGTACCAAGGGTCTGACCCAGCATGTTTATACCCTCATCAGTGAGGGAATTTACCGGGATATTGAAAAATTGAACCCACAGACTCGCGAAGCCTATGTGGCCTGGATGAAGTTCAGAGTGGGAGGTCACCTTACGATAGGCTACGAGGTCCCCCCGGTATGTCCATGGTCCTCCAAGCGAAACCCTGTAATAGTCTTCCTAGTTTAGGAACTCCACCAGGTAGGTATTACGCGTGACCGGTCTAAAAACAGTGGTCGGATCAACGTTCCAGGCAGTGACCATGTTGGAGGCGAACTGATTGTCCAGCACCGTGCGATCAGTGACAACCTTAACAAGCAAGGCAATGTCCCAGTTTGTGTTTGTAGCTGCTGTGGAAGGGAGCTGGACTGGGTCAAGTGTAGGATCATTTGTCTGGAGACCGACGAAATGCTGAATGAGGACCTCATCCTCTGGAGTCAGATTTGCCATGAGTGAAGGTGAGATTGTATGAAAGGATGGGGATAATGGATGAAGAGGATTCATGATGGGGGTTTGGAAAGTAGAAGAGGTAAGGTGCAGGATTTTTTGAGGGTTTAAGGCCGGTTGTATTTGGGAAAAGCCTGGTGGTGTGTAGAAATTGCGAGAGTAAATAGTCACACGTTTGGTAAGGTCTCCATCCTGATAGGGCACTGTGTAGGGACACGTGTAAGGGGCTGCATCATTGTAGGGTGATGAAGGGTGGTGATTGTTTCTAGAGGAAATGGAAAGTTCCTCCGTTGTGTTTTTATGCAGAGAGGGAATAGGCCTTGTCTTTTTAGGGGTGGAAGGGACAAAAGACTGATACTGTGACAGGGGAGGACCCTGACTGTCCTTTGATTCAGGTAGGAAAGGATGATGAGCTCATGGCAAATCCTCCTGGACCGTATTAGGCCATCCTCCCCCAGAGCCGCAGGCGCCATTATACGGCTAGGACCTAGGCCATGCAAGGGACCAGCCAAACGCCTTCGTCTCCATGGCGGGAGATAAGGTGGACGGACAGTCATGTTTGAAGGCGGTGGGCTTCCAGAGCGAAAGTGACATCAGGTGGAGGGGGCGGCGGAGTAGGGGGATTTGCGGTCGACATTGTGGGCCTTCCATCTAGCTCCACCAAACATTCAGACCATTTGCCCGCATGGCCAACGTAGAGGCTGAACGGTATCAAATTTGTATTAGCACAGAGTAACTGAAGACATAACTCGGATTTGATGACCCCCCTTAGGTTCTGATCCAAAATACCAGTGAGGATCCCTATTGCAGCCACCGCCTGACGGAAGTAGAAGGGATGCCAAAAATCAAGTGGGAACCGGTGAATGGTGATGAAAACAGGCTGGAGAGGGGGTAGGTGGTCCGCTCTATTTTGGGTTTCCCATGGTAGAGGACATAGGTTGAGGGCCGATTCCCAGAAAAGGGCGTCCCCCTCAATAGCATCGGGGGCCAACCAATCCGGGAATTTGACCAGGAAGCCACCTTGAACCTCTGCCGGACGCCAATTTTCCACCGCACCACCATATCTAGCCTGGAGGACTTCACAAAGTTCCTGTCTGGAGGGTGGCAGATGACCATCTATCGATGCGAACAGAACTGAGTTATTTAGATCAACCATTATCCGGTCGTGCTCCTCCAGAGGAGATAGAAAGCAATAGAGCGCATGGCTTGGCGGAGGTATCGGCAATGTAATCGACATGTGAGAGTAGTGTGGCGAAGAGCAAGCGGCTATTGGGAAGGTGGAGAAGGAGAAACGAGGAGAGCTTTTGCGGGGTAGGGAAACTAACGGTTTATGTTGGGAGGCCAGGCTTGACGGCGAAGGGTGAAGGGTTTATCGCCATTGAAGGGCAAAGGGCAAAGGGCGCATACTAATTCTAAAAGATTCTCTGTTACGTACCGGGAGGATCTGAATTCAGGAAATTAAGTGCTATTACAAGTCAATTTTTGTTAATTCATGCATGCAATCGTATATCTAACTTTCAAGAAGATAAAATTTGACAAAGAAATTCTCCATCCACTGCGTTCCTCCCCACTAAATACCCAGGTTCTCATTTAAATGGGCCGCCTTCTATGAACAGTGGGCCCAGCTCTCATTTAAATCTTTCATAACCTCAAAAAATGATGAATTCCATAGTTTCAGAATCTCTTTCAGTCATTTCACCATTTCATTTAAGTTAGACCTATCGGAGTTCCTTCCTAGAACCTTCCCTTTCTGCTATCCGGAATTCCCAGCAAATCCCTGACTCCCCTAAAACAGTGGAGCTCGTTCCTCTTTCTCCGTGGAAAGAAGGAGCTCATATTCGAATATATAATGTATGTGTTCCGGAAAGACGTATGCCCGTTTTTCACTGTATCCGGTAATGATATTCTTTCCGAACTGACTTTCAAGTGAAGTTGTAACCTTGGGTGGTGGGGCACCCCTCGGAAGCACAAACACCACTATATTGATCGCCAAATTCGACGGTTATCACTACAATCTCTCTTCCCGCTCCCCCTCACGGACGGCCCTCAGCCACAATCAGACCCACACGCAAGAATCGGAAGTTTGCCATGTCGTGACAAGACATATATCTAACTTTCAATGAGATAAATTTGAATAGACGCAAGCCTTCCACTTACAATAGAAGTCCAGAGTAACTTCCTACAAGATTTATTTGGACCATACAAATATTAACTTAAAACACTAATCTGTGTCTATTATAGATGTTTTAATCTTTGATGAGTTTTATTAATGATTATTTTCGTCAAGAGCGGAAGGAATGAATTAAATATAGTTGAATGCTTCTATATATATGTTTCCGATTTTTTTTAAATACCCACAATTAAATAAAAAGTTCCAAATATGCCCTTGATTTTTCAAAAATTTGAAAAATACCCCAACCGCCACAGTGTGTGGCGGTCAACTTCGGAAGATAACCGCCACACAATGTGGCGATTACTATAGCAACTTTTTTTTCATTTTTTTTTAGAGATGTTTAGTATATATGTATAAATAAATGTATAGGTACTAACAATAATTTGATCTCACTGCTTCTATAATTTTTTTCCCTCTCTTTTTGGATATTCTTATTCTTTGAGTTTGTAAATAGAGTATATGACAAAGAAAATATATATGTGTGAAACTATAGCTGAATTTTAGACATTGTATAGAATCCATGTACCAATTCCCTCTTTTTGGAAACTAAGATACAAGTTTGGCAGGTTGCTTCGCATTTTTTTTTTCTAATATATATAAATGACAGCATTTGTATATAAAGATAAGCAGAGCAAATTTTAACTCCAATAAAATTCGATGAGTTCAGCATATGAAATATTTGTACATACGCACCTGATGGTTGTTGTACACTAGCTTGCCTGACCACATAATTAATATATCCATTAGGCTATATTAAATTGGTTCATCTCAATTTAATTCCCAATGTCAATTAGACTGGTTCCATCAAATAATTATGTCTGAGAAGGCAAGATGGACGTGTAGCAGTGGACCTTTCCTGTAACTAATTGACTTAATGTTTTTCTTTTAAGAGACTACTTGACTTAATGTTTGTTGTTTGTAATTCAATTCATCTTGCAATAAGAATAAAATGTTCTTTTGTATTATTATACTAGAGTTGATATCTTATTTCTTTTACAAGATAGAAATAAAAAATGATGTTTGAATCACAAGACTAAATTATTGTTAATGCCTATAGATTCATTAATTCTATACATTCTATACAGTAACCGTCACACTGTGTGGCGGTTGTCTTTTGAAATCGACCGCCACACAGTGTGGCAGTTGGTGTATTTTTCAAATTTCAAATTTTTGAAAAATCGAGAGCATATTTGAAATTTTTGTATTTAATTGAGGGTATAAAAAATAAATGGGTATGTTATTCCACCGGAAGACCTGTATGGTACTTCAATTCTATAGACTACAGTTCTCGTCTTTCAAGTAATATACCGGCACAAATAATTTCAAACTTTATACTTTTAATGTGTTGGTCAGATCAGATGCCTTACGTAAATATCATGCCTACTTATCAAACATTATTTTCTTTTGTTCTTATATTGTAAGGTTTTTGTACTACTTCGTATCTGACAGTTTCTATATCCGAAATTTTTATATTTACCATTTTAAAAAAAAAAATTAACCAATTAACTCGTTTTTTTTAGAACATTCGATTTTTACCAAGATCACAGTTTGTACTTTATGTATGACAGCTTTTATATCCGAAAAAATTATTTTTACCATTTAACAATTAATCGTTTTTATGAGAAATTCGATTTTTACCAAGATTGTAGTTTCAAACTACGATCCCAGCCTGGGTATCGCAGCTTGAAACTGTGACCCCAGATAGTAAAAATAAAATTGAGATAATTTGGACGGGGGGTATCACAATCCGGGTCGTAATTACAAACTACGATCTTGGTAAAAGTTGAATTTCCAAAAAAAAAAAAAAAAACGGGTTTAACGTTTTTTTAAGATGGTAAAAATAAAAATTTGGGTTTCTATATTTCATTAAATATTAGTTAATCATAATTTTGATAATATTGATAAGGTAATTTACACTTAAGTTGAATTTAATTTGGTAATTGGATTATACCATAATGTGTTTGTTTGAGGGAGGAGACTAGTATATATTTTTGGATTTTAATAGTTTACAGTTGGCAGAGGCAGAGGCAGACAATCTTAAACGAATGAATGAATTGCATAGGCATAGCCGCATAAGGCAAAAAGTGAAAAGGCAACAAGTAACAAGCATAGTAACAAATGAATAATTCGGGTTCCGTTCAGCATGGTCAAAAATTCGTGATTTGAAAATAATTCGGAAATGATTCGAAATTACAATACGAGATCTCAGTGCATATTTAATTCATTACCAATGTTTTATTATACGAGATACTGCTTGTATTTGTCACAGAAGATCAGCTGTGGTAATATAAATCAAAAAGTAGACATGGAAACTGTGCCTTTGGTTTTTCACGTGGATGCGCCTGTGCCTTCTGCTAGAGTGCTGGGAGAGAAAGGAACAAAACGCGAGAAATGTAATTTTTTTTTCCGAACAAAACGTGAAAAAAAAACGCGAATAATTCATAAAATTCGTTAAATTCGCATTTTATTCGCGTTTTGTTCGGTCAAAGGTTCGGTCAACGAATAATACGTCATTCGGTTCGAAAACACTCCAAAAACATTTTATTTGCGAATTAAACGCGTACCTTGTCACTATGGTAACAAGTAACAACCAATAAGGCAATAACAACCAATAGTTTATGGGAACGGGACCGGTGCGGCTGTAGATTAGAGTATTAAACTTATTACATATATATTTTGCTGGTTTATTTTTCATTAAATGTGGAAGAAAGTAGTATGCTATTTTTTTTCTAAATTATCAACCACCTTAGATTTACTCAAAAAAAAATTAATATGCTGTTGTTATTATTGTGGGGTTTATTGATTAAAAAGTGAATTCATGATTAAACTGACTTTATTATTATATATATGGGGTGTTTGAAGTTGGTGACGACAAAGCTGTTGTTGCAAGCAATACTCTAAGTATATTATTTGACTAATTTGCAAAACATACAATAATTGAATTTAACAATTTCTTTGAGTTAAGATACTTCGCAGGTTTAAGACAATTGGAATTGCAATTTGGATCTGTTGTCCTGAAGAAATCATCAAGTTTTATCAAGACTTTAAATTGTAAAATAATAGAATTGGTAAAATAGATTTGATGTTGAAGTCAGGGAACAATCGTTACCAACGATTGTCTAATCGTTGTAACGATTAAAATAGTTGCACAGAAAATCAGAATGCGAGAAATAACACAATTCTTCCAGAGAGTAATCGTTACCAACGATTATATAATCGTTGTAACGATTATGAAAACTTCACATATTTTTGAATTTGGCTGAAACCCTAATTGCATTTTAGTATCAATCGTTGTAACGATTAATCAATCGTTGGTAACGATTGTAGGCAGAATACTCTTTTGGAAGCTGCCTCTATAAATAGAGCAATTAGGTTTTCTTCCAAATTAACAAGAGCCGCCCCCAGCTATTCAAAACGCGATTTTACTGTGCAATATTCCCTCCATTGTTGTGAGAGTTAAAACTTCAAAATTCCTTTACACAACCTCAAATCTACTTCACTAATCTTGCTAGATTAGATTAGAGTTAGTTTTTGTGAGTGTTTCTCTCAAGATTTCAGACTTAGAGACTTCGTTCTCTACTCTAGTTGGCCGAGTGACTTCTCATTGGTTGTAAGGGCTCACCGGTTCACAAGTTGTAACCTTTCTCATTGGGTAATAGAAAGGCGCACCGAGAAGCGGTTGCGACACCCCGGAGACGTAGGCCATTTTGTCGAACTCCGTTAACATCTCGAGTGTCAATTTCTCTAAACTCTTCTATTTACTTTATTTGCAATTAATTTCAGTTTTTAAAATAAATTAGTGGTGCCTTAGGGACAACAAAGTGGTATCAGAGCAAGTTACTCGAATTAAGACTCACTTAATTCTAGCTCTAGTGATCTAAAATGGCACCAAATAGATTTGTGAAAGAACCTCCAACCTTCGGTCTTACAACCAAAAACTTTAGTCATTGGAAAAGAATTATGATTAATTATTTAAATATTCTTGAAGTATGGGATATTATCGAAAAGGGGTATACACCTAAGTTTGAGGGAGAAGATAACAAAATCCAAACTCTTCCATCAAAAATTGAAAAGAAAGAAAATGACAATGCGGTTAATGCAATATTAAACGCAGTTAGTGAATCGGTTGCCTTGATCTTTGGTAACTCAACTAGTGCCAAAGAAATGTGGAATGCCCTTATAAACCGGTATGAGGGTAACACCCAAATCAAAAGAATCAAAATAACCGGGTTAGAGACCAAATTTGAAACATTCAAGGTAGAAAATGGTGAAACCATAGAAGAAATGTATAATAGACTTATGCATATACAAAATGAATTTATCGAATTGGGAGAACCACTTTCTAACGATAAAATTGTAGGAAAGCTCTTAAGAGTTATGCTTAGGAGACCTAGATAGGAAGGATTGGTGAGTGCCCTAGAAGCAATTCAAGGAACACATGCATCATTCACTGCAGATGAACTGTACGCGCACTTTAGAAGTTTTGAAGAAAAACTAATACAATCCGGTGAACTGAAGCAAGAGTCTAAATCAAAAACCGTAGCTTTCCCGGCACAAAACTGTAACCACTCTAGCTCCTCAAATAACCGTATGTCAAATGACCAATTCATAAATAAAATAGACCATGAATCCTCCAAAGATGCCCTTCTCTTATCCAAAATGTTCCAAGGAATGCTTGATTTTGAAAGAAAGTATAACAAGGAACATGAGGATGAGAACAAAAGAGTAGTGTGCTTTGCATGTCATAGAGAAGGGCACACCATTCAAACATGCTTCAAATTATTTTCTCATTTGAAGAACAAGGATGGTGAAGGACAACACGACCGAAGGCCAAAACAAAAGTATGATGGATACAAAGGCAAGAAAAAGGCGAAAGCAATGCAAGCTATGTGGAGCATAGACTCCGGTGAAAGTGATATAGAGGAATCCGACACGGAGTCGGGAAATGAAGAAGAGATCAACCTCGCATTGGTAGCAAGTGTGGATGAAGGTCCGTCAATAATCGATGTGGACTCAATCATTGCTAATAAGAACATCACCGATGAGACCACCATTGAATTTCTCAAACATCTTGCAAAGTCAAGAAATAACAATGAGGTGGATGATACGAATGAAGCTTCAACAAGCTCCGCTAATGAGGTACATTTTGATTCTGATTTTGAAGGTTGTGAGTCCGAAACTGAATTGATTGATGACCAAATAGAGACCAAAGAAACCGAAATTGATTTGAATACCAATTGGATAATTACCAATGAGACAAGCAGTTTCGTGAATGAGATATTAACATATCATAATGCCCCTAGGTTGCTTGATGAATCAAAAAGGTTATTGCATGAAAAGGAAGGTATTATCCAAAATTTAAACTCTAAACTTCTTGAATTTGAATCCAAAATAAAAGAATTAGAAATAGTAACACCCAATTCAAATTCATGTCAATCACACTTAGGAGAAATAGAAATGCTAAAAGTAAAAATTCAAACATTGGAGACCGAAAATAGGGCATTAAGATCTCCTAGTGAATTCTCAAATATCACTAGTATAGATCCTTATTACATGCATAATTTGACCAATGCAAAAGTTGATAAAACGGGCATTGGATACAAGAAGGGTCACTCCTCATTTGAATCAAATTATTCACAAAGCCCGAAAGAAAAAGGGGGACATACTCAAAATTTAAATGTAGAAAATCAACAAAAATATTTAAACAAATTTAAATTTGATAGTAAGGATTATTTAACTCACCAATTTTATACTAAAAAGGGTAAAACTCTTTTGAATAATGAGTCTGATATCTCGCAAACTTATCTATATTCTGACCCGTATTTTGTACCAAAACCTGTGTTTAGAACTGTCAAATCGTGTTTATTTCATTGAATATCTATAGAATGTGGTACTGCTGCGCATTTGCTCTTACTTTGTAGAAAACGGGCGAAACCGAGGAAGAATCTGGAATTCAAAGCTATATACGGTCCGTGTACTTCTTATGCGGACCGTACAACCCTCTGCCCGACCACAGACACGACCAGGACACCAATCTCAGCACCTGAAATTAAAACGGTCATAGATTTTGACTCGTAACTCCGTTTTGAGTGTATAACCACTTTTTGGAAAGCTTGCGAGAAGATCTACAATCTGAGCTAGAGACACAGGTACACGGTCCGTGTAGAATTTCACACGGGCCGTGTCAAGCATTTCCAACCGCTGACTCGACCGCAGGAAGAACACAGGCACACGGTCCGTGTAGAATTCCACACGGGCCGTGTCAAGCATTTCCGGAAACATATTTAGAATTTGGAAACAAGGCTAATTGATGGAAGGTCGGCCAGAAAAGCATATAAGCGGGATTTCTTGCACCAGAGGGACATTCTGGAGCAGAGAGGCAATTCCTAGGGTTAGGAGAAGACGGCTAAGCAAGGAGGCGAAGAAGAGAGGAGGAAAACGAGAGTTTTTCGACGGATCTTCATTGTTCTTCGAGTTTTTCTATGAACTCCTTTATCTTTATTTGTTTTATTTGCTTTTTAATCATGTTAGAGTAGACTTTTAGTTTCTAGGGTTGTGATGTAATCGAATGTTTTGTTTTGCATGTTAGTTATTGGATTCTTTTGTTGAAATTTGTGTTTGCTTGATTGTGTTTGATTTCAATTGCTTAGTCTAAGTTGTTTGATTTTTATTGGTTTACCACTAGATGAATGATCACATCTAGAAGGTACTTTGGCCCTTATAATCTCTTAACCAAACTAAGTACATGAGGTAGGATTAGTGATCCGAAAGGTGAAACCAAGTAGTAACCGACAGGTGAACATTTCCTCATATCGACGGAATGAGGTTACCTTTAGTATTCCAACCAAGCAACTAGGTAATTCAGACCAACATACGACAGTTGAGGTCTAGAACCCGACGAGGGCATATATTGCAATTCCATACCAGGTTAATAAGCCAACAGACGATAGTTGAGGTTTAGAGACATTAGGTCTGGTCAGTAGAACCCTACACAAAGGAACAACACAAAGAAAACAATAACTGCTGCATTCACTCGAGGGCCACACGGACCGTGTACGACAGTATACGGCCCGTGTACACTGACACGGCCCGTGTAGGACACTACACGGACCGGGCACCTCGAGGCAAAACTTAGATGAAGTCATAACCCTGGAAACGCCTTTTACATCTGATTTAAACCAAGTTTATTTACTTCTTGCATTTTATTATCGTCATTGAACTGTAGGAAATTTTAGAAAGCAAAACAACATTTTCCAACTTCTAGTTTTTATTTAATTTAGGTAAAATTCTAGATTAAATCTGAACCGTCCCTGTGATCGATACCCGACAATATACTGCTCGATAGGATTGTATACTTGCAGTCTGAACCGAAAAGTGTGTTTAAGGTTAAAAAGTACAGTTTACTGTACTGAAACTTCGTACTATACCTTTTTGGTGTAACAGAGTCAAATAGAAAGCAAAATTGTCAAATCCCAAACCAAAAGTCTCAAAATAATGCATTTCAGTATAGATATTCCAACAAAAATTATAAAAATGAAAATAATTTTCAAAATAGTGATAGGAACACATTCCATCCAAAAGGGTCAAATAAAATTTATTTCAAAGGACCGAATGGATGGTTTTATAAACCCAAAGATAAAAATACTTTAGAAAATAGAACTCAAAGAAATGGTCCGATAAGAGATGTTCCCCAACATCAAAATAAATTTATCAACAAAAATTCATCATCAATTGTTTCAAATCAGTTAGTCAAAGATCATAGGAATCAAATTCAAGAAGTGAAAAATAAGTTTAAAGCCACTTTCACTCATGGTTCACGCAATATCAAGCAATCAGTGACATTTTGTAACTACTGTTGTAAAATTGGTCACACCTCATTAGAATGTAGATTTAGGAAAGAAAACAACAATTCAAATGTTGTTTGGATTCCTAAAGCTAAACTAGCTTGAATTTGTATTTGAAATCTCCCCAAATACTAAAATTGCTAAAAATATTAAAATTGGGGAGATTGAAACAAGGTATATGTTAATTGTTAATATATACTCTTGTAGGTGTGTTTGATTACTACTCATAAAGAAAATGCTTGGATCATTGATAGTGGATGCTCACACCATATGACCGGTGATAAATCTAATTTCAAATCTTTAGAACCATATGATGGTGGGTTGGTTACTTTTGGTAGTAATCAAAGAAAAAGTTCGATCATAGGATTAGGTTCGGTTGGTAACCAAAACTTAACCATATCGGATGTCTACCTTGTTGATGGGTTGAACTATAACTTACTTAGTGTTAGTAAGTTATGTGAAGCCGGTTATTATGTTAAATTTGACATTAATGCTTGTTTCTTAATTAGAGCTTCGGATGATACTCTAGTGTATACGGGTAAGAGAAAGAAAAATGTCTATTATCTATATCTTACTCATTTTGATTCCGGTGAAACATGCTTAAGTGCTATAACAACCGGATCTTGGTTATGGCATCGTAGATTAGGCCACATTTCAATTGATTCAATTAAAAAATTGGTTAAATTAAATCTTGTTCGTGGATTACCAACTCACAAATTAGAAATTGAAGGCTTATGTGATGCTTGTGTTCAAGGTAAACATACTAAAAGTTGTTTTAAGTCCAAAGACATGGTATCAACCGATCAACCTTTACAATTACTTCACATTGATTTATTTGGACCAATTAGTATACCTAGCTTAGCTAAAAAGAAATATGCATTTGTAATTGTGGATGACTATAGTCGCTTTACTTGGGTTATATTTCTACAACACAAGGATGAAGCAATTGAATGTTTCATCAAATTTTGCATTCGTGTTGAAAATGAAAAGGGTCTAAAAATCATTCGAATTCGAAGTGACCATGGGGGGAGTTCGAAAATGCGAAATTTGATGAATTCTGCTCTAAAAGGGGATATAGACATGAATATTCGGCTCCTCGCACACCTCAACAAAATGGGGTTGTCGAGAGGAAAAACCGAACATTACAAGAGCTTGCCCGAACCATGCTAAATGAATATCCTTTGCCCAAACATCTTTGGGCCGAGGCAGTCAATACGGCTTGCTACGTGATCAATCGCGTTAGTATTAGATCGATATTGAAGAAAACACCATATGAATTATGGAAGGGGTACAAACCAAAAATATCCCACTTTAGAGTATTCGGTTCAAAATACTTTGTTCTAGACGAATCCCCTAAAATAACAAAATTTGACTCAAAATCAATTGAAGGCATTTTTGTAGGATATTCAATGACAAGTAAAGCCTATAGAATTTACATTGCAAACCAAAGGGTTGTAGTTGAATCAGTACATGTTAAATTTGATGAAGCTACTCACAAAAAGGTCGAGAAAGGTATTTTAATTGTAGGTGCTGAAGATATCACTCCTGAAGTTGACGAGGCTGCGAATCAAATCATCATAGGTGAACAACCATCCGAACAACATCAATCCGAAGAGAATGCACCACCCTATGTAGAGAATCATTTGAACACATCAATGCAAACCGAAGAGTCACAACCTCCACCATTTGAATATCAACCTCCCGAAGAACTAAGGGAAGTTTCCTCTCACCCTCTTTCTAATGTTATTGGGGATCCTAAGGAAGGGGTTAGAACAAGATCGGGATTGAGTCAAATGATTGCGCATTGTGCGTTTGTGTCAAATGTTGAACCTAAAAACTTTAAAGATGCAAATATTGATTCAAATTGGATTTGCGCCATGCAAGAAGAACTTGCTCAATTTGAAAGAAACAAAGTTTGGACACTAGTACCTAAACCAAATGATCGAATGATTATTGGAACTAAATGGGTTTTTCGAAATAAAAAGGATGAATTTGGAAATGTTGTTAGGAACAAAGCTAGGTTAGTTACTCAAGGGTATAAGCAACAAGAAGGTATCGATTTTGAAGAAACCTTTGCACCTGTAGCGCGTCTAGAATCCAGTCGGATGCTTTTAGCATATGCCTCTAATAAATGTTTTATCTTATTCCAAATGGATGTTAAAAGTGCATTTCTGAATGGATTTCTAGAAGAAGAAGTATATGTTCAACAACCACCCGGCTTTGTTGACTCAACATTTCCAAATCATGTTTATAAACTCACTAAAGCACTTTATGGACTTAAACAAGCTCCTAGAGCATGGTATGGTCGACTTAGTTCCTTTCTAATTGAACATGAATTTACAAGAGGTAAAAATGATACAACTCTTTTTACTAAGAAAAGAGGTGAATCAATTTTAATTGTGCAAATTTATGTTGATGATATCATTTTTGGTTCTACTAATGCGGCACTTGCCGAGGAATTTTCATCTCTTATGAGTAGTGAATTTGAAATGAGCATGATGGGTGAATTGAACTTCTTTTTGGGACTCCAAATAAAGCAACTTATCGATGGAACCTTTGTAAGTCAAACCAAGTATGCTAAGGAGTTGATCAAGAAATTTGGATTAACTGAAAGTAAGACGAGTCCTACTCCAATGGCCATCAATGCAAATCTCGACTCTGATCCGAGCGGCACGCCGGTGGACATCACTCAATACCGAGCTATGATAGGTAGCTTACTCTATTTAACTGCTAGTAGACCTGATATTATGTTTGCGGTATGTCTATGTGCTAGATTTCAAGCTAATCCCAAAGACATGCATTTGAAAGCCGTTAAAAGAATCCTTAATATATCAAAGGCACGTTAAATTTGGGATTATGGTATGGCAAACAATCGGAATTAGATTTGATAGGTTACACCGATGCTGATTTTGCCGGGGACCGAATGGACCGTAAAAGTACAAGTGGTACATGCCAATTCTTGGGCGGATCACTTGTCTCTTGGTCGAGCCGTAAGCAAACCTCGGTTGCGCTTTCCACTGCGGAAGCCGAGTATGTTGCGGCCGGTAGTTGTTGCACACAATTGTTATGGATGATTCAAACTCTCCAAGATTATGAAATACGCTTCCGCAACGTACCAATTATGTGTGACAATACCAGTGCCATCATGATTTCCAAAAATCCGGTTCTCCATTCTCGTACCAAGCACATAGAAATACGGCATCATTTTATTAGGGATCATGTTGAGAAAGGTGAAATTCAACTTATCCATATTGACACCAAAAATCAAATTGCCGATATTTTCACCAAGCCATTAAATCCTCAACAACATAACGAACTAAGGTTTAAATTAGGCATGCTTGAACTTGATTAGTCAAATGATTATTCTAAAATTAGTGCATCTGCATCTTAGATAGGACGCATAGCAATCACTTGATCATATCAACGCTTCGACGTCCTTTAGAAAACCCTACCAGATCACAATCGTTACCAACGATTAACTAATCGTTATAACGATTAATTAAAGAAAATCTTCATTCTTCAGACTGCACAACGCAAACTTTACCTGATTTCTTCCAGAACACAATCGTTGTGAACGATTGGTTAATCGTTACAACGATTAATTAAATTTCTAAATCCGAATTTTGGTTGAAATTCCATCTATTTTTCACAATTTCCAGAGCACAATCGTTGCGAACGATTAAACAATCGTTGTAACGATTAATAAATTTTTAATACTCGCATTTTCTCCTCAAAATTTCGGCTGTCAATATGAATTTCCAGAGCATAATCGTTACGAACGATTACACAATCGTTGTAACGATTGACCGCCGAATGCAAATGGTCGGGTCCGCATCTTATTTCTTTTCTCTCTCTCCTCCAATTCGCACCTCTTCCTTCTTCTTCCTCTTTCTCTTCCTCTCCGCCGATTCTACCTCCTCTCCACTGATTTGACCTCCACAATCCACCATTTTTCAAAATTTTCAATCATTTCTTCTCTCCTCTCTCTCCTCTACTCTATTCTCTCACTCTATTTCACTTTCTCCTCTCTCTTCTCTCCTCTCCACCAAAACCCTAGTTTCGCCTCTTCTCAAATCCGGCCATCCGACCACTTGATCGACGATCCGTCTTCATCATTGTGCTCCTCTCGCTCTTCTCGTCACGGGTCTGTACTTCATCTCTCAATCGGTAAATTTTTATCTTTTCACCATTTACGATGCCTCCTAAACCGACCAAAACTGCTGTTATCAAAAGGAGACGTACTGACTCCGGCCAACCCTCTCGTCAAAGAGATGATTCTCCTAATCCTCAATTACCAAATTGGATAATTGGTCGAGATAATTGGTACCTATTTCGGGATGCCGAAGCATATACCAACTATATTGGTTTATTTGAAAACCGGGATTTGACCAATTGCTATCACTTTGATAAGGATTCTGCCGCGTTTCCAGCCTATGAGACAAACAAAATCAATGAGTACTTGGCACATTGGGATTGGGAACCTTTTATTAATTGTATGGAATCGTACAACGTTATATTAACCCGGGTATTCTATGCCAATTTTCTCATGTCTCTATCTCCATTCCGAGCCTCTTCCTATGTGTGCGGAACTGAAATTAATCTCTCTGTTGCCAACCTAGCCAAATGGCTTGACCTACCTAATGAAGGTGAGGAATCGTACCCTCTTAGAAAATGGCCCGACACAGCCGTCGATACGGCAGATAATTACAAAACCTGGTTTGATCGTACCAATCGAGTTGGTGCCCCTCTCTATGCCTCACATCTTCCATCTCTTCATTGTTTGCTATATCTCTTTGTCAACAATATTCTCACTCCAAAATCCAAAATCAAAACCAACATGGAATGGAATGCCACTTTCTATATGCGACATCTCATTTGCTTGGATGAGAAACGCTTCAACATTCCGTATATCATTCTCCGTCACATGCGCAATGCATTCAATAGCAAGGTTTATAATTTACCTTATGCTCACATCATTCACAAAATCATGCGTCTCAATGGAATTCATCTTTCACCTGACCTAACTCTTCTCGGCCCGGTAAATTTGGTTAGTGAAATGCCGAATATTGGTTGGTCTTTAACGGCCTCCGCAGGTGGCCCACCCGGTCTTCGCCCTGATAACCGTCATGTCAATCGATGGATTAAAGCTCCCAATGCACTTCCAAATCAATATTGGGATCCAAATGAAGCAAATCCACCTTCCCCTCCTCAAGTCCCGCCTCCTGTCGATCCGGCTCAACCACAAGCTTCAACCGCCGAAATGGCTTGGGTTATGGATCAATTGCGCGGTATTACTTCTACTCTCTCTACCCTTGGTACTAAAATTGACAAAGTCAATAAGGGTGTTCGCCTCAATGCCAAGAATATTAAATCCCTTGATGATGCTCAAACGGATCTTGCCAAGCGTTGGGTGCGACGCTTTGGACCAGGCAGTGGTGTTCATGATGATGATCCGGATGATGATGGTGATGATGATGATGATGTCGATGGTGATGGTCCTGATGATGACATCTAGTTTTACTTTTTAGTTTTCTTACTGCTCGTTATTTGTTGCGTACTATTTGATTGCTATGCTAGGAACTTATTATTATTTTGCTTTGCATGCTATGTGGACCTTTAACACTATTTTTCTGCTTATTAGTAGCTTCGGTTTAGTTCTTTTAGGTTGCATGTGAGTGGTTGACTTATTCTATGTTCTATATTGTTGGTTATGATATTTTTCGACTGTGTGATGTGCTTTAAATTTTTTTTTTACTATATTCCAATCATTAAGGGGGAGTGCTTATTTTGAGGGGGAGCACTCGTTACATATCTTCCCTTTCGTCGATTTCCAAAAGGGGGAGAAATTGCAAGACATGCAAAACTGATAAATTGGGAACTAAACAATTGGGAAATATAATTTCAAATCAATTTATGCATTTGCTTGCGATGTATGTTTTGCAAATCGTCAAAAGGGGGAGATTGTTGTTGCAAGCAATACTCTAAGTATATTATTTGACTAATTTGCAAAACATACAATAATTGAATTTAACAATTTCTTTGAGTTAAGATACTTCGCAGGTTTAAGACAATTGGAATTACAATTTGGATCTGTTGTCCTGAAGAAATCATCAAGTTTTATCAAGACTTTAAATTGTAAAATAATAGAATTGGTAAAATAGATTTGATGTTGAAGTCAGGGAACAATCGTTACCAACGATTGTCTAATCGTTGTAACGATTAAAATAGTTGCACAGAAAATCAGAATGCGAGAAATAACACAATTCTTCCAGAGAGTAATCGTTACCAACGATTATATAATCGTTGTAACGATTATGAAAGCTTCGCAGATTTTTGAATTTGGCTGAAACCCTAATTGCATTTTAGTATCAATCGTTGGTAACGATTGTAGGCAGAATACTCTTTTGGAAGCTGCCTCTATAAATAGAGCAATTAGGTTTTCTTCCAAATTAACTAGAGCCGCCCCCAGCTATTCAAAACGCGATTTTACTGTGCAATATTCCCTCCATTGTTGTGAGAGTTAAAACTTCAAAATTCCTTTACACAACCTCAAATCTACTTCACTAATCTTGCTAGATTAGATTAGAGTTAGTTTTTGTGAGTGTTTCTCTCAAGATTTCAGACTTAGAGACTTCGTTCTCTACTCTAGTTGGCCGAGTGACTTCCCATTGGTTGTAAGGGCTCACCGGTTCACAAGTTGTAACATTTCTCATTGGGTAATAAAAAGGCGCACCGAGAAGCAGTTGCGACGCCTCGAAGACGTAGGCCATTTTGCCGAACTCCATTAACATCCCGAGTGTCAATTTCTCTAAACTCTTCTATTTACTTTATTTGCAATTAATTTCAGTTTTTAAAATAAATTAGTGGTGCCTTAGGGACAACAAAAGCCGATTCACTCTCTCTCAAATCTCAATAGTCAATAATAAGCCTTCTTTTTTTATTTATTTCATATTGGGCCAAAACAGGCCGACACCCTCTACCATGTTTATTTTAGTAAAATTATCGTGAATTAAAAAATGTAGCTAAATCTCCCTGTAGAAAGAGAATTTCATGCAAACGGATTTGAAACTATATAAATTTAAAAATTGTTCGTAAATAAAAATAGTCTGTTAGCTGTAGAAAACATCCATGGAAAAAATTGAAGAAATAACATTGGGCTCCAATTGGGCTCCAATCAAAATCCTTGATGAGGTTAGCTTAATTTTGTTGCTTCTCCATCTGTTCCTCAAGTATCTTGACTGTGTTTTTAGTAGCTAGTATAGGTAGCGTACATCTCTAGTGGGTATTGAGTTAGGAGAATTTTATCTTAATTTTTACTCAAAATAAAACAAATAGAGGTGAAGTATTTTACTAGCGATTGGTGATGGCGATATTGAGGTGGAAGGAAAAATAGAGATGTAAATGTATTATAGGAAACTAACTACAAACAAACTGTCTTGGATAATTCATTTTAATAGGAAAAACTAGAACTGCTGCTGAACCAATATATTAAACAGAGAACTAAGCAGCCTCTCAAATTATTCTACCCCCTCCACCCATTACAAACAAGACAAGGAAACAAAAAAAAAAACGAAAGAAAATAGGAAACACCAGTGACAGTGACCTATACCCTAAATTTCCTCTAGTTGAGAGGGCGCATCCTTGCGGAAATCACCAGTAATCTCGGCCTCCTTCACAGCTGAAGTGACGAGCTCAGCCTCAAAAGATGACATGGATGGCAGCCTCTCATAAACCCTTGAACCCATGGAAACAAGCTTCTTTTGGCCTGACTTCACAGTGCTACTAATCTTCTCATAATTCCATCTCTGTTGTACATATACTGCCACCATAAACAGAATTGAGACCAGAGGTATCATCACATCACCAAATTTGGAGAAAAAATCAGAGCTTGTGTTCACAAACTCATACTCTTCGCCAAAATAAGGGTTTATAACTGGGGCCCGGACACAATCATATAAATGTGGAAATAACCTTACAAAAGTTATTCCTATGTAATATGCCTTCGTCAGGGGCTTGCATTGTATCTTCCATAAATAATTACCAATTATTTGAGGGAGTAGAAAGAAATCTTGTACTAGGCCAATGTACTCCTCCAACTGTATCCCCAGATCGTGCAACTTGTGGCTCTTCCCTTGGGAGTCGACATACATCTCTTGGTGGCCCGGCCACCTAGAAACATTGATAAGGTGAACCAAAAGCGCTACAAGAAATCCTGCTGAGTGCACACCGAGGCAAATTAAGAACACCTTTCTGTCATTTGGGACCCGCCACTGCTCTAAGGGGCTACGTGTCAGCATCCTTATACGTGATTTCCACACCTTCTGACCTAGCCTCAATGTTATAAGAAATGCAAACATAACAAGAATTTTGACTAGATAATCCATGGCCCAATACCATTGGCTCTTTTCAATGTTGTATGATGGCGGTTCAAAAGAGCTTCTCTCTGAAGTTATTTTTTCAAACAATGCCTCAGCACCCGTGATTAGAGGTATGCTATAACCTATGGCTTGCACAGCTAGCATGGCGACTGATATATAAGGGATCACTGTTGATTTGCCTGTGATGTAGTATAACTGGCTCCCAATGCAAGCAATAGCTAAGGATAGGGTTAGAATGCGCAAAATACCCTCCACACTTCTTCTAGAGAGAATGTCTTCTCTCTGTGAACGGTACAAAATCGGTAGTGTTTGGAGGTTGGTGATGTTAAAATGTAGTGGGTCGTCTTCCTTCCTTCGGCTGGAGATGGAAATTTTTGCTATGGGGTTTATAAGCCACCGAGCAGTCGTAGGTGGGTATTCAATTTTAACCTCGATCAAACAGTCCATACCTGCCTCGAGATTTGCACTCTCAGAGAGAACTTGCCATGTGGCACGCACATCTCGGCAACCAATAAGGTACATCCGGCCATCGACTGGGTTGTACAACCCCTCCAAGTACAGTGTTGAGATGTTGTGGTAGGGCTCACCAGTTAGTATTAGCTCAGCTGAGACATTCATCAACATCTCCTGTCCAGTTGTTGACTCCTGCTCAGGCCCCACCTCGCCGGGTTTGCTATCAGTGGGTAGAGGCCCGTTTTGGGCTGTCGCTGACCAGTAGCGGCCAAGCATGGACCCAAGGGAGAGAATCTCTAGATTTACAAAAGGCCTTTTGGTTCTCTTACTTGGTCGCGGATCGGGTATGGCCGGCACATGCAAAGATAGGTCATCTGCTAGGTTGGAGAGCCTGTACAGCTCACCAAGTTCATCTCCTTTTCTGGGGTAGCTCAGGAGTGACTTCGCAATGACATCACCAAATGCAGATGACTCATTTCTTTCTAACAGTGCACTGGCCTGTTTAATCTTGGTGTACTGGTATGAGATTACAGAGGAGGCCATGAACCTGGTCCATAACTCAGATGGGTGAGACGGCCTCTCAAATGAGAGAGGGTAGTGTGAGTCCTCCCTCTCTTTACTAAGACTAGTTACCTGCCCTAATATAAGACTCCTTTGATTGATCGAAAAAGTGGTTGGCATGTACAAACAAATGCGGGACCGACAGCTGTCAGTGGAACCAAGGCACCCAACCATGCACAGCTGACCTGTGGAAGAATTCCACACCCCCTCAGCTGAAAGTGTGGTACCACTGATGCCAGTACGATGAAAAGCAGTAAATTGAGTTACCCCTGGAGGTACTACACGAAAAATTGCTGACACTCTTGCAGAGCCATAGCTGCCCCCTGTTACTGTTGGATCCCGTGGTTCACATCTTACATCCTGCATCGTAAGAGCAACACCAAAGAAACCTCCATTTGTCTGGTAAGTTGCTCTATTTGTCAGAAACGGACCCAGTTTTTTACAATATGCGTCATTGGAAGTACAATTCCAATTTGGAACAACAAATAGCATCTGTTCTGACATAAAACCATCAAGTAAGCCACAGAAGGAGCTGCCCTTGTACACTTCAAGTTGGGACTTGATGACATCATCCTGGTAGGGGTACGGGTCACAAGCTGTCAAGACCTGGTCTTCAGACCCGAACTGGTAGTTCGAGTATGCACCGAGTTGAGAAGTAAGTTTGACTGGGTCAAAGTACCTGGTCCCAGATGAAGGGTTTAGGCTCCTCACCTCACCATATACTGCCCAGCTTGTCAGGGTGAAGGATTTGGGATATCGGAGGGTGAGAGCTATGTTATCATCCTTGTCTAGTAAAGAATGTGTGATCCTTGTATCGGCTTGTTTCAGCCATTTTTGCCAAGGATTTTTTGGATCGGATTCACGGGTTGGTAACATGGCTTCACCCACAAGGCAAAGAACCATCTCGCTATCTGACTCGGTGTAGACCCCTTCAAAAACTATTGTCAGGTCAGAACTGCCTGGCCAGAACTTAAATTCCGGTGACAGGTACCGACCCATTTCTGGAGCAGTTCCATTTCGGGAAATACCAATGCCAAGGGCCCCAGTTACATTGAGTGCATTTTTAAAGTTGCGTCTCGGGTCGATATGGGTTAGCAAGAAAGTAGTTAATGATAGCGGGTCAGGCAGGGAAGAGGTGTTGGAGTTTGTATCAGATGAGTCGAATGGCATTAAGGGTGCATGAGCAGGGTCCTGAAACCAATCTCCTTTGACAAATGATAGCTGGGGCTTGAGAGCGTTGATACGGTTGTGGTCAAATTGGAGATTGATTCCAGAGGAGAGGACTGAGTCACATACTCTCTGGACCTTAGCAAAACGGGTATATTCATGGGGCAGGATGTCGTCGGAGATAAAAACCGGCATTTGAACAGACCGAGGCATTGTCGGATCCATGGTTGGATCAGTCTGAGTCATGGGTAGAGAAAAGCTGAATATAAGGGATAGTAGAAGCACAAAAGTGGTCAGCTGCAATGAGGCCAAGGAAGGAGGCTCCATTGTGGCAAAACAACAAACAGTTAGTACGCGGAGCTTTAGATTGCACTGACAGTAGCTGTTGAACTGTAGAAGAGATTATCTTTGTCGAAAGTTGACAGAATGGTCTCAGTTGTAGGTTTTAGCTACTATAACAATGTAGATCACAAGGATAAGAAGGGGGAAGGAAGGGAGAGAGAGTGAAATTCTTTCTTCCTTTGACTTGAAATAAAAATTATTATCTCTGGTGCAAGGATGCTTCTCTTTTGTTTTGTTAATTGCATTTAAAAACATTTGGATCAAACTTGACTTTGTATGAGCTACTGCCTGGGGAGGGACAGAGTTGGAAGAATATCGCATGATCCTTTGACCGTCAGAGGCAGGAGCCAAGTACAGTGGCAGTTACGATATTACGAGGGAAGATGAGAGCTAAAATTGATGGTTAGCGCAGTGGGATTGATTGACCTACGGGTTTCACGGTGGTGGCGCCGAGCATCGCGCCGCTGCTGCTGCTGCTGCTGTCAAGTGCTCTAACAGCCACAGGTCGCAGGTCGCAGGTCACCCATGTGCGAGCACGTGATTGAATATTCTTGGTTGGACTTATTGGATACATCCGTTCCAATATATGGTCTCTCTTCTGAATTTTTTTTTTTTTTTTTATAAACCACAATTAAAATTTTTTTTTTACGAAACAAACATGATTTTTTTTTTTTACAAAAATTATTAGAACCGAAATGCTATTTCAGTCCGTTATTTTTTTTATTCCGGATTAAAATGGCATTTCAGTCCAGTCCCCTTTTTGAATTTTCTGTGGTACTGGTTTCACAAGTTTTCATATGAGCCGCCATAGAAAAACTAAAAAGGAGACCAGATCGAAATAGCATTTTTGTTCTTATGATTTTTGTAAACAAAAAAAAGCAATCATATTGGCTTCGTAAAAATATTTTTTTAATTATGGTTTATAAAAAAAATTCTTCTCTTCTCCTCTTGTATACGTTCAATCATAAAAAATATAGAGTACAACTAGGGTGTTCTTAAGCCCGTCAAGCCCCTCTGTGAGCTTAATTTAAAAATCTATTAAATTGACTTTAAACGATGCATTCAAACTGTTGAAATTGATCTACTTCACGAGTGATGCGTTTACATGTCAAATTAATAAATTTTCGATCTAATTTAGTATAAAATCAAGCGGTCAAAAAAAGATGGTTTATAAATTAATTTTAATGTGTTCATTTTTCATCATTTTTTGACCGCTTGACTTTATATTAAATTAGGTTGAAAGTTTATAAATTTGACATGTAAACTCATCACTCGTGAAGTAGATCGATTTTAACGGTTTGGATGCATTACTTGATGCCAATCCGATAAGTTTTTGAGTTAAGCTCACAAAGAGACTTGGTGAGTTTTCGAACACCCTAGTTCTACTCAAAAAGATATATTGGAATATTTTATTGCTTTTGAGCTAAACAGTCAATCTAAACACGATCTCCATATAAAAATATACTTGTAAATCACATTTTATATTTTTTTACGATCTTTTTAGATGGGTACTAGAAAATCACTTGAACTAAAAATTCTAGACTACTCACAAGTAGTAATTTTCTACTTATCTAAAAGATAGTAAAAAATAAATAAAAATATTAATCGATCGATCCGCACTATACATGATACCGTAGCTAGCCTCACTGAACTTATCCAGATTAGCACTATTTCGAACTACTATTCTCTGTTTGGATGTGTTTGGATTAGTAAATATAACTATTTTTTATTTGTCTTTTGGGGATTTTCTCACTATTTTATTAATCCAATATTTTATTAAGTAGTTACTATTCTCAATCTTGAAGTTAGCTATATTCTTGTACTATTTCTTGTTTCATTCAAAGGTCTCAATTAGGCCCTGTTCGGCTGCTATATTCCTCCTGAAAATTTGTTGGATTTGAACTGGATAGGATCAAAATCCCGTAGAGTTGTTCGGCAGTCTTTTTTTTTCAAATATTTTCATGAAAAAATTCCTATCAATTCCCATTGCAGTGCAATTTGTTGGTTTAAATATCCGGAGCCTGAGTGCATTTTTCTCTTCCCATTTCTGCTCTCCTAACTGGGCCCACACTACAATCTGTTCGGCCCAAATAGGAAGAGTGAAGAGTTAGAGAACTTTGGGCGAAGATCGGAACTTATTTACAGCAGCTTTTCAAAGCTTAGTGAGCAGCCCAAATTGTAACAGAGGCGACCCATAAGTCTTTCTACTTTCTTCAAGTCCATCGGTCCATGTAATGTAATTGGAGGAAAGGGGCATTTCGATGAAGCGTCGGATCAAAATTTTCTAACATCTTGTCACAAACACCACACGGTAGTTATTTGGATTATTTTCATCTGACACCTGCCAATTTGAACTGTAATATATATACTCGATTGAAAAATGTAAATAATTCGGCCGCTATCCTATTAGGCTATCTTTCCCTTCTTCTTCTTTTTGAATATAAGGCTTTTATTCCCTTCAATTTGTGCAGACGCATTTTCTTTTTTTAATTTATGAATGTGAAAATAACTCACTTTAATTTCAGTGTCACTTGAATTTCATGGACCGAGAAACAAGAGAATTAATGCATATATATATATTGTCATATTATAATTGGTCCGTACGTAGTTTATCATTAACAAATTAAGAAAAGGTAATTACAAAAGCAAATGTAAAACAGTCAACCAAACCAATAAAGATAATTGCTACCTTGGTTATTTTCTCATTAATTCCACACGTACAGCAAACAATAAACAAACGCAAAACAAAACAGCACCAACTCATTTTATTTTGTAATTCTCTCCTGGATCGGTTTCTAATTTCCGCAAGCACCAAGCTATGAACAAATAGTACATGGCATATATATATATCATGTGATCAAGACCAAATATACCTACTCAAAAACTAACAACAGCAAGGAAATGTTTCCGGTCTCCACACCATGCATGTCCCTCACTTTCCAAACAGTTACTGTTAATGATCGGTCAGCACTGATTTGGTGTATGTCCAACACCAAAAATTAACCACACCTTAATTTCTTCATATATCAAAGCAGAAGAAAAAAACAAAAAATAGTTTTTGCACTATCTAAAGAAGAGATTTGGAGAATCACAGTTAAAATTTTAATGCCACCTCACCACCACCAGTACTATTTGTCTCTGGTAATGGTGCCACATCATCCTCCTCATCTTCATCCCTCTCCTCACCTTCCTCCTCTATGCTTTCTGATCGATCACCGCCGCTCCTCACCTCGGCCTCAGGTGACCCGGTACGGTTTTTATATCCTGCTACAGAAACCGCATTTACACCATGTCTGAAGTGATGCTGGTGCACAGGTGGCACCGCCATGGCAGTTGCCTGTGATGCATAGAATTCTTGGTGCCCCACAGGAGCTGCCTGGCAGTAGTGCGGGGCAGGGCCTGGATGGGCCCCGTAGATTGCAGGTGTGCCTGCTGATGTGGCATACTCAGGTGGGACCCAGATGCCACCCAAGACTACTAAATGCGGTGCCGCGCCGGTTGGTGGTTGTGGGGCCGGTATCGGCCGACGGGTGTGTAGCCTATATTTCTGGTCAAGAAAAGATGTATAGTTGTTAGAATTAAACTTAGAATTGATTGGTGTGTGTCAGTATGTAGAGAGAGAAAGAGAATTCAAAAGGAGAAGGGATAGAAAACCTGAAGATGGCTTTTCACCTCATCATTGGTCAATCCATCTACTTTCATGAGTTCCCTTATCTGCTTTGGGGTGGCAACTGCATGTATCCAAATCCAATGATTTCAAACTATCACAAAATTTCATGCAAATAATAATTGCTCTGGCCTCTGGTAGTAATGTAGTATAGTATACTAGTATCAGTACTGTTGCAGACTTTGCAATTTTAGCATAATAATAATAATGATTAATTAAGCCAATGATAATTAATAAAGCTAATACTCATATAAAAATACAAATTAATCCCTCTATACCTTGTGCACCCCCTAGAATTTGAAGGGCATTAACGAACCGCCGGTGCAAATCAGGTGACCAGCACCGACGTGCTTTTCTATGTGCCTGTGGGGCCGATGCCGACCCATCAGCTACTTTCTTCACTTGTTGATCACCATTCTCTTTTCTCAAACTCACACCTCCATTGCACTCCATTTGATCTGTCGGTTTCTTTTCCTCACACTCTTTCTCAGTAGGTGCCAGTGCTAATTCAGCCAAGTCTCTAGAATTTGAATCAGTTGTTTTGTTCTTCTCCTTAGAAAATGGCAAGAATGCACCACCACCGTTTCTTTGCATTGCATCGAGTGGAACCTTAGGGCTCATTTCAAATGAGTTGTTATCATTTTCTTTTAAGTGAAGTTGCGGCTTTGCCTCGTGCGATGAAGAGTTCCACAGCTGGGCCGACACCATCCAGCTCGATTTCTCTGATTGTGGATTGTTGCTCTCTTTCTCATTTTCTTCAATACCAATCTGCTTAATCGGTATGAATTCTTCGAGCACAGGTTTTGTCCCCTGGCTTGATCGGTGTGTGTCAAGTTGCTGCCTGTATGCCTCCACAGCTATGTTTGGAGAAATTAATGCGTAATTAGATTATGCACTGAAGTTGCACCAATATTGTTGTATACATACGAAAAATATCATCTTAATTTGTCAATGGCAATATTGTCAATAGAAGTATGAAATCATTGAATGGAAAAAAAAAAAAAAAACTTTTTATTGAAAGAAGAATTAAGTTACCATTGTTGAGGAGTTGCATGCAAAGAGGCAACTCACGCTTGAATGCCTCAATCTTAAGCCTCTCTTCTTCCAGCCGTGTAAGAAACTCTTGTAATTTTTGTGTTTGCTCCAATTGGTCGTTGTTTCCCTTTTGAAGTATTGTGGGGGAATAATTTGTGGGCTTGTAGTCTAAACTAAGATCAGATGGTGAAGCCATTTGTTAAAGCCAAAGCCAAAGCCAATAATAAAATGAATGTGAAGCTTAGTTTTGCTTTGAGTAAACGAACAGAAACAGGAGGATCAAGGGGGATCAGGTGCTTTTAGCTACGGGGAGACTGAGAAGTGAGAAGGGGTGTGGGGGAGAATAAAGTCAAAAGCAAGGGGTGATAAAGTAAAAGGCATGGTAACTTCTTGTTAGGATCAAAGGCAAAAAAAAGCTTATTAAGGGTTGTTTCAGGAGCATAGAAGAGAATCAAAGGTTGCCAGGCAGGGGATGTCAGTGCTCATCTTCTGCAATGTTTGCATTATTGCATGATTTTCAATATTAATTAATTAATTGGTGCAACAGATTTATAATACTACTCATCTCCTTAATTTTTACTGAATAACTTTCTACAAAATATATTAAAATCAAGATTGTTCTCTTTTCTTATTTTGATTTGACATGTATATATATATAGGCAAATTTCATTTGGCATATATACAAAATGCGAAATGAATTGCAAAGAAATGCAATTAGTGTATTTCTGAAGATACGGACATAGTCATGTGGTTGGGCCCGGAATAGTTTCAGATTCCTTTGGGCTCTGAGTATGTGTACTAATTCAATTCAAATGGCAAAACCCAGGGAAAAAAATATTTCTCTGGCCTTTTTCACCAAATTTTCTCTTTCCTTGTTTTTTCTTTGTCTTTTGTGTTTTTCTCTCTCTTCTGACATCCAGTACATGCAAATAACAAAGGTGCATAACATAGGAGATTATTAATTAAGCTTTCCATTAACACAATAATTCTATTGTCAAAATTATGTGTTTTTTTTAAACATATATATATATATGTCAACCAACCAAATTAATTGAGATTTTGATACTAATAACTGAAATAGTAAGCTTAATTACAACCAAATTGACTGATTGACTAATTAACTAATGATATCAGTTGATAAGCACATATATATGTATTTAATTAATATAAATATAGTGGACTATTGTGACAACTTTGTGACTTAATTTATTAATTGCCCTTGTTGGATGCAAGCTAGGTTCTATCAGATTAGATTGTGTAAACAAGGATATTGGTAGATATACCTCTAGCAATATACGGAGTATCAGAACGGGTTCTGTGCGCAATAAGCCAGTTGCAGTATAATTAAATTCACAAAAAAATAGATGCCATTCTATATATATATGCTAAAGTAATTTGTAAATCTTCAAAGAAAAAAAAGTTTGTAAATCTTCAAAGTTGATGATTCCAAAATTGATTATCAAACAAGAAAAAAGAGAGAAAGCCATAAAAGCATATACCACTCAAAATTCAAAACAAGAAATGAATGAATTAAAGGATTCTCTCCCCCACACAGCGAGCTAGCTAGCCCAATTTTTCAAAGGAAAAGGAGCCGCTTTTTCAATTTGCTTTGAAAAGAGGCATACACGCATTTACAAATCTTCTCACTGAAGCACACACCTGACACTGAATATATATTTGCATTCATACCGGAGCTGAAAAGTGTTAATTTCTATCTTTCTTTTGTGTTAGGCGGTGTGCATGCAGTGTGTACAAGAGCAAGACACATATTTATTTCTTAAAAAATAAAAAATAAAATAGATAGCTTAATTCACCTCCAACCTTTATTGGACATTTCCTAATTCATCCAAATGATCATAAAGTTAAAATTAATTATGTGTGTAGTATTTATTATTAACATTTTTTGGCACATATATAATCACACATATAGGAATTATTGCAAGAATTAAACGCTAATGTTGGTTAATTAGTTCTCTTAGTTATATATGTTTATGTATACAATTAAGGTATTAATTAATGTGTTTGTCAAGTGGCAAGATATGAAGGCTAAGCTGAAATATAAAATTTGATTTTAATGAAGGGGTAAGCTGAGTGCAAGCAAGGAATGTGTGAGTTGTGATAATAAACAGTAATGAGTAATGAAGGCAGGAAAATTAAAACAAAGTTTGGTGCTTTTAATTCCAAGGAGAAGCTGGGAATCTCCCTTACTAGTTAGTAGTTACTGCTCCTATATATTCCTGTATATCTTTTTAGGAAGTGGCCAGGAAGCTAACAAGATTCTCCAATCTCCATCCCCAATCCCTCTTCTGCAATTAACACAAAATTGTACAATTAATTAATATATATATACATGTTACGTACACTAGCTATTGCACTGCTATCTTTTAAATTTGAATTATGTTTGAATTTGATTGGTTAACAGTTGTAGATGATGGTTTAATGGAGAGGCGAATTTGGAGACAGTACGTTAACTGTAGAATTAGAATTAGAATTATGGGAAATTAAAATGGCAGAGAAGAGAAGGAGAAGGAGAAGGAGAAGGAGAAGAGAAGACAGCGCATCGAATTCGCTGTGCAATAATGAGGGTTGGTCGCTTTCTCCAAATCAGTCTTCAGCTACAAGACTCCAACCTCCCTCTTTTCTCAAGGCCTCAACTTTACAAGGGAATCACCTCACCTCACCTCACCTCGTGCCACGTGTCAGTCGGATTTTCTAAAGTCCTTCCGTTGAATATCCCTTTTGTCTGGTGCGGCCTCCCAATATTCTCACCTTTTTTTCGGAACGGCCTTAACCCTTAAAGCTGCTCCTCCTGCTCTCTTCTTTTTTATTTTTTTCCACCCCTTTCTTTTCCCTTCTTTCTACGGCTTCTCTCTGCCAGGTGGGCCCCATCCATCTCTCAAGGAGGTATCCTTTCTCACCGTCTCACCGTCTCACCAACTAGACTAGAGCTTGGATATTTATTTGATTAATCGGACAAATAAGTGTGTGTGTGTGTTTTTTTTTTTTTTATTCCTAGTATATTAACGGCTACGTTTTCAGCGGATGATTCTGAAAAAAATAAAAGAAAACGAACGGAGGAGACTTGTGTGGAATCAAAGGAATGATAAGTTTACCAATTAATGGACCATCAAGATCAAACTATTGCTAATAAAATTAATTAATACACTAAATACCGTGCATGATGCATCCAAGTGGAAATCTAACCCAGATATGAGATATGATAAGAACATCTTTTTAAATATCCAATGCTTGATACGATATGTATGATAGGACCGCATGTTTGTGCATATACCCCTCACCCTTGTTGAAAGTTAATTAAAGTTTCAACCTTTTGAGTATGAGTAGGCTTAATTATAACAGTATTATATATTAACTGATCATTAAGCCTCAAAGCCCTTTCAGCATGCATCAACTCACCTTTCAAAATATTTTTCACAAACAAAATATATACCTATATATATATATATATATATATATCAGATATTTACCTAAACTATTTAGCACAAGATCTGCATTGACTGTATATATGTCATTTTATTATTATGTAATATTGGCCATAATAATTAACCTATGATAATGATTATGGCACAAATTAAATGGATAACACAATTTAGGAAGGGATCTAATACCCCTAGCAGGATGAGGTTTAAGGGGAAAAGGAACTATATATATACATATATAATTGCTTGCATGCATTAAGCATCTTGAGAAGACCCCATGGAATATAATTTTTATCACCTTTATATTTACTCTAATAAAGTAGAAGATTCCAAGATTCTCCTTAATCGTCAAGCTTAAGTTGCTCAATTAATTAATTTATTTTATTTTCTGAGGAGATTGGAACAGCTTACTTAATGCCAACATGTATGCAATGTGTGGCGAGTCATGTGATGCGCTGGGTACGCTAAGTCACTAATGGTGTGGCGAGTCATGTGATGCGCTCAAATGCATGGTAATTAGAACTAGCCAACTCTTTGGGCCCAAATCTCCTCTCAATACGGCTCATAAAATACTACAGTTTCTAATGGGCTCAAGTCCGAATGCAATTGTTTGATGGAGTTTACCACAATACAAGGCCGGATTATCACTATGCTCCAAATATCAATATAAAGAAGAGGCTCATAAAAAGAATTTATTAAGAGGGGAAGGAGAGGGGAGGGGCAGAGGAGGAATTATTTGATTTTATCCGTATCCGCTCCGTTTTCACCCCTAAATCCACTACATCGATACCATTCCCTCTTGAATTATTTGCTCCAACAAGCCACTGTCGCACGGGTCCCACATTCATAGAATAAAAACACAAACATTTCTGGCTTGCTAATTCGTTAAATTAAGACTGCTAAGCAAGCTTTATTAATCAAGCATAAACTAAACCTTTGAGAAAGGCATGCTTACTCATTTTGAATATAAACGGTTCAGATAAATTCTAAGCATTTGTCTAACCGTACCTATCCGAAGGTACCGTCATTTTTATTAATATCCAAAGTTAATTAGAAATTAATAATATTCAAATTTGTTGGGAATTATTAAAAATGTTCATATTTCAGTACGGGATAGAAAATGGCCGGTATCTTTCTTTTTTTTTTTAGAGACAAATAGCTAAAATGATGAAATCTAACACTAAAAAATCGAATTTTTTTTAAATATTTGTTATATTACTTTTTTTGATATATATTAATATATTTATACTAAAATATATGCTAAATTAAATTACGCTAAATTACAATAATTATGTTAAATTATGCTAAAATATTGTAAACTACGCTAAATTACGTATGAATAGGGATGATATCTTCACTGAGAAGGCGAAAAACAACGACGAAACTTCAAATGGCCATAAACGGCGCTCGAGTGTCCGATTTCAGCAAATAATCACTTTTCGGAAAGCTGGCAAAAATACGCATGCGTCAGTGACTGCTATGCTGTTTTTCAAAATTTAGAATTGCTAAAAAACAAAGGGAAGAGCCTCAAAATTTCAGTTGAAGTTTCCGATTAAGATTTTCATTTATATTGTTCAATCTACGTAGCTCAGTAAATTAGGTATGTAATGAACTTGTAGAATACCAATTTTTATTATTTTTGGAATTTTTTTACTATTTTTTATGATTTATGAAAGATGGTACAAAATCGGTCATATTCATATGTAATTTAGCGTAATTTACCGTATTTGAGCATAATTTTACATAATTATTGTAATTTAGCGTAATTTAGTGTAATTCAGCGTAAATTAACATAATTTCAAGTAATGTAGCATATTTTAGTATAAATATGCTAATTATATATGAAAAAAAGTAATCTAACAAATATTTAAAAAAATTCGATTTTTTAGTGTTATATTTTAGCATTTTAGCTATTTGTCTCTTAAAAATAAAAAAAAAGGTACCGGCCATATTCTGGCCCGTACCAAAATATAAACATTTTTAATAATTTCCAACAGACTTGGACATTTTTATTAATTTCTAATTAACTTTGGATATTAATAAAAATGACGGCCGAAGGTGTCTGGCTCAATATTAGCCTTCCGATTTAAAATGTACGAAAGCAATCTGCTTGAAACCTCATTGTTAATTGTTAGTTTTTAATTTAATGAACCGTGGGCCCCATTTTCTGTTGACTGAAATCAGTACCATAACATCTACCTGCCCCACCAATCATTTCACCGCATTATTTACTCTGCTCCAACATAGCACAACTAGAGAAAGGTTTTAAATTATCCTAGACCATTCATTTCTTATCTAATAAATTGAACGGTTAAATCTACAATTCGACGGTCCATATCATTACGAGCTTCATATTCTGATCATCCGATTGGACATGATCTGATAGGGCCCTTTGAACAGAAACAAAGAACAAAACAATTAAATGCATCTGACAAGGAAATTAAAGGAATTCCATAATTTTGAAAAATAAACTCCTCCGATTCGACCGTTGCCTCTTCTCCCCAAAAAAATTAACCCCACCAGAGGGCGCTCCTTTGATCCGTCCAAACTCTTTTCTTTTTCTTTTTCTTTTTCCTTCTAAATCGATCTATCTTTTCTCGTTTCTTCTCTGGGAAATTTCGTCGAACACCTGATGGGAAGCACGAGGATGGTTTTCACAGAGGAAGAGAAAACCATTGATGGAAATCTAGGTTATCCAAAGGCTTACGCCAAGCTGTGCAAGAGCCCCAATCTTCTTTGTCCGTACATCCATGGACCCCCTTTCACCTTTCTTCCCTACATGCTTCAGCCCCAAGAGGTACTGTTTGTTTCTTCTCTTTTTCTGTGGGTTTTTTAGGTTATTTTTTGCTTCAAGGAAATATTGTTGGATCTGGATTCTTATCGTGGCTAATAATTTAGAATGATTTTGTTAGTTTTCTTCTTATCCTTATATTGAGATTGTGATAACAAAGGGCTAATATAGATATTATTTTGTAGGCTTTGAAAATAAAGGAAGTAAATGAGATGTTTCCAGTCATAGATCCTGAGGCGATTCCTTCTGTTAACCCTCGAGGATTTGTCAATCTGTTGTGGAAGCAACTGGATCATCTTGGGTTAGTTGAAATTTTCTCAAAATTTCTAACTGTCTCAGGTTAATTTGAAACAGTTTTAATTAATCGTCTTTTTTTATTTAAAAATCAGGAATGCTGGCTTTGACCCATCTCTCTTTCGGGTCGACCCATATGGGAATGTGCTCTACCTCCATGCCGACTCAGCTTCTCCTCTTTCATGGGAAATTGACCATTGGTTCCCTTGCGCAAGTGGGTAAAAATCAATTAGATTTGTTTATATATGTCATTGAGTTAATTTTGTATGAATAATATTCTGTATATTTTCAAAATCAGGGGGCGGAAAAACTGTTCCAAGCAATCTGAGAATAGTTCAGTCTCATGTGTGCAAAAAGAAAGGGCACAAGCTGGAGTTCCTTATCCCATGGTGGGACTTACAAATTGGCATCTCAGTCAACCAGTTCTTGTCAATTTTTGCGTCTAAAGATTCAGACTACAGGTACACTGAAATTTGCCAGAATAAAATATGAAAAGCGTCCTTACTTTTCTTCTGGAAGTGAAATTTAGATTTGATAATCTTAACTATTTCCTAACTATTAAGCACCTGACTATAAACATGGTAACAAAATTTCATTATAGTATACTGTAACCCTTACTCAAAAGTTCATACAAGCTTATGCTGATACAGTTCTTCTTGTTTCTTCCCTTACTCAAAGTTCATGGAAGCTTATGCTGATAGAGTTCTTCTTGCTTGTTTTTTTACTTTCATGATTGAGTAGGAAAAGAGCATTTTCTTTTTTATTTGCTGATGGTGGAAATGAAGAACTAAACGCAGTTCAATCGGTGGAAGCACATGCATTTCCCCATCATTTTAACGAGGCAAAAAATAAATCAGGTCTTGCACCAGCTGCCATTGTTTCAACTCGGAGCTCTGACGCATCAGTGCTCAAGCCAGTTGATATAAACAGACCTACTAGACCCACTTATCCTGTAATAGGTACTTATCTTTGTAATTTCATTTCATGCTACTGGCATTGAAGTGCCTCTAGGCATTGAGATTTAGTCTTGAAGTTTTGAATGTTAATAAACATATAAATCAGGTCTGGTACAAATAATGTCCTATAGAGGTACGTACATGTCAAGTCTAGTACTGGTATGTGAAATTTTGTATCTGTACCAGTACGTACTGTCTGGTATTAATTTTCAACAGTTCACATTTCGAATCTCTCAACCATTCCTTGTGGTCTTTTGTTACTTGCTTGATTATTAAATTTATGTTTATAATTCAGCACAATGACTACGTAGCTTATTTCTTATTTTATATTTTTGTCAGCTGCTATGAAATTCTCCACCAAGAAAGACAATGGGACCCATGACCCATACATCTCAAAGGAAAACTCCAACCCCAACCTCGACTCAGACCCATACAGTACAAATCCACATTTCTCTATTGCCTTGGCAAGGGATTCACTGAGACAGAGAGATGATGCTAAGAAGAAACAACTAGCTGAGATGGAGGAGATAGATGGAGAGGTCGAGCAATTGAAGGAAAGGAATGAAGAGGAGAGAGTAGAGATTCAAGGATTGGAGGAATTGTTGATAAAGAAGAAACAACGGGCTGAGAAATGCCGGCATTTGGCAGAGGCTCAGGCACAGTACAAATCAATGCTTGAGAAGATGATCAGAGATGCCATGCACCAGTAAGTTGGTATTTTGTTATTAATATCGAGTCTTTTGATAAGCCTTTTCAGGGAGAATGTTTATAAACACTAAAATTGGGCTTGCGTGTAAAAGTAAATTTTTAGCTTAAAATGTTGAGTGAAGCTAGTAGTTAATGAATTTAACTTCAAAATTTATTGGATTAACTTCAAAAGACTAACCTAAATTGTTGAAACCGATCTGTACATTCTGTACATTCTGTACATTCATTTACATTTCAAATGTATTAATTTTCAAACTCATTTATTACGAGGTCAAGCAGTCAAAAGATGAAGGTTCTTAAGTTATTTTAATACATTCATTTTTTATCATTTGTTGACCACTGGACTCTACACTAAACAAAATTAATATATTAATAATAGCATATAAGCATATCGATCATGATGTAGATCTGTTTCGGTGGTTTTTAATTCGTCATTTGAAGCCAATCCAATAGAATTTTGAGTTAAAATCACCAAATATCTTTGTAAGCTTAAGTTCATACTTAGCAACTCTCTAAGATGTTTTCAATGTCTATTTATTGTCTCATCATGCACAACCCGCAAATGTACATGAAGCTGCTGGTATGATTTTACCCTACCTTAAGAAGTACAATGTATATGGTTTAATTTCTAATATGATAAGTCTACAATAAATCATCTTGTAACAATATATATTCTTTATTTCATATATTATATAGGAGTGTTGTTTACAAGGAACAACTGAGGCTGAACCAGGCTGCCAGCAATTCTCTCATGGCACGACTGGAGGCGCAAAGATCAATCTGTGACTTGTCAGAGAACGAGCTCCGTCGTAAATTCAAGCAAAGAGATGAAATCGAGACCCAAATCAAACAATTCAGCGACAAACCCCGCAAAAGGTCACGCATAGAGGAAAATAATGCCACTTCCACACAGGCAAGGCAGGACCTATACAACAGGTTTCCTTCTAGGAGGCATAGTAGAAAGCCTCTGACAAAGGAACTCCGGGTTTTCCTAGAAGAAGAACAAAGGGAATCAGAGGCTGGTGAAGAAAATTTAATTCTGAACAAAAATAGGCATAGGAGGTTCTCTTTGGTAGAGAGAGGCAGTACGTCAGTAAATGAGAAACTCGATACTTTATCAATCAGAGATTTCAATGATATAAAGGGTAAAGGACCCATAGCGCAAGAACCACCTTACAAGTTGGATATCGAAAAATTGCAGAGGCGTACAATTGATTCAATATCAAAGAATGAGACAGAAGAGGAAGAAGAAGATCATGGGTACATAAATGAAGTTGGCAGGGGAAATGTAGATAAATGGCTTCAAATGCTAGTGGATGATTTTCAAGAGGACCCCTTAACTGAAGAATTTACCGCCCCATCTGAAGAAATTACTGAGATTGAACAAGCACACTCAGAGTCAGATTTAAAGCAAACTGAGATTATTGCCGCCAGAAAGAGCTTTCATGTCAGGGAAAGAGAGGAGAGAAAAATAGTGGGGTTGCCGAGGACAGAGAGCGCAAGGGCATTCCGGTCATTACCCTCATCTCCTTCATCGGTTTTTTTAGGGATGAGAAAGGGGGTCGATTGCATTGGGAGAAAACCAAAAGTACTAGGAGAGGATGAAGAGTATGGGTATTTGGATTGTTCGGCTTCAACTAATAATGGCAAATTTGTTAAGGCGATCAAGAAGGCATTGATCAAGTAATGTTATTGCTATCTGTGTTTAGTTAGTGTATGTATATGTTTGATCAAGTGTGTATTTCATTTTATTGTTTGTTTTTTGTGGTTGGTGATTGATTGGATTCCTGGTCGAATAAGTTAGCGCTTGGTTGGCTCAAGATTTCTTGTCCTCGCGCTAGTGTATAAATAGCTTGTGAGGTTTGATTGTATTTCGTTTCTTCTTCTCTTCTTTATTTTTGTGCAATGTAAGAGATTTGATGTTGGTTTGGGAGATGAAGTGAAGTGTTTTTTTATTCTGTTTTGTCTACTATTATTTGTAATTTTAACACCCAGCAGTAGTTCTTATTCTAAACTTTTCTTTTTTTTGTTATGGAGGACAAATATGTGGAAGAATTGAAAATTTTGTGCACCTGGAGGTGGTGAGAGTTGTAAATTTGTTAAACCTAAAGTTTTGCTCTTCATACATGTAACATTCCGTCACGTCAATTTTTATTTTTATTTTTATTTATTTAACATAATTGACATAAATTATTCTAAGAAATTTAAGAACATAATATAACATCTCGAAAATTTGAGTTATTATTAATTATACTTAAAATTTTATTTTTATATAATATGGAAAAGACTGTATACGTTTCTACAAATGTTACTATACCAATATAACAGAAATAAACTCGTTCTTTTAGATAACTATCAATAACTCAAAATCTTTTTCAGCCACCCTTTCAAATATAACTGTCCCCTTATATATTTTTTAAAACTCCGCGCTCTTTGATAAAATCTCTGTCCCTTATAAATATCTATTAATCCCCTTCTAATTAAAACCATAAACCTTCCTTTTAATTTTCTGCCGTTTCTATTTTTGTCTCAAAACCGCTCCCATGTTTTAATTGAATATTAACCCCCTCTGCCGTCTCTCTCTCTCTTCCTTCACAATCAACCAAGGAAAAATCTGAAAGTCCTATCATTTCGAAATAGGTTGAAGTTTCTCTTCATAGTCTAAAAAATTTCTGGTTTAAAGGTACGGACAAACCATGTTATATTATTTATTAGAATCAAGTATTGTTCTTTCTAATTTATAAGTATTAGTGATGTTATTCCTGTAAATTATAACCTGATTTTTTTTTAATATAATAATTCCTTCATACAAATTATTATAAACTTTTTCATTTCGGCATGTACTCTAGATCTGATTTCAAAAATTCGAAACTGATGTATGTTTTCTTTAGATTTGATAACTCTAAATAGAAATGGTCTAAACTCACTAATAGTTATTATTAGTATTTTAACTATTCCAGATCCGTTTTGTTTATTGGAATGAAATAAAAATAATAATAATTTTAATCTATAGATATACATGATGGTATATAAATATGAATACCTTCTTATTAAAATTTTGGAAGTGAATAGTTAATTTCTATAATTACTCCCTACAATATATTCTTGTAGATTGAAAACTATTTTCCAGCAAATAGTATATACTAATTTATTCAATTTTTTTATGATATTTCTATATTAGAATTTTAAGCTTACCATATAGTTTATTTGATATTTTTGTTATTATATTTGATCAGAAATTACGGCTATGATAAGATTAAGGTAACATAAGTGAAAATAATTTATGTTATTGTAAGTTATTCCTTTCATCATGGTAATACTGAAACAGAGGTTAGATACCCAAGTTTAATCAGAAATTAAAATGGTCAAAGTTTTTATAACATCTATTATATGAGATTTAATCAAAAACGGTCAAAGTGCATGATAATTCACTTAGATAGTAAACAAGGACGAATGACATATAACATTAAAGGTTTTTAGGAAACGAAAATTGAATTGAAACATCATTAATTAAAATGTATATTTATGTTTTAGATTCCACATTTAAAGATTTAAACGACATAAGAGACAATCAAGGATTCACTCATCAGATATCAGGTACGGGCTTCCTGGGCTTTTTGTAAAACTAATTACTTATTCCTTTGTTTGCATTTTAATTTACTTATGGAATTGTGCATGTTGATTCGAACAACCTCTTCGGCTTTGTTTAGAGAATAAAGAATAAGATTACTTCGTTTGGAACATATGACCTGAATGAAATATATCGATTGAGTATAATAATAGAATAAGAAAATGAACGATCACCGTGAGTTGAATGAATGGAAAGGCTGATACACGGGGACTACTAGTCGCGATCGGGACCGGCATGCGGGGGCTGTTAGTCGCAGTCGGGTTCGATATTGGAAAGGCCGATACACTGGGACTGCTAGTCGTGGTCGGGACTGATATGTGGGGAATGCTAGTCGCAATCGGGTTTGATGCTGGAAAGGCCGATACACAGGGATAGCTAGTCGTGGTCGGGACCGATATGCGGGGAATGCTAGTCGCAGTCGGGTTTGAGATTTAACGCATCACAAGCAAAGTGATGGTCAGTGATTATTAAGATTTTTTCAAAGTAACAAGTGCTTACATGAATGATAGTCATTGCTTGATAGGATAATAAAAATTGCATTTTGGTTATTTAATAAATAAAGTTGTTTAGTATGATTAAAAGGTAAAATTTTACAAATCCCCGGGCTGGAACTAAATCCCGTACTGAGAGAATGTTCAAGTCTCTCACCCGTTCCACTTTTATGTGGGTTCCAGGTAATGAAGATGAAGGTAGTGAGGAAGGTCGTGAGTAAGCTAAAGCGGGAAGATTCTAAAAGGAATATTATGCCACTTGTTGATTTAGTTTTTATTTTAATTAATTGATACATTGAACAGGCATGGCAGTGGTCATTTTACTAGCCGTGTCTGTCATGATCGTTTGTAGAATTCTTTTGCTTATGAAATAAATGTGGCTTTTATTGTATTGTTATTGATAATGTATGTGATGAGAATACGGCTTACGTACAAATACGTGATGGGTTGTCTCGGGGTGTGACAATACAATATTTTTCTGGGTTTCTGTTCTGAAGTTTATGATTTAGTTTTATGTAGGCCAGCCAAATTTATGAACCTTTTAAGCTTGTTGGATGTTTTGGATGCATGAACAGTTATTTAGTGTGTGTTGGAGCTTTCGCATGTGTATGTCTTGAATGATGCCTGATGAATAATATAATAAGATAAAATAAGAAGGTTTGTATACATATATAATCACATGATATAATTTTAAAAATGTTTAACAGGTCGCTATTGGTATTTTTGAAAAATTAAATCAATTTGGCCAAGAACAGATCTCATGTGACCGTTTAAGCTGTTCCAAAATAGGACCACTCGGCGCAAGAACAGACAAAAAGGAAATATGAAATTGCAACCTCACTTGTTTTTTTTTAAGAAGAAATTTAGGGGTCAAGTCCCTAGCTAGATTCCATTAACCAAAGACACCAGTAAATTAAAGGTTACACCAACTTGAAGAATAATTACTATAAGATGATAAAGCCGTACGTACCACTTGAGGAATAATTACAAAACAGTACAAACAGTAAAAGGTTGCACCAACAGGTCCTTTATCATACTTGTACATATAATTAACAAAAAGGATGGTACTCCAGTTCAGTTGAAGGACATTAATTCATTAATTAAACTTACAAATAAAAGCAATAAAATACAAATAATTAAACAAATACTTTCAAGACAATGACTTACGCCACTTGGTCGGCGTGGCCGTACTGGATGCATGAGCTGGCGGTACCAGCCTTCCTTTTTTGGAGTTGGAAGGTGTCTGCCTCTCGGCCCCGCTCTCAGAATCCTCTACCTTTGCAACGTCAGCTCCCCCGAAGAAAAATGTACTCCACTTGAAGAAAGCACCCTTCCTTCTTCGGTCGCTCATCAACCGATCGACGTGTGCTTGTAGAGCATGACACTGCACCTGCAAGCGGGCCACGTCCTCCCTTAATCGACGTATCTCCTGCAATTGAAAATATATAAATATAAAACACATTAACGCATCTATTTAAAAAATATTAATGCATTGTTAGAAACATCAATAATTTTGGAGTCGTAAAATTTATCATCATTCGACATATACTACATCAAAAGAAAGATAACAACCCACAAAATAATATCATTCTGTTACTATTTGATCATTAGCCATATCTCAATGCTATGCCTCATCAAATTTACCTGTTGATGGGCTAAGGTTTCCCTTTTGGAAGGGCACCGGCCAGGGAGGTCGAGTTGGGACAGATTGGGGCTTCTTGGGCCGGAGAAGGATCCGGTTTGACGATTGAGTTTGGTGTGCTCAGAAAAAAGAACTTGCATCACAGAGCGCACCGGCAGACGCTCATTTTGTATTGCGTGTGCGGATGCCTCTGATGAGAGCTTTCTCGCATCGATCAGCTGGCATAATGTCTTTCTTTCTTCTTTTGTAGTGTTAGGATGGGCCTGAAAAGGTAAAATCAAATCAAATAAAACTTGGGAAATAAAAGAATATAGGATTCATGGTGAATACAGTTTTCTCAGAACTCTTCTGATAATTCGATTTGAATTATTGACTATCCTAAATTTATGTAACAATTGATCAACATTTTATTTTCTTTTTCGTTTTATTTTTATTTTCAACTCACTGGCACATTTGAGTTGATTGTGTGAACCAGCACGAATCCTGCTGATCAGCAAGAGACATGTCATATAGCGGCAACTAGCTAGTTTGGCAGAGTTAACACTGACACTGTGTGTGTTGGGTTGGTCCAGAGATGCTAGAGATGCCTTTTCCTTGGAAAGTTCAAACCTAATAACCTATGTAATTGTAATGTACTATAATAATAAACTTTTGTAAATTATTTGGATGTATTTCTGTGAAAGCAAATCCCTTGTCCGGACTTGTTGACATGTAAACTGATGCTATCCAAAAAGTGAGCAGTACGTCAGTATGTCAGGCAGAGAGGCAATGGTAGGTTTTTGAGCCTTGTGCACTAAACAGTACAAATAACCAGTTGGTCTAATGGGCCTCTGGCTCAACCTAACCTACCTACATTGTACAGATTTCCGGGCCCCACCAAATGCAAATGCTTGCCAAAAAATTTCAACTTGCAACGGAAAAAAGATGAAGACGAGGTTGTGCAGCTTTAATTAATTGACATATTGGAATAGTTTCAATAATAAAATTATTGCAAAAAGGGAACAAATAGGGAAAGCCTGACAAAAATTTGAACGGTCCTTGATGCATTAATTAGTAAATTGCATGAAATGTAATTATATATTAATTATTGATTAGAAACAGTGGCTTAATTAGTATTAGGCCATATTGTGTGAAGTGTGAAACAGGGTTACAGGAGTGTATTGGCCATTTGGCCCCCTTGCTTTGCTTGAAAGGCAAATAGATATAATAGATTAGATTGGTAATTAAGAGAAGAGAGTAAGAGCTGATGAGGCTGATGGAGCTAGTAATCATGCATTGCAATTGCATGCGCTGTAATGGGTCCTAGGCCTGTCCGTTATATATATGCTATCCATGCGACCCGACCATTTGGAGCTCAAGGGACCTCTAATCTCAGGCATTTAATTAATTATTCAGAAACCACTCGATCGGGACGCTATATATATTATATATAATTTATAATTTATAATTGAATGGTCCACAATAATCATACCATCTAATTAACAAGTGTTTTCAAGATTTAATATTTCTTTCGAACATTAACATAGATACCATACAAGTCAAAGTCACGTGCTAAACAATCAAACGAAGCAAAACCCCTTCCCAATCTATAACACTTAAGTAGAAGAAAGACCGTAAAACTTTTACGTAACGGATAGTCGGATACAATTTTACTTGTGAAATAATTTGTTTACACAGGTTAATTATTGGGAATTGTATTGACATTATCTATTTGTCAATATTACTTGTGGGTCCTTAGATGAAGTGCATGTGAACATTTATTTAATAACTAGCCGTATTAATATTGACAATAGGCTATAAAATTTTAATATATAATAATGTAAACAAGTTACGGAATGACTATGTGTTTTAATATTAAATTACTTATATATATCTAATATGTATTTTTTTTAAATAGATAATTAGCTATTTTATCTTACATTTATTTATTCTGTTCAACACTTATATATGAGCCAGTTCTCAAAGTGCTTGATAATTAATATTACGAAAATACAATGATGGTCATTCATGCAACTTTATAGCATAATCAAACATGTATCGAGAATTGCAACTATATGTATTAAAATAAATAAGAAAATTGTAAAAGTTAGTATTTACAAGAATTAATATTTTTATTAAAAATAATTCATTCAATATTTTTAAAAATACACAGACGTCATACGGTCATATTTTTCATACTTATATATTAAAATAACTAATGTTATGTTAACATTATATTTTTAATTTTTTTTCAACTCTTAATTGTTTTAGAGTGTCACAACACCACCAATTAATCCCACGCGTGCACTTAATTGGATAAACGAGTGCTATCTGTTGCGTTCAGAATTTCAGATAGTGACTTTGCCTAGCCCAAAGATCTAAACTATTGTCTTTTTTTTTTTTGGTTTTTTTTCCAAGGTTTCAAAAGGGAATAATTAAGTACGTAGTAACTAACCTTGAGAAAGGTATCAAGAGCCCGGTACAACCCGTCATCTGTTGCCCGTGCATGTGCCGGCAATGCACGCGCAAGCTCTTCAAATTCTTTCACACTGAGCCCGGCATCGAGCGCCGCCTCTGCCAGGTATGCATCAACCAGTTTCGCCACCCGGGCCATGCCCGCGCCACTAACCATTTCCTCAGCTGCCAAGAATCCTGTGTTTTGTAAGACATATATATATATTCGGCCATTATTAACTAAAATGAGAAAGGTTATTGTTTTTTTCTGAAGAAATTAATTAATCCGTATAATCCAGAGCAAACTATATATTATTGTCTGCATCAATAATGTTAATTAATTGAAAACCTTTCACTAGCCGTATGACAAGGGAAACATCGAGCAACGTCCCCGACGTGTGCCCGAAAGCCGGTATCATGACCTCACTCAAGCTCGCCTGCTCTAGTCGTCGACCCGCACGTGCCTCTAGTTCCCTCAGGCTCCCTTGATCGGCTCCAACCATCAACCCGGCCCTCAACAACCTCAGCAAAAAATCACAATTAATCGCGGACTCCATGTCTTTGTTATTCATCTCCGGTGGAAGTGCGGCAATAAGTGATTCAACAAAAAGCCGTTTTTTCAACCACACGGCTGTTGGGCTTTCGGGAGGTGGTGGCGGGCCACTGAAGCGGCCGGATGAAGTGGAGGAGAGTTCGGGCAGCCATTTGGAGGCATAATGTGATAAGACGGAGGCGAGAAGGTCGGGGCGGGATGAACTACCGGTTTTAGATTTAATGGCGGAGACGGTTTTTGCAAAATGGTCGACATCTTTGATGGATGCATCGTCGAGCCATTGTTCATTTGATCTTGGGTTAAAGGTTGGGGTTGGGGTTGGGGTTTGAGTTGAAGATGGGTCATGCATATGGGGTGGTGGTGGCGGCTTCTTTGGGCTTTGAGCTGGTGATTTCATAGTTCATACTCCAAGTCTCCAAGTGAGATGTGAAGAATTAGTAGCTAGCTAGCTAAGGAGATCGAAGGTACCATTTAATTTAAGGGCTGAGCGCTGAGGGAGGATTACTGAGGGTAAGTAAGAGTCTGTGCATGGGGGATAACCCCTTGGTAAAATATATCAATGCAGGGTTCTGTTCTGAACTTGTCATTATGTTAGGTTTAGTTCACGTGGCAACGATACTGTGTAAAAGAGTAGCCTTTTTATTAGATGCTGTTATTGTTATTATCAACTTTTTGGCTTTTATTAGTAGCCTTCTGCCTTCTTTCACATTCAATTAATATATAACTTGTAATTTTGTAAATCACCTTCTTTCACATTCTTTAATTGTTAAAAGGCTCAAGAACTCAAACACGAAATATCAAGTAATGAATAATTTTGTAAATCATAATTCATTATACACAAGAAGAAAATTGCTTTATTAAAATAATCTTAACGTATAGTAAGAAAAACCATATTTTTTTTTTTACTTTCAAATTTGAATTTAATATATTTTTTGGAAAGAGGAACAATAGTTTACCAAGGAGAAATATGTTTTTTCACATAGCCCTCCATGAAATATATAATTGACTATATATATATTTGAGATTTTTTTTAGTAGTTTCAACTTCAAATGTTTATAAAAAAAATTCAGTCAGATTTTTAACTTGTCACTTTTTATATATAAATCAGCTGTTTAACTATAAATTTGACAGCACGTATGTATTTATTTTGGTGGGGATAAAGGCGGTTGGGTATAGAGGTAACATGAGAAGAGAAACAGTTAGAGAATGTTTGGCTTGATTGCGATGTGCATTATCATTATTATCATTATTGGATGGAATTGGAATCGAAGAAAAAAGGGATTTAATTGAAAACGGGAGAGCATGGAACGTTGGGTCAAATTGCCATAAAATCCATGACAAGACAGGTAGGTAGAGGTAGGAATAGGATGGCCATTTGGATAAAGACAAGCACCTACATCATGCAAAATATTAAATATCATTGGCTCATTATGTAATTCACCAAATTCACATAATCCCATGGTCATAGGCACTCAACAGATGGAGATAATGATGGTAAATTTCAATCGTCCGGTTTTTTTTTTTATATCTATTTTGATCTTGTTTAATCGTTTAATCTTTTCGAATATTAATTATTTAGTGGATTAAAATTAACTTTTTGAATATCTTTTTATCCTACTTCTTCATAAAATATTTAAACTTAAAAGTTATTTGAGATATGTTAGTATTGTGTTCTAAAAGTTATCTTATGTTGATTATTTTTGCATATTATGTTTATTAATTGGATGTTACATGTATTTTGTTTCATGATTTTATGTTTATCTTTAAAAGTATTCAAGAAGATGCTCTTGGTCATGAACTAAAATTTAATTGAAAATTTTATATGAATATTAGAAGTTAGAAACAGTGTTGTAAATAACGGTATGAGCTCGTCGGATGGACGGGGTACTACCAACTAATTAATCGGTATGCAGCTGATTAATCAGAATTTTACGGATAATTTTGTGTTTAATTAATGTTATGTACATATACTTATAATTTGTTAAAAAAAATATATAATTTATAAAATTACAGGAAAGTGATATTTAGAAAAGATCATATAAAATAACACAATGTATATTGCATATAACGAATAAATACAGAAAAAAAAAAATCATAGAAATAACCAACTAATTGGCCAATAAACAGAAAACGGATGATGAATCAGACCATTTAAATATAAAACAAGCAATTAATTAAACAAATCGACCGATTAATCGGTCTCATCCGCAAACAACATTTTTACCAATCTATTCATCGACGATTTAGTGATTGCTATCGATTAATCGGACCAAACGGAAGTCTTGAGAAATACTTAAAACTCAATGGATGAAAGTATTTTGTATGGAATGATTAATGGGGCGGCGTAAATAAATGAGGCACGGCATACAAGATGAATATTCTCTAACAATTAACAAAGCTTTCCGAATCAGATGAACTAAATAATTTGTCTATCCTAGAAAAATATGACCATTTAATTTAATTCATGTTTGCTGATTTCTAGGCTTAGAACGGCGCGCCTTGGCATTTGCTTTTTACATTTGACCGACACGGAGACCAGAAATGGACTGAGAAAAAGGTTAATTTAAAATAGTTAATCGTGCAAAAGGACAAATTAAGGAGGGATTAAACAAGAAATTACTCTTTTGGAGGGGGGTGGAGGAGATAAAGATTAAAGATATCAGATATGACAAAAGGCACCATTAATGCCCGGTTCGGAAATCGGAATTCGCATTCTACAGGGTGGGTACGATTGGTAGAAAAATCTCTGTCAGAGTTTAAAAGGAGAGGATATCATCAATACTCTACTATTAATATATATACTCCCGACCCGAGTACATACAGCCCATACTGTATCAGTATTACTATTATGGTATTTGTCTCTAGCTTTTTTGTTATGTCGCCTAGTAAATGAGTATATGCTTCAAACTCCTATTTTTAGCTCTCTTTTTTTTTATTCATCAATAACCGCCTTCGCCCTTCGTTGAGAATCATATGCAATTAGATTTGATTCAAACTTTTTTATTTCATACTTCAATGATTTGTAACTAGTTCGCTACAGTAATCAAGTCTATAAAAATACAAGTAATATAGCTAGAGAATGTAATAACTCTATGTTGAATCAAAATAAATAATATATTAGAACAACAAAAATCAAAGTCAGAAGAGAAGTAATCTATAGTAAATTAATCTGGAGAACATTCATCTTGTGATTTTCTCTCTTTTCATTAGCACTATTTGGATCTCTCTTTCTCTTCTCATTTTTCCTCCGTTGCTGTTAAAAATTGAAACCCATCATGCTTGTGCTTCTTCTTTCATCGTTCTCCGTCAAACAGCTTGAAATTGACAACGTCGATGCTGTCTTGGCTATCTCCACACCGCGACGATCTATTAAAGACCCCGATAGAATGGAGGTCAAAAGGAGGTAGAAGAGGAGCTTGATCGATTGCTAGGTCTGATTTAGGTTTAAACTCAATTTTCATTCGGGGTGCCAATTTGTAATTTTCCATCCTAATTGTTCCTTTTTAAAGAAACTAGGTCCGATATTTTTAAAAATACCAAAGTTAATTAATGATTAATAAAAATGCCCAGACTTATCAACTTTTATTAAAAATGTCCAAACCGGCCATTAAATGGCTGGTTCCCTGATTAATTTTTTTTAGAGACAAATAGCTAAAATGATGAAATATAACACTAAAAAATCGAATTTTTTTTCCCGTTGTCAAATTACTTTTTTGATAGCATATTTATACTAAAATACTCTAAATTACTTAAAATTATGTTAATTTATGCTGATTTACACTAAATTACTTGAAATTATGTTAATTTTCTTTTAAGAGACAAATAGCTAAAATGCTGAAACATAACACTAAAAAAATTGAATTTTTTAAAATATTTGTTATATTACTTTTTTGATATATAATTAGCATATTTATACTAAAATACGCTAAATTACTTGAAATTATATTAATTTATGCTGAATTACACTAAATTATGCTAAATTATAATAATTATGTAGAATTATGCTAGAATATGGTCAATTACGCTAAATTACGTATGAATATAGATGATATCTTCACTGAGAAGGCGAAAAACGATGACGAAACTTCAAACGGCCATAAAACGGCACTCGAGTGTCTGATTTCAGCAAATGACCTTGTGAAAATACGCATGTGTCAGTGCTAGCAATGCTAGATTTCGAAATTCAGAATCGCCAAAAAACAAAGGGAAGAGTCTCAAAACTTTAGTTGAAATTTTTGATTAAGATTTTCATTTATATTGTTCGATCTACGTAGCTCAGTAAATTAGTTATATAATGAACTTGTAGAATACCAATTTTTAATATTTTTGGAATTTTTTTACTATTTTTTATGATTTATGAAAGATGGCACAAAATCGGCCCTATTCATATGTAATTTAGCAGAATTTCTCGTATTTTAGCATAATTCTACATAATTATTGTAATTTCAAGTAATTGAGTGTAATTCAGCATAAATTAACATAATTTCAAGTTATTTAGAGTATTTTAGTATAAATATGCTAATTATATATCAAAAAAGCAATCTATCAAATATTTAAAAAAAATTCAATTTTTTAGTATATTTCAGCATTTTAGCTATTTGTCTCTTAAAAAAAATTAACATAATTTCAAGTAATTTAGTGTAAATCAGCATAAATTAACATAATTTCAAGTAATGTAGCGTATTTTAGTATAAATATGCTATCAAAAAAGTAATTTGACAAAGGGAAAAAAAATTTGATTTTTTAGTGTTATATTTCAGCATTTTAGCTATTTGTCTCTCTCTAAATAAAAAAAAATTAATCAGGAGACCGGCCATTTAATGATCGGTTTGGGTATTTTTAATAAAAGTTGATGAGTCTGAACATTTTTATTAATCTTTAATTAACTTTGGGTATTTTAAAAATGTCGGCACTAGGTAGGAGATATATGAAAATTTCCATGTATTATGGGGGACTATCAGATATTATTTGATTTCTCCTTTTTTTTTTTTTTTTTTTAATCTCAAGTTATGTTTGTTTGTGCTTTGTTGTGTTTACTATTTCTTACTTATATTTCTTATAACTTTTTGCTAATTTTTTTCATTTTTATTATGAAAGTGATATTATTCCATGTTGCATCTCAATTTAGTATTTTTCTTTAATGTTAGTGACTTTAAATAAATATCTACTAACAATTCTATTAATAAAAAAATGTATTTAGAATCAAATGATCTTAATTTCTATATATACTAATTTATTCTTATCAGTCTCTCTAAGCTACTCTATTCATGTAATCCTACTTATCTATACTTTAATCACTCTATTATCTTATTCCCCATCTCCCTCCACGGTCGAATTTGCTCTCGCCCGAGCCATCGCACTACGATAACCGGATCTATTCACTGTCGCACTCCGATTGAGATGATTGACTCTACGCTCCGAGTTCCGATGATACCGCACTCACATTAGCTCTGCTCTCTTCTCTCTCTCTCTCTCATTCTCCTCTTCGCTCGAGTCAGTAGTGGCGTGTGATCCCGGTGAAGCACTCGGTAGATTTGCTGGTATTGGCAATTACTGTACCAAATGAGTATTGCTTTGTTGCTGATTTGTCCGAGTATGTGATAACATCCACTCAGTTTCTGTGTAAAATACTTTTTTTTTTTTTTGCCTCGGTACTGGTATAAAGGAGAAAGAATCTGAAATACTAGTATAATTGTACATTGTGCCAATGTAGTTATACTTATTGTAAAATAAGCATATGTAATTTTGATTAGTGGTGCATCGGTTGCTTGTGACGAATCATAATTTATGGTTCCTGTTGTTTGCTATCAATTATATGTGATTTGATTATACGTTCTGATTTCAAAATGGTGCACTAAGATAAAATCCAGTATCTTAATTTGTTGTCAGTGTAAATCATGGCACCAAGACAAGCACAGACTATGATACAATAGATCCAGACAGTTCAATTGCAAAGGCCTTACATAGGCCCATATTTGGTAAGAGAAAGAGACCCTTATAAAATGTGCTTAAAACTAGGTCCGATTTAATGTGTAATTGGATTTTGTAACACGAAGTCTAGCCCAATATCGGATTCAGTAACTGGATCATAGCCCAACAGTTTCCATCGGGATCTGATTCGGATGTCGAATAAAATCCGATCCGATAGGCGCCAGCATCTCCGTTCGTCTCCTTCTTCTCAGAAATCCGAATATTAGTACCAAATGGATCTTATCAAAATCGCTGTTTCTTTTTGTCTTTTTCTTCATGCCAAATGGCTACATTTCGACCTCCCAATTCTCTCACCTCTCTCCTCAGCCAGTGCAAGACGATGAGGCAATTCAAACAAATCCACTCTCAAGCCATCCGTACCGGTCTCGCCACCTCCCCATTAATCCAGCGCCAACTCCTTTCCTTCTCTGCTTCTCAACCCTGGACTGACATGGCGTATGCACAACTCCTGTTCGATCAAATTTCCAACCCAGATTTATCTCACTGGAACGCCTTACTTCAAGGCTACTCCACCCACCATTCCTCCCAATCCCAATCGGCTCTCATGCTCTATATTCGCATGATTTCTAGAGGATACAAACCTAATACAGATACTTTCAGCTTCTTGCTCAAGGGTTTCACTCTAAAAACTGCCATTCATTTTGGTGATGAGATTCATGCCCAATTGTTGAAATTTGGGTTGGGGGCTGACGAAATTTTGAGAAGCTTGTTGGTTGTGATGTATACGTTGACAGGGGAGGTTGATGATGCCTGTCGACTGATTGATACAAATTACAAGGGAGACGTGACTATTTGGAACAACTTGATCTCTGCTTATTCTGAGAGCAATAGGTTTGGTGAGTCATGTAAGCTTTTTAAAGATATGGTTAGAAAAAATGTGACGCCCAATTCTGTGACTTGTATTACTGTTCTTTTGGCTTGTGCAAAGTTGAAAGATCTGGAACTCGGTGTGCAAGTGCACTTGCATGCCGAGGAACAAGGGATGTTGCCTGATTTGAAATTAGAGAATGCATTGATTACTATGTACACTGAGTGTGGTGCTATTGGCGCTGCATGCAGACTGTTTGATGGAATGACGGAGAGAGATTTGGCTTCTTGGTCTTCATTGATTACTGCACTAGTGAGGTCTTGTCAGATAGATCATGCCAGGTCACTGTTCAATCAAATGCCTGAAAGAGATGTTCTTTGTTGTACCACTATGATTGATGCATATGTGAAAACAAGTTGCTTTAAGGAGGTCCTGGAGATTTTTCAAACAGTACAGACCGGAGATCACGACCTTGGTGCATTAACTGTGGTTAATGTTTTAACTGCCTGTGCTGAGTTAGGAGCTCTTGAGACAGGGGAATGGGTTAGATGTTTCTTGGATAGAAAAAAAATAAACGTGAATGTTTCTATTGGAAATGCTCTCATTGATATGTATTCAAAATGTGGGACCATTGGCAATGCAATGTGGATTTTTGACAAAATGCATCAGAGAGATATGTACACATGGAATACCATTATTGCTGGTTTAGCAATCAATGGTCATGGAGAGAAAGCCCTTGACATGTTCGATAAAATGATCAAGTCAGGTGAAAGACCTGACGAGGTCACTTTTTCTAGTGTCTTCACGGCTTGTGCAAATTCAGGTTTGATAGATGAAGGAAGGGAGCTATTTGTTAGCATGATCAGTAGTTATGATATAATGCCTAATGTGACCCATTATTGTTGCATGATTGACCTCTTATGCCGAACCGGGAGGCTAAAAGAGGCACTAGAGACCATATCAAACATGCCCATGAGACCTGGTACCGACATTTGGGCCACATTTCTTGGCACATGTAATGCTTTAGGGAGTACAGAAATGGGTGAATTTGCAGCTAAACACCTAATTGAGCTAAACCCTGATGATATTACAGCGTATGTACTACTATCTAATTTTTATGGAAAGTGTAATAGGTTGAAAGATCAGCTTAGAATCACAGATATGGTACTGGCAAAAGGTATCGAGAAAGAACCAGGTTGTAGTTTTATTGAGGTGAAAAAGATTGTACACAAGTTTGAGTCTGGTGGTGGGTCCCACCCGCAAATTAAACAGATTCACTCTAAATTAGAAGAGATAAATGGCAAGCTGAAAGTATTTGGTTACACCTCTGATGGTTTTGAGGTTTTTGCTGAGGTGGCCTCAGGAAAGAAGGTCTTTTGGCATAGTGAGAAGGTGGCTTTGGCCTTTGGATTGCTCAGCTCTGATCCGTTTGCAACTATACGAATTGTTAAGAATTTTAGGATATGTGCAGATTGTCATAAGGCAATAAAGATGCTTTCAAAAATATACAGCAGGGAGATTGTACTGAGAGATAGATTCAGGATTCACCATTTTAAGAACGGCTCATGCTCGTGTACAGACTATCAGTGATGAATTTTGTAGTAGGAAAATATTTCTTTTTTCTTCTATGAAATTGTCTACTTGTTACACGGTGAGTAAATTTTCTGGAGTTAATGTTGGGACAAGGTAAATATATACAAAAGACTGCATACCGGTTTAATTTGGTTCCTATCTGTTACTGTTTACTATATTAACTGGTACATGTGGTTTTGACTAAAGGATTGCACATCTTTCCATTGGTGGTTTTCTTCTCTTTGTTTTATTTTGCCTTTTCTTTCTTTGAATAAAGCATCTCATATAACAGAAGTACATATAAAGATTCCCAAATCATCATGTTTCTAGCAAGGACCAGAACCTAATATATTTCCAAAGCAAACAACTAGAAAATATTTTTAGTCCATTAAGTTGCATATAACAAAAACATCCTAAATTACGTGGAGCAAACATGGTACTGTAGAATTTACATCAGAAAAAGAATTCATGGTACTTGAATTTCAGGAAGTAGTAACTAAACTATCAAACAAACGATGTAAAGATACAATCTATGGTTCAACTGCACTTGTCTTTCCTGTATCCGCATACTCCTTGATCAATTCTATCAAGTTATTAGAAGATGAGCCTCCCTCATCCATGGCTTTTCTAGCCTCCCTTGCTAGCTCTCTAGCCTTTTCTCTTATCTCCTCCCCTCCATCCATCAATTTCGACACGACCTTCGCCACATCATCCCTCTTCACCATCACATGATTATTATTATTATTATCGTCTTCGACATCTCTTGCCCAATTATTAGGATACTGTACGCCGATCTTCACACCTATTTTAAGTATTTCGACTACCAGCATCTCGTTCGGGAACTGATCTGCAAAGTGGGGCCATGTTATCATAGGCACGCCCGTGCATATACTCTCTAAAACCGAGTTCCAACCACAGTGCGTCAGAAAACCTCCTATGGCTCGATGAGACAAGATCATCATCTGTGGGGCCCATCCTTTGATTATCAAACCTCGATTGTGGATCCTCTCCTCAAAACCATTCGAGAGCCATTCTTCCACATCAGTAGATTTGTAGCCGGCCTTTATTACCCACACAAACGGCCTACCAGAGGCTTCCAACCCTAACCCGATCTCAGCAAGTTGTGAGAATGTTGTTTGTGTGAGGCTTCCAAAGCTTACATAAACAACTGAAGCTGGCTTTTGCAAGTCAAGCCAACGCAAGCAATCACCCTCATCAATTGATGCCTTATTTCCTCTTCCAGACATTTCATTGGTATTCCTATTACATAGCAGCATCGGTCCAATCGTCCATATCTTTTTCCCCGCGGTTTTTGCATAACAGTCTACGTACAAAGGTTCCAATTCATAGAAACTATTTACCACAACACCATCGGCACTTTTTTCTTCTTGTAGCCTCTTTTCTAAAAATTTCTCCATACCCGGCCTTTGGACGCCTAATGGTGATTTGGCCTTTGTCATCTCGAGCCGATGTGGAAACCCCGGTATTATGACGATTTCGTTATCATCTTTTACATGGCTAAATATATTTTGATGTCTAATAATGTATGATGCAAGGTTTGGGAACACACCAGAACCATTGAAGGTTAGTCTTGGGATACTGAGTTCTCTTGCAACATCACCCACCCATGGTTGATTCATATCGGCTATTATACAAGTCGGCGAGGGATATTTCTCCTGTAGACATGATATTAGCGAATCCTTGAGCATTGCACATGCCTTAACAAATTTAATAATCTGGTCCGATCCAGAAAGCATATCTGCACTCTCGCAACCTTCTGGCAAACCGGCTTTCTCACAAGGGAATTCAAGCTTCAGAAAGTCGATCGGAAGTTGGGATTCTTCAATCTTTTCAATTATTATTTTCATTCTCAATGCATTGACGGGAGTTGTGACGAAGGTGACGGTTGCACCATGCTCAGCTAGGAGACGCGCCATGTCTACCATGGGAATCATATGGCCTTGTGCCATGAGCGGGACCAGGACAAAATAAGGTTTCGATTCTGAATCAACGCTATCCATGGCTAGTGATATATTCAGACCGCGTAAAGTGGAACAAGCTAGTAATTTGTTATATGTGAAAATTAATGAGAATGAAAGTGGAAGTAAATTTGAAGTTAATTGGTACCTATCTATGAGAATGAAAGTGGAAATAAATCCTGGCAGCTTCTGCTGTTGCTGTCTAATGAATCAAACAAATCATGTATGTACACATGTCAGCCATTTTGTCACGTCGCGTTCCAGTTGATTAGTCGATTGATTGCCCATATCGATCGTTAACGTTGCCTCGAGGTAATTAATTAATATATGGAGCAATCAAGACTAGAGTTAGTCAAGGATAATAAAGTTCTCGTATAGTGGGAAGAAAAATCTCTTCGATCGGATAGAAATTAAAAAAATGATTTGGTCTTTTGAAGGGTTAATTAATTAATTCTAACAGGACTAATTTTCTCTCTCTTCTGTTTAAACAACACATACACTAGCAGGATCATGGACAGAAGAAGACACGCGTCGGATCATGTATTAGCCACCATATTCATATCAGTCATATCTCATATTCATGCCGACTCGGACACGTAAATCACAAAGTCAGACACAACAGCCCGAAATTTTTATTAATAGAAAATAAAATAAAAAAATATCCACATTGAAAAAACATTTGAAGAAAATTTGAGATATAGCTAAAACGCCGAAATTTTTATATATAAGAAAATAAATTAAAAAAATATTAAAAATGAGAAACTGTTCCTGGGATTTCGAAAAATAAGAAGGCAGGTATATGCCATGGCGTCCCACTGGGACGCCATGGCATACTCCAGCCAGTCAGAACAAAAAGGAAAAAAAAAAAAAATTAAAAATACGGGACGCCATGGCATATCCCGACCCGGGAAAAAAAAAAAAAAAATAGGGACGCCATGGCATATCCCGACCAGGGGAAAAACGTAAAAAAAAAAAAATAATAAAAAAATTATTAAAAAAACGGGACGCCATGCCATACTCCGGCCCTAAAAAAAATTAAAAAAAAATCAATTTTTTTTTCTGCTGTGTTCAGTTAGAAATCCAATAATTTTGATCAGATTCAAAATTCATTTTAGAGAAAATGGCTACATGGATTTTTGTGTTCTTTATATCAAAATAAAGGTATGAAAGTCTAGTTTACAGATAATATAATTTCTCTATACAAAAATATTACAGATTGGTACAGTTTTAGCGATCAATTGACAGAGGTCAGAATTCAGAAAAGCTGAAATTCCAGTGAGCAGTCCTACAATTTTGATCAGATTAAAAATTCAATTTAGAAAAAATGGCTACATAAATTTTTGTGTTCTTTATATCAAAATAAAGGTATGAAAGTGTAGTTTTCAGATAATATAATTTCTCTATACAAAAATATTACAGATTGGTACAGTTTTAGCGATTAATTGACAGAGGTCAGAATTCAGAAAAGCTGAAATTCCAGTCAGAAATCCAATAATTTTGATCAGATTCAAAACTCATTTTAGAGAAATTGGCTACATGGATTTTTGTGTTCTTTATATCCACATAAAGGTATGAAAGTCTAGTTTCCAGATAATATAATTTCTCTATACAAAAATATTACATATTGGTACAGTTTTAGCGATTAATTGACAGAGGTCAGAATTCAGAAAAGCTGAAATTCCAGTGAGCAGTCCAATAATTTTGATCAGATTCAAAATTCAATTTAGAGAAAATGGCTCCATGGATTTTTGTGTTCTTTATATAAAAATAAAGGTATGAAAGTATAGTTTTCAGATAATATAATTTTCTTATATAAAAATATTATATATTGATACAGTTTTAGCGATTAATTGACCGAGGTCAGAATTATTGGATTTCTGACTGGAATTTCAGCTTTTCTGAATTCTGACCTCTGTCAATTAATCGCTAAAACTGTACCAATCTGTAATATTTTTGTATAGAGAAATTATATTATCTGAAAACTACACTTTCATACCTTTATTTTGATATAAAGAACACAAAAATTCAGGTAGCCATTTTTTCTAAATTGAATTTTGAATCTGATCAAAATTGTAGGACTGCTCACTGGAATTTCAGCTTTTCTGAATTCTGACCTCTGTCAATTGATCGCTAAAACTGTACCAATCTGTAATATTTTTGTATAGAGAAATTATATTATCTGGAAACTAGACATTCATACCTTTATTTTGATATAAAGAACACAAAAATCCATGTAGCCATTTTCTCTAAAATGAATTTTGAATCTGATCAAAATTATTGGATTTCTAACTGAACACAGCAGAAAAAAAAATTGATTTTTTTTAGGGCCGGAGTATGGCATGGCGTCCCGTTTTTTTAATTTTTTAATTTTTTTTACGTTTTTCCCCTGGTCGGGATATGCCATGGCGTCCCTATTTTTTTTTTTTTTCCCGGGTCGGGATATGCCATGGCGTCCCGTATTTTTAATTTTTTTTCTGACTGGCTGGAGTATGCCATGGCGTCCCACTGGGACGCCATGGCATATACCTGCCTTCTTATTTTTCGAAATCCCAGGAACAGTTTCTCATTTTTAATATTTTTTTAATTTATTTTCTTATATATAAAAATTTCGGGCTAAAACGTGATAATCCATAACCTCCATGGTACTGTAGCTGGACGTTATAAATCATAACGTCCAGTTAATCTGATCGCTAATGATTTCTAATTAACAAAAAACACTGTAGTTGGACGTTATGGTCTATAACGTCCAGCTACAGTGTTTTTTTGTTTTTTTTGCTGCTTCATTTGTGAATTTTTTTGAAAAAAAAAAACACTGTAGCTGGACGTTATAGACCATGACGTCCAGCTGTAGTGTTTATGTCGGTTAATTAGCGGTAACTTGATTTCGTTAAGCTGGCCGTGAATCTCAAATTTTTGTCAAATGTTTCTTCAATGTCGATATTTATTTTATTTTATTTTCTATTAATAAAAATTCGGAACAACAACATCACAATACATAGGACGCATGCAATTAGGGGTGATTAATAAGCAAGTTTGAGTTAGTTGGGGTATGCTTATGCTCGGCTCATTAGCTTAATGAGAGAGTTATAAATTTAATAGACATCATACGTTTTGCGTGATCAACCACCATGCCTTAGAGTAGGATCGATCGGGCTCTCATTTGCGGCCTAGTGGGGAGATGGCGACCGGAGATTAATTCATTTCATCTTTGGGTTGGGGAGATGACAGTCACCTTAGCTGATGTGAGCGCCTTATGGGGTTTACAGATTAATGACGACCCCAATAAGTGGTGTCTCGGACCATCCAGATCTGACGAAGATGATACCGGAGCTTTTAGGGGCTGATCCAAAGGCGCTACATATTAAGAAGAAGAATAGGGAGGAGGATGAGTTCTGGTATTCTGTGTAGGGTACTATATTAATCTAGTGTCGCTCCGCATTTACTTCTCACAGCGGCCGATAGCTCCCGATACCACTGACGAAGAGGCGGTGAAGAGGTAACCATAAACATTTGGAAATTAAAATATGTTATGAACTCAACAATAATAACAATTATTTATGTTGATTTTACTATATTAGGGCATTTGTGATGGACTTATGTCGTAGCGTCGTGTTCGTGGATTTCAGTAGTTGACGCAGTCCCGATTATGTTTCTCTCTCTGCTGAAGGACATTGAGAGACCATCAATGTGGAACTAGGGTAGAGTTGTGATCGCCCACTTATATAAAGGCTTGTGTCATGCTTGTTTGGTAAGTTTGTACTAATGTTATAATTTTTGTATTATTAAATTAGGGTTGAATAAGTACCCACCTATTGTAAAAATTCATGTGAAGAATAAGCAGATTGTCGGGCCACTTCTTCTATTCCAGTAGTGGTCGTGGTCACATTTACCGATCTGTCGGCCTATTATTCCAGATCCGCCTCACCTCTGGACAAGACTAGACACCGAGAGATGCTCCGCATATGGTGCTATATGGGGTAGTCACCACATATACGAGAATACGAGCAAGGGGAAGACCGTCGGGATTTCTTATGTCCGGGATCAGCTCTAGATGCTTTACGATAAGAACGTCACCTGGTACCCCTATCGTGCGTTATACGAGGCCCACCTTCTTTGCCGGCTGACATTGGAGCAGAGAGATCTCTGGTATTATCAGGGGTTGGTCGTATGTTATTGGATAGTTGAGTATCACTATCCTGATCGAGTGCCCCATCAGTTTGGCTTGGATGCGTTTGTCCCGGACTTCCCTACGTTGGACGAGCAACATACCACTAAGCTGCATATGTAAGTACCCACTACTTAATTTCATTATTATTTTATTACTTATTCAGTCTTACACGTTACTAATAATATATTATAATTAATTTATATTGTAAGACTAGCCACCATAAGCCAAAGTCGACTGGAGCGAGCGTCATGCAGAGGATTACAAGAGGGCACGATATCCGCAGGATCACTTATGGACCCCGCCTACGACTGATGACGTCGGCTAGGGGGCTGGGCCTTGGGCATTGAGATATGCCGTTTGGTACCAGAGGTGGGGCATGCTGTCAGTATATCTACATGGTACTTTGGTGAGAGCATTCAACGGAGACTCATGGGTGCTGCATCTAGGACTTACTTGCCTTTCAGACCGATCTAGGCTCGCTCGGTAAATATAAATGAAACCGACATATTTAAAAAATTAAATGTTTATTTATTCCTTTTTCTAATAATAATGAAAAAACATTGTGTGCAGCTTTTGACTGCTATTAGAGGAGTCGCACAGCTTGGTGTGCATGACGAAGATTGGTAGGAGAGCGATAGGATGTCAAATGCTGCAACACAATGCACCAGTCGTGAAGGATTCTGGTTAGGACGGGCGCCTCATTGGCATGTTGTACGACAGTGGGGAGAACATCAACTGCCGTAAGATAAAGCCCACACCATGAGATTTGGATCAGTCCCGAGTCGCTATCTACGATGATGAGATTCCACCACCTCCTAGAGGTGATTACAAGTTAATATGAAGGTATCATACACAATCATTTCTCTTTAAAAATATATTGTTATCTTCAATTGAAAATTTTGTTAATTTAAGATATTCTGGAGATGAAAGAGAGATAAGTAAAAATGGATTTTTATTATCTCACTGGAGCGGAGCCAGACTTTCAAGTTATAAGGGTCAAACGTGAATAAGAATTAATCATATAAATTTTTCTTGCTGCAAATGGAATCATTTTACACTACTCGTAATATTTTACTATAAATTATATAAAAAATAGTTACAAATTATTTTTTTTGAAAAAATAGGAGTCAATTGATCTCCATTCTTATACTATGGCTCTGCCTCTGATCTTACGGTTACATTTGCGAGCATTAATTATCATAAATATATTCATTTCATAATTATTAATATATTATCAATAAATCAGATATATATATATGAGTAGAACTAGGGTGTTCCTAAGCTCACCAAGCCCTTCCGTGAGCTCGACTCTAAAACCTATCGAATTGACTTCAAACGACATTTTCAAACCGTTAGATGTTCAATCTATATTAAAATGTGCTTGGAGACCAAATTTTACATTTTTTGGAATTTTTTTACTATTTATTAAGATGGTTTGAAAATCATTGTTTTTATTAAAATTCTGCACCATTGGAAAACAGCGATTTTCAAACCATCTTAATAAATAGTAAAAAAATTCCAAAAAATGTAAAATTTGGTCTCCAAGCACATTTTAATATAGATTGAACATCTAACGGTTTGAAAATGTCGTTTGAAGTCAATTCGATAGGTTTTAGAGTCGAGCTCACAAAGGCCTTGGTGAGCTTAGGAACACCCTAGTTCTACTCATATATATGTATATAGAGTAGAACTAAGGTGCTCTTAAGCTCACCAAGCCCTTGGTGAGCTTAACTCAAAAACCTATCGGATTGACTTCAAACGACATTTTCAAACCGTTAGATGTTCAATCTATATTAAAATGTGCTTGGAGACCAAATTTTACATTTTTTGGAATTTTTTTACTATTTATTAAGCTGGTTTGAAAATCGCTGTTTTTCAATGGTGCATAATTTTAATAAAACCAGCAGTTTTCAAACCAGCTTAATAAATAGTAAAAAAATTCCAAAAATTGTAAAATTTGGTCTCCAAGCACATTTTAATATAGATTGAACATCTAACGGCTTGGAAATGTCGTTGGAAGTCAATCCGGTAGGTTTTTGAGTTAAGCTCACAAATGACTTGGTGAGCTTAAGAGCACCTTAGTTCTACTATATATATATATATATAGAGTCCGACTAGGCTACTCCATGGAGTAAAATGACTTGGTACTCCACGCCATATCTTCATTTTCAAAGTTCAAATAGTCGATTCGAACCTTCCAACATGTTCTCCATATTGAAATGTGATTGGAGACCAAATTTTACATTTTTTGGAATTTTTTTACTATTTATTAAGCCACTTTGAAAATCTGAAAATCCTTATGAACAGTAAAAAACAGTAAAAATTTCTGGACCGCCGGATCAGTGATTTTCAAAGTGGCTTAATAAATAGTAAAAAAATTCCAAAAAATGTAAAATTTGGTCTCCAAGCACATATCAATATGGAGAACAACTTGAGCGGTTCGGATCGGTTGTTTGGATTTTCAAAATGGAAATAATGAGGCGTGGAGCACCAAGTCGTTTTACACCATGGCTTAGCTAAGCCCAGCACTATATATATATATATATATATATATATATATATATAGAATTTTGCTATTGTGCTTCATGAAGTAAAACCCATATTGTACTTCACGCTCATACACCCATTTCCAAAATCCAAATCGTCAATCCGACCGTTCAAGTTGTTCTCCATATTGAAATGTGCTTGGAGACCAAATTTTACATTTTTTGGAATTTTTTTACTATTTATTAAGCCACTTTGAAAATCGCTGATCCATTGGTCCAGAAATTTTTACTGTTTTTTACTATTCACAATGGATCAGCGATTTTCAAAGTGGCTTAATAAATAGTAAAAAAATTCCAAAAAATGTAAAATTTGGTCTCCAAGCACATTTCAATATGGTGAACAACTTGAACGGTTTGGATCGACCGTTTGGATTTTAGAAATGGGAGAATGAGCGTGAAGTAAAACTTCGTTTTACTTCATGAAGCACAATAGCCCTACTCTATATATATATATATATATATATATAGTGCTGGGCTTAGCTACTTCATGGAGTAAAACGACTTGGTGCTCCACGCCTCATTATTTTCATTTTGAAAATTCAAACGACCGATCCGAACCGCTCAAGTTGTTCTCCATATTGATATGTGCTTGGAGACCAAATTTTACATTTTTTGGAATTTTTTTACTATTTATTAAGCCACTTTGAAAATCACTGATCCGGCGGTCCAGAAATTTTTACTGTTTTTTACTGTTCATAAGGATTTTCAGATTTTCAAAGTGGCTTAATAAATAGTAAAAAAATTCCAAAAAATGTAAAATTTGGTCTCCAAGTACATTTCAATATGAAGAACATGTTGGAAGGTTCGAATCGACTATTTGAACTTTGAAAATGAAGATATGGCGTGAAGTACAAAGTCGTTTTACTCCATGAAGTAGCTAAGTCCATCTCTATATATATATATATATATATAGAGAGAGAGTGGCTAATATCAAAACGTTTGTTCCTGGGGTCTGGAGCAACCGAATTTTAAACCGTCCGATCGTTTGGTTGATTCGTGCTAGATCAGATTGATAATTGTCGCTGGAATTTGAACTGGACGGTCCAGTGGAGTAATCCCCACCCAAACCCCGACCCTCTCTCTCTCTCCCGCTTCTTCCTTCTCTCAGCCCAGGCGATTTCTACCCTAAATCGCACCAGGCGAACCCCAAACTCCCACCCGCGCCAGCGCCCCCACCCCAAAATCGCACCCGGCGACTCAGACCCCGACCCTCTCTCTCTCACGCGACTCAGAACCCTCCATAACCCTAAATCGCACCAGGCATCCCGACCCCCTCTCTCTCAAGCGACTCAGCTCTCAGCGCCGCGCCCACTCTCTCTCACGAGGCTCAGACCCCGACCTCCCCCTTTCTCTCTCCGATCTCCTTCTCAGAACGGGGAAGTCAGAAATTGCCGCAGACCCTTGAATATTATTTCAGCGTTTAAGGTTTGTTTGCTTGCTTTAATCTTGTAATGTTTTAGCGTTTACCTAAAATTCTAAAATTGATTTAAACCACATCACACCAGTCCACCAAAATGCTCCAGAAGCTTATACCAAAATGCTTTATAAGCTTATGCACTGAATTGTTGAGTTGTAAAGTTCTTTTTAGTAATTGCGTATTCCAATTGATACTAGTGTGAAATATGCACATGGATCCTCATTTGAATATATGAGTTATTAATTTAAATAGTAAATTGGCAAGTTATAATACGTGAAATCTGAATCAACTGGTACTCATTTGCTAATGAAATGATTGTACTGTTTGAAACCTATATAATTTGTATGTTTAATTGTTTATCCATTAATTATTTGGTTTATCAAAATTCGCATATGCATATAATTCATATCATGGTTTAGAGGTTTAGCATCCACTTGATATTTATTATGTTTGCATCCTCACAGCAAAATACAGATACAATGTGATAAAAGAGTTAATGAAATGGTATGCCTCGAGGTTTCAGAAAAAAAAGAAGATGAAATGAGGTAAGTATGCTCCATCCTCTTCAGAAGCTTATACAAATTGATAAGTATGCTCCATCAAAGTTGGTTTTTATCCAAAATTGCTTGTAATCACTACTTTGTATATTTAATTTGAAAGGTGAAAGATATGATTCTGAGTTTTGTTAAGACTAGCATAGCAGCCAAGGGATTCGATGTTATCTATGACATAAACGGTAAACCACTTTTATACATTTTAAGCAAAATGAACTTTTAAGTAAAATTTTCTTTTTAAGTTTATGTGTGGTGAGGTCGATGGCAGAATTTGGCCTCCCAATTGCTGATGACATGATTAAAGATATAAATCAATCTCTTCGTATCATGTCTTCTTCCCAACCTAAGAGAGGGTATTCACTTTTCAATCTGTACATACAAGTTTTTTTTTTGGTGGCCCCTTTGGTGTTCAGTGGGCATAATTGAGGGTATGCTGGAACTGATTTGGGTTAAATTAAGGACAGTTGAAGCTTAATTAGACAAATCAATGACCGTTGCTTGCTGATTTTGGTAAAGCTGTGAACAATAGACCTTAGTTGCACAAAGTCACAGATAGCTGGGTTAAATTGAGGGTAATGATGGGCTAAATTAAAAGGTCAATTGAGGCTAAGTGGTGCGCAACAAAGAATTAATTTGGGAGTTTGGGCAAACTTAGGATCATAATTCAGGATGATAAGTAGATGCTGATCTGGTTCTAATTGTGCAATTATGGTTGATTGCACAAGTTTATGCCAATTTTTTGGTCTGAATTTTAGGGTGTGAGGCTATCGAGGTAGAATCCATAAACAATTTCAATCTATTTGTGCAATGATTATCTCTAGTTGTTTGTTTTATGTCACTTGTGTTTTATTTTTATTTTTTATAACTCAAATAGGTGCTGACATGTTACTATTTCAATAGCCATACGCAGCAGGTCCTTTACCAATAGATTGCTGAAGATGATGCAAATTTTTCATCAATGAAGGAAATATCTCAAGAAATTAATTAAGCATATTTATGGAGTTGCATCCTGAATCCTTCCAAATTTTATATATGAATTAAATTTTTATGATTATGTTATATATGCAATGATGAATAAAAAAGGTCTTGTTAAGTTGAATGTATGATCTGTTTTTTGAGAATTACTAGTGAAATCTTGCTATACATCGTAAATTTTTGTTAATTTATTATTTGAACGAAAATTTCCTTATACTGCCCATGTTGAGTTGACTAAAAAGATAATTTTGGAGTATAGTGGAAATTTTCGTTATGTGGCTGTACATTATGTAACCTTTTATCAAAATTTGTATCTGTTCCATGCTTAATTCAAATTTACTTGAATAGAAACATAAATACTTGAATAGAAATAGAAATAGAAACATAAATAATTGAATAGCATCACAAAGACACATAACAGTTGTTTTCAAGGGCATTGTTGTCAAAAATATAAAATTGATAAAGATTATATACATCAACAATCTCCAAAATTTACAAAGACACAACAATCCACAAATAGAAATAAGGATTCTATACATCAACTATCTCCAAAATTTATAAAGCTCATTAATGTAACTCTTAACAGAATTGTGCTTCTCTCTGCATAATCTCTCTATAACTTGGTCCAGCAGTGGATCTGGCCTTCTATAGGTCTGATCACCAATTTTTACCTCATATCCATCGCTCTGGCTTAGGATAAACTCCTTCAACTAAAATTAACAGCATGATCATCAATTAGGTGCTTATAATGAAATTCAACATAATATGAAAATTTAAAGAATTAACTCCATTTGGCCAGTAAAAGGAACAATAATTAGTTCATGTAACAGATGAGAAGTACCTTGGGGCGCCCTTTAGCAGTATTTCTTTTTCTTTCTTTTCTTTCAACTGTCATTACCTGATCTGATCTGATCCCACTCTCACCACCATAATCAGTGTGTAATTCAACACTGCACACTGGCTGTAGCGGTGGCCCTGGTATGATCTCTGCCTATATTGACCAAAAAAAAATATAGCACATAATTATAAAGCAAGAAAGAGTACAAGGTCATAAACATAAGATAATAAAGAGTATTCAGATGCACATATTTCAAAGGACAAAAAGAAGAAGAAAATTCCAAATTCTAGAAAAAAACCTTCAGGCTCATTATCAGGTTTATCATCATGTTCTGAATTTGTAACATTAGCTGGTATCCAAATACCAATGTCCTCCATTAGTGTATGCCAGTTCAACTCTCAGCATTTCTGCAGGTGGTCATTAGATTTTTAACTGAAATTATAGAAAATAAAAATGACACAAAAAATTAGATGATCATTCTCTAGTTTTTGGATTTTTTTTTTAAAGGAAGTACATACTTCTTTTGAAGAACTGAATCTGACAAATTCATCTCAGAAGTTTTAAGATCATTTAGCCTTTCAATACACTACAACTCCACCGCTTCTATTGGAAAAAAAAAAAGATCCACAATTACATAAATTAAAGAAATACATGAAACATGATTCTAACAGGTAATTAAATATTTAGAAACTCAGATTTCAAGAGTTTTTATTTACAAGCACTAAATTCAAAATGATTAAACAAACATTTAGAGCATCAAAGAGGGGTATCAGCACTTAGTTTTTTTTTTTTTTTAATGAAAGAATAGAGAGAACTGTTGAATTGTTCAAACCTTGAATTGCAACCCATTTTGGTGTACCGGCTGATCAAGAGAGATAGGTTTTCTATTCCTCTGAATGATAATTTTTACACGCACTGAGATTGACAACTTCAGCAATTTCATCATATGAAGGCCTCCTTCCTAATCTTTTTGCTAGGACTGACTTTGCCTCCATTACTTTGCCTGTTGCCTCGCACAAGTTCACCTACAAAGTTGCTAAATATATGTTTCTTAGTTATTCACTTGGCATAAAGGACTTGGAACATCACGAAAAGGTGCAAATTTGATACGATGCCCAAATTAATAACAAAAATCTAATTACTACGATGCCCAAATTTCTTAGTTATTCACTGACCTAATAACAAAAATCTAATTAATACAATGCCCAAATTTGATGCAATAGCCTTACTGCCTTAGGTCATCGATCAATCAGGGTAATAGTAAATAGGACACCAACAATTAAAATCGTTTTGTTCAACAACTGGAACATAATTAGTTGCGAGTACTTACTGGAAGCCTGACAAGTCTCGATCTGTTTGCAATAGTTCTCACAATGGCCGAGAGCTTCCAAATCGCGGTCTGCTTCCAGCCTCCTTATTTAGAGAGAACAAGAGAGATTCGCGAGTAGAGGCTCCAGATCTTCCAAATCGCGAGAGAGAGTGGGTCGGACTTTGGGGTTCGCCTGCTGCGATTTTGGGGTCTGAGCCTCGTGAGTGAGAGAGAGAGAGGGTCGGGGTCTGAGTCGCCGGGTGCGATTTTGGGGTGGGGGCGCTGGCGCGGGTGGGAGTTTGGGGTTCGCCTGGTGCGATTTAGGGTAGAAATCGCCTGGGCTGAGAGAAGGAAGAAGCGGGAGAGAGAGAGAGGGTCGGGGTTTGGGTGGGGATTACTCCACTGGACCGTCCAGTTCAAATTCCAGCGACAATTATCAATCTGATCTAGCACGAATCAACCAAACGATCGGACGGTTTAAAATTCGGTTGCTCCAGACCCCAGGAACAAACGTTTTGATATTAGCCACTCTCATATATATATATATATATATAGTGGCTAAGATACAAACGTTTGCACCAAGTTCTTGGTGCAAACGAATGGTTTTCAAGTTTTCAAAGTCCAAACGGTCGATCTAAACCGTTAGATGTGATCTTTATATTAAAATCTGTTTGGAGACCAAATTTTACATTTTTTTGGAATTTTTTTACTATTTATTAAAATTGCTGATCTGGATAAACAGTAAAAACAGTGCAAATAAATTCTGGACCATGTGATCAGCAATTTTCAAAGTGGCTTAATAATAGTAAAAAAATTCCAAAAAATGTAAAATTTGGTCTCCAAGCACATTTTAATATGGATTAAATATCTAACGGTTTAGATCGACCGTTTGAACTTTAAAAGTCGAAGAACCGAATCGTTTGCACCAAGGGCTTGGTGCAAGCATTTGTGTCTTAGCTACTATATATATAATTTTGCTATTGTACTTCGCGAAGTAAAATGAAGTTTTACTTCACGCTCATACTCCCATTTTCAAAATCCAAATCGTCGATCTGAACCGTTCAAGTTGTTCTCCATATTGAAATGTGCTTGGAGACCAAATTTTACATTTTTTGGAATTTTTTTACTATTTATTAAGCCACTTTGAAAATCGCTGATCCATTGGTCCAGAATTTTTTACTGTTTTTTACTGTTCACAATGGATCAGCGATTTTCAAAGTGGCTTAATAAATAGTAAAAAAATTCCAAAAAATGTAAAATTTGGTCTCCAAGCACATTTCAATATGGAGAACAACTTGAACGGTTCAGATCGACGATTTGGATTTTGAAAATGGGAGTATGAGCGTGAGTTTTACTTCGCGAAGTACAATAGCCCTACTATATATATATATATATAGAATTTTGCTATTGTACTTCGCGAAGTAAAACCAATATTTTACTTCACGCTCATATTCTCATTTTCAAAATTCAAAACGTCGATCTGACCGTTCAAGTTGATCTCCATATTGAAATGTGTTTGGAGACCAAATTTTACATTTTTTGGAATTTTTTTACTATTTATTTAAGCCACTTTGAAAATTGCTGATCACATGGTACATAATTTTGTTGCACTGTTTTTACTGTTCACCCGGATCAGCAATTTTCAAAGTGGCTTAATAAATAGTAAAAAAATTCCAAAAAATGTAAAATTTGGTCTCCAAGCACATTTCAATATGGAGAACAACTTGAACGGTTTGGATCAATGATTTGGATTTTGAAAATGAGAGTATGAGCGTGAAGTAAAACGTCGTTTTACTTCGTGAAGTACAATAGCCCTACTCTATATATATATATATATATATATATATATTAGGAGTGGAACCAGACTTTCAAACTATGGGGGTTAAGACACAATGAGATCAATCATATAATTTTTCAGTAGAGAATGTAGATAAATTTTACAATATCATAATATTTTACTCTAAATTATATAGAAAATTATGAGGAGGGTTCCAATGCACCCAAATTTCTATGCTCCCAATGCACCCACTTTTTTATATGCATTTTCAAAGTCTGAACAGTTGATCAGAACCGCTCAACATGATCTTCATAATAAAATATGCTTGGAAACCAAATTTTATATTTTTTAGAATTTTTTTACTATTTTTTAAGACAGGTACAAAATCACTTTATCGGATGGTCTAGAATCTCCTTAAAACAATGATTTTGTACTTGTCTTAAAAAATAGTAAAAAAATTCTAAAAAATATAAAATTTGGTCTCCAAGCATATTTTATTATGAAGATCATGTTGAGCGGTTCGGATCGACTGTTCGGACTTTGAAAATGCAGATAAAAGAGTGGGTGCATTGGGAGCATAGAAATTTGAGTGCATTAGAACCCTCCTCGAAAATTATACATAAATTTAAATATTTTAAAATAGAATAAAATCAATTGACTTCATTTTCTCCTCCCTAGCTCCGCCTATGAATATGTGAGTATTTGATGGGGTCCGAATTTGAGTTGGATAAGTAGATTAAATGATACCCTACCCATTGTAATGACATGTTCGAATATGATTGGGATCGGACATAGATATATTAGTACTATAGCCGTATTTATTATTTAGTCGGTTGTAATTTTGAAACTATATCCTTATCTTATTCAATCAAGTTTTAGTAGATTCTAAATCCAGATCACATTCCAGAATGCGTCTCCTGGTCTGAGTTATTGACAAGTCCTTTTCGGCCTTGATAACGAACCGCCAAGGCCCATAACCATTGTTTCGGGCCGTAGGCCTATATCTCCAACATTATATTTCTAGTTCTAGTTAGGCAGGAGATGAGCACAAGTAGATATTTTGATCCCGAGAGTTAGTTGCGTGTCAGTTTCAGTCTCTATATTTGGAGGGATCCTTAATTACCCTATCAAACCTCTCCTATTTGAACTCGCTACTGAGAAAGATCCCAAAAAAAAAAAAACAGTAGCTGTTATGTTAGCCTGTTACTTGGGCTGGACCAAATTAAAAGCCACTGTCAACCAATTCATTCATTCATTCATGCCAAAAAGTCACAAGAACTGAAGGAAGTCTCGTCCACATAAAAGTATAAAACCCAATCCACATCCACATCCACATATCAGTAATTCAGTATAAGAGTCCGGGTTTTCTGTTAACACACCTGTGACACATTCTGATTCTCAAAAAACAACATCTCACTTAACACTTAGTCGAATAAAATCATGGCATCCTTCCAAGAAGAAACGAAACCTCATTTTGTGTTAGTTCCACTAGCAGCTCAAGGGCATCTAATCCCAATGGTCGACATGGCGCACGTCCTAGCCCTGCGCGGGCTCCGCGTTAGCCTCATAACCACCCCGGCAAATGCCGCTCGGATCAAGCCCATTATTGACCGAGTGCAAGAATTGGAGTTGCCTATACAATTTGTGGAACTGGCCTTTCCTGGTGCCAAGTTTGGTCTACCTGAGGGATGTGAGAGTATGGAGCTCATCCCGAGAGGATTCTTTAGGCATTTCTTTGATGCTATTTATTTGCTATGCGAGCCTCTTGAAGTTTTTCTAAAAAGCCTTGAGAGTGCTCCCAATTGCATGATCACTGACATGTCTAATGCATGGACCGGACCCGTCGCACGGAAATTAGGCATTCCAAGGGTAATTTTTCATGGGCCGTCTTGCTTTTATATCTCTGCTGCTCATAACTTGGAGGTTCACAAGGTCTACGATCATATCTCTAATAGTTTAGAGTTTGTCAGAGTGCCAGATTTCCCGGTTGAAGTACAAGTCAACAAGATGCAAACACCGGGCTTCTTTAATTTTCCTGGATTTGAGGATATCCGGAGAATGATTCTAGAAGAAGAGTCGACGTCTGACGGAATCGTGGTGAATACCTTTGACGAGTTGGAGAAACCCTTCATCGAGCACTATGAGAGGGTAATAGCAAAGAGGGTTTGGACAATCGGGCCGACATGTCTTTGTAACAAAGAAAACAATACCAAATCCATTAGAGGAAACAAAGAAACAGTTGATCGGAATGAAGTGCTAACATGGCTCGATCAAAAGGATGTCGGGTCAGTTCTCTACTCCAATTTTGGAAGTGCAGCGTATTCAAACCCTTTCCAACTTATTGAGATAGCCAGTGGTCTGGAGGCATCAAAAAGGCCATTCATACTAGTAATTAAGAAAAAAGAAATTGTGCCTGAAGTCGAAAAATGGTTGTCAGAAGGGTTTGAAAAGCGGGTTAAAGATAGAGGCCTTTTGCTCACCGGCTGGGCTCCTCAGATGGTTATCTTGTCACACCCGGCCGTGGGAGGATTTATGACACACTGTGGATGGAACTCAATATTGGAGGCAGTCTCCATGGGAGTGCCGATGATCACTTGGCCTCATTTTACCGATCAATTTCTAAACGAGAAACTTGTTGTGGATGTGTTGAAAATTGGAATTAGTATCGGTGTGAAAATGCCGGACTTGGGGAATGATGTTGTTATGGTGAATAGGCGCGATGTTGAAACAGCAGCATTGGCTCTCATGGATGGTGGTAATGAAGGAAGGGAAAGGAGAGACAGAGCCCGGGATCTTGCCGATAAAGCTAAGAAGGCAGTTGAAGAGCAAGGTTCTTCATGCAAAAATTTGGCAGATATGATTTCCTACTTTGTGCGTTAGCGTTATGGAAGAAACAATGAAGAAAAAAAATGAACATTTGTTGCATAATTTGGAATGTAGTTAAGTTGGTACATAATTTAAACTTTATTACTGTGGGGCTAATAAGTGAAAGCATGTTTAGTCCAATATATTTATGAATTCACTTTGTTAATTTATTTGTTTGAGGGAGTGACTATCTGGAATTTGTTGAGGTTTACAAGTTGCTGTAAAACATATAGAATTAGACCCTTTTTCTTTTTCTGAGATATATGGGCCTCAGCAATAAATGGGTTTAAGTGCATTTTAAATTGGGTAAATACCTGGACTTCACCATCAATAAAAGGCCATGACTATTTGAGAATATTCATTTCTGGGCTAATTATCTTTCTAACACCTGTAAGCCTATACTGCTGTGGGCACTGTTAGCCTGGCCCACATGTAAGCCTCATGCCACCTCAACATGCCTTTGGGCCCGGTGGATTCAATTGCTCAGTATAGAGTTGCGATCCGTCTGTATCCCCAGGTAACCGAGGTGCAATTTATATAAACAGACGGTCAAATTAATTTTAACCGGACCAAACTCAATCTGGTGTATATGAAATTGAAAACTACAGAGGTCTGTTTTGAGATTCGTGCCAGTTTAAAATAACAATTTAGATTTGAAAATTGCACCTCATGTAACTGGGGGTAGTGTATTGAAAATACCCGAGCGGGTCAAACCCGGCCCGGTCCGCCCGGGACCCGTACCCGTCCCGCTCGTGCCCGTGCCCGGGTTTGACACGGGTCACGGGTAACCCGGGTACGGGTTGAAAAGGGTCGGACCCGGTTTTTTTCCTTTTAACCCGTCATAACCCGGACCGTTTCAAACCCCGACCGCCCGGACCGGCCCGTGAACCCGCCGTACCCGTACCCGTGCTACCCGTACCTGTGCTACCCGTCCCCTACCAGTACCCTACCCGGTTTTTTTTTTATAGTTTTTTTTTTTTAAATTCAAATTTTTCCCCCCAAACCTACCCTACCCTTACCCTACCCGGCCTACCCGGACCCGGACCCCTACCCGAACCCCTTCCCAATTTTTTTTTTTTTTTTTTAGATTTTTGTTTTAAAAATTCAAATTATATTCCCCCCAAACAAAACTCTTTAAATACACACTCCCATCCCTCACAAATTTTCACATCTCAATCTCAATATTTTCATCTCTCATTCTCTCATTCTCTCAATCTCAATCTCAATATTTTTATTATTCTTAATTTTAAATTTATTGTTCAAAAAAAATATAGTTGTAAATTTAATTCATTCTACAAATACGCAAACGGAATTACGAAGGTATTGAAATTACGAAGTTCGGCATCTCCCGCGAGATTTTCCCGCGAGATTGAAAGGTTACATTTATTTCATGTTAGATTAAATTTTGTTAGATTGAAATATTGAATGTTAGATTTATTTTTTGTTTCAATTAGTTTAACTTAAATTTATTTTTGTTAGATTTTGTAGAGAATGTTAGATTTATTTTTGTAGAGTAATTTAAAATTTCAATTTGATGTTAGATTTATTTTTGTAGAGAAATTTAGAATTTAAATTGAATGTTATATTTAGTTTATGTTAGATTTACTGAATGCTAGATTTATTTTTGTAGAGTAATTGGACTAAAAAATTGAATCTTAGTGGATTGCTAAAAATGTTAGATTTTTTTTTTAATATGTTAATTAGATTAATTTTTGAATAGGTTAGATTTTTTTTTTTTCAAATTCGGATTTATTTTTAATAGGTTTAAAAAATAGGTTAGATTTATTTTTTGAATATGTTAGGTAATTGCATTTATTTTTGAATAGGTTAGATTTTATTTTTCAAATTCGGATTTATTTTTAATAGGTTAAAAAAATAGGTTAGGTTTATTTTTTGAATATGTTAAGTAATTGCATTTATTTTTGAATAGGTTAGATTCTATTTTTTAAATTCGGATTTATTTTTAATAGGTTAAAAGAATAGGTTAGATTTATTTTTTGAATATGTTAAGTAATTTGCATTTATTTTTTTTGAATAGGTTTAAAATTTTATTTTTCAAATTCGGATTTATTTTTAATAGGTTAAAAAAATAGGTTAGATTTATTTTTTCAATATGTTAAGTAATTTGCATTTATTTTTTTGAATAGGTTTAAACTTTTATTTTTCAAATTCGGATTTATTTTTAATAGGTTAAAAAAAATAGGTTAGATTTATTTTTTGAATATGTTAAGTAATTACCTTTATTTTTGAATATATTAGATTTTATTTTTCAAATTCGGATTTATTTTTAATAGGTTAAAAAAATAGGTTAGATTTATTTTTTGAATATGTTAAGTAATTTGCATTTATTGTTTTGAATAGGTTTAAAATTTTGTTTTTCAAATTCGGATTTATTTTTAATAGGTTAAAAAAATAGGTTAGATTTATTTTTTGAATATGTTAAGTAATTGCATTTATTTTTGAATAGGTTAGATTTTATTTTTCAAATTCGGATTTATTTTTAATAGGTTAAAAAAGTAGGTTATATTTATTTTTTGAATATATTAGATAATTGCATTTATTTTTTTGAATAGGGTTTACAAATGACAACTCCTCATCGCGAATCGTTGCAAGAATCCGCCGCGAGAATGTCCCACGAACTATTTGACGTCGATATGTCAACTTTTTATCCTGGTAGTTCCTCCCAAATGCCACTACCTAATTATCCAGAAAATTATCAAAGAAAGGACCAAATGCTACACGTGAATTCGAAGTTCGATGAGATGTTTAACTTATACAACTCAAGAATGAGTGACAACCAAAACCAAGCGTCTTCGTCCCGTGCCGCCGCTAGGTATGAATATAAATATACATGTGTTTTTAATCTTTATTATTTATAATATATACATTATTTGTCCACTAATTTTTTTTATTTTTTAATAGTTCCACTTCCAGGAGCACCAGCAGTGGTGAATTGTTATCAGATTTCCAGTTGGAGAGCGACCCGTACACATCCACAAACGAGTTATTGAGCTATATTTCGATGCGCAACGAAAGTGAACAGGTTGACATCATGGCGTGGTGGAGGAGGCATGCAAGTCACTATCCAGTCCTCGCGATGATGGCCCGTGACGTATTTGCCGTGCCCGTGTCAACAGTCCCTTCCGAAAGTTGTTTTAGTTCGGCGAACAGGATCCTCTCTGATAAACGCAGTAAGCTGGGTCCACATGTTTTTGAGAGACTTGTGTGCTTGAAAGATTGGATTGATGCTGAAAATCGCAAACAATATCACGATCATCAAGCATCATCATCCGGAGTCGACACTGAAGAAAGTGGTACCGAGCCACGGCCAGAGGCTAATTCAGATTCAGACGGTGCAGAAGAGAGCGAACAATGGTATATGAATGATACCTTCTAGATAGGTAGTGTCGGTATAAATTTCTAACCTCGTTTAATCTTTATGGTTATTCTTTAAATTATAAATTTCTAAACATTTCAATTAGTTTTTAAATTATTCATTTTAAAGAAGAATTACTAACAAAAAAAAAGTTAGAACTTCGCCTATGTGATTTTACATAGCCGGTCCCAAGTCCGGAATAAAGGAGGAGGGTAACTTTTATTTTTTAATCTGTTGTTTTAAAATAATTCATAATTATTTTTAAAGTAATTGATTTAAGAAATTTTTTATTTATATTTTATTGTTTTAAAGTAATTGATTTAAGATATTTTTTATTTATATTTTATTGCTTTAAATTTAAAGTAATTGATTTAAGCAACATTGTTTTAAAATAATTCGTAATTTTGATTTATATTTTATTATAACAAAAATTATTGAGTTCAAATATGTAATCATGTCAAATGAATTTTAATTTACATTTTATTGGTTTAAAAAGAAAAAAAGAAAAACTAGAAAAAGAAAAAAAAAACAGAAAAAAAAACCAGTCCGGACCGGACCCGTGCCCGTGTTGCCCGTGACCTGTGTTGCCCGGGGGGTTTGAGACGGGCCGGGTAGGATTTTTGAAAAAAAAAAAACCTGTACTACCCGTCCCGTGTCGCCCATGACCCGTGTTGCCCATGACCCGTGTTGTCCGTTGCCCGCCACGGGTTCTATCCGGCCCGGTCCGACCGGACCGTTTGCAAATCACTAACTGGGGGATCCGGATTCGATTCTAGGTAGATATAATTTTATTTTTTTTATTTAAATAGAAATAAACAAATTCATTTAAACGATACAAGCTTTACCTTCCACTCAATGTAAAATGAAACAATCACCGGTGATGAAACAAGCACCGAAACAGTGCACCCAATGTGTTCCACCCTCCACTGTTGCAGTGTTACGGTGGAGCTTATTTTATAAAATCCGAGGTATTGAATACTTGTTTCGTTTAAATAGATTTGTTTTTCTCAATTTTAAAAAAAATATCCTTTATATTTATTTGGAGCAGTTACGACTATCTTTGTAGTAGGTACCCATAACCCATGTTACCCAGACATGAGTAATGACATGGGAGGAGTGTCCCAGTGAAATTTTTTTAAAAACCATAATTAAAAAAAAAAATTAGCAAACCAATATAATTACTTTGATTTTTACAAAGACCACAAGAACCGAAATGTCTACTCGGTCTGCATTTTTTTTTCTTCTCGGGACCGAATTAACATTTTTCAGTCTCCCATCATTTCACACATTTTCAGCACTGCCTGTGTTGCCTTTGGTGTAACATGTCTGGATCGAGATGGGATCTCGGTCTAGACTTTTTTTATACAGGACTGAAATGGAATTTCGGTCCCGACATTTATTTATTTATTTTTTATTTTTGCTTATAAGTACATAATTTTATATTAGTTTTTTATAAGGAAAAAGTATATCATTGTGAAGATCGAGGCATGGATATCATTGTGAAGATCGAGGCTTAAAAATATATCATTTTATATATTATTTTATATTAGTTTTTTATAACTGAATAATATAAAAGTATATCTCCAAGTCAGAGAACTGAATAAAGAACCGGGACTGAATTGGCAATTCGGTCCGGTGTCGTTTTGGATTTTCTGTGGCAACATTTTTGAGAAGTTGTAAAATTAATCGGGACCGAATAGCCATTTCGGTCTCAAAAAAAAAAATTCGGTACCGAATTGACATTTCAGTTCTTATGATTTTTGTAAAAATCAAAGTAATCGTGTTGGCTTGCTAATTTTATTTTTAATTATGGTTTTTAAAAAAATTTCTATCCCAGTGGGAGTACACACGTTACCAAGCTCTCATTTGTCTTCTTTCCATTCTAAGTAATTTTAAAAAAAAAAGAATCTCAACTTTCTGTAATTTGAAAAGCCTAACATCTTTTAATATTCATACACGGAGAGTCCGAAATTTTTATTAATATCCTAAAAAAATAACAAATATGCCCCCGACTAAATTTTTTTTAAAAGCTCTAACCGCCTCATATTTGGGCGGTTTGATATTGATACCTGACCGCTCCATATTTGAGCGGTCTGCTGCATGTACCAAACCGCTCCATACTGGAGCGGTTTGGTATTGCCTATACATTGGAGGGTACTCCCTCCGTTTTTCACCCCATTCATTTCAAAATTTTACTCTCTCTCTCTTCTCTCTTTCTCTCTTTCTCCAATAGATTGCCTCGCCTTTTGCACGTAAGTCCCTCAACTTTTTTAAGTATTTTACAAAAACTAGTAAAATTCAGACCATTGAATTTTGTACCTATCTTAATAAATAATAAAAAAATTCAAAAAAATTGTAAAATTTGATCTAGAAGCACATTTTATTGTGGAGATCATATTGAACGGTTTGGATCGATGATTTGGACTTTGAAAATGTAGAAAATAGTTGTAGTAACTAGATCCCTCCTCGTATATATCTCACATATTTATTTATACGGCAGATTGACATTCTCAGGTATGGAAGTAATTATTTCTACAGCTTGGGTTATTAATGATTTGGGTTAATTAGCGATGGAAGTAATTATTTCTAAAGTTTGGGTTTCATTTAAGTTGGCAATGGAGAAAGAGGTGGACGACATGGATGAATTAATACTCCCAATCATTGACTGGATCGATTGCGGCCAAGTGGAATTAATACCGAATACATGCCCCCAAATTTCAGACTTTCATCCTACCCTTCCCACAACTAGAGCTCCTTTCTCCAAAAAAAAGAAAAAAAATCCATTAAAACACATCCAAATCATGACTTGCTTCAGAGGAAAATCAAATGAACCTCATTTCGTCTTAATCCCATTCGCTACACAAGGCCATATTATCCCCATGGTTGACATGGGGGGCATCCTAGCCGAGCGTGGGGTGCGCGTAAGCCTTATAATCACACCGGCAAATGCCGACCGTATCAAGCCCGTAATCGACCGGGCAAAAGAGAAGAATATCTCAATAGAATTCGTCGTGCTCAGTTTTCCCAATCTAAAAGCCACCGGGCTGTGAAAGTCTCGATCACATCACCGACCATGGCCTCTTCAGGGCTTTCTTTGATGCCATTTACTCCCTCAATGAACCCTTGGAAGTTTTTATCGGAAGCCTTGAACAACGGCCGGATTGCATGATCACTGATTTGATGAATGCATGGACGGCTCCTGTTGCACAAAAGTTTGGCATACCTGGGGTAATCTTCCATGGACCATCTTGCTTTTACTTGTATATATGCTGATTGTAATGTAGTGCATCACAAGGTGTATCAATGAGAACGAATATGTCACTGTGCCGGATTTTCCTGTTATTTTAATTACAAGTCACAAAAGCTCAGACACCTGGCTTCCTTAATAACCCGCTGTTTGAGGATATAATTTGAAGAAGAGTCGACAGCTGTTGGGGTGGTGATTAATAATTTAATACCTTCCTCGAGTTGAAGCTAGCAACTGTTAATTTGTTGAGAATTATGAGAAGGTGATAGGAAAAAGGGTTTGAACAATCGGGCCGATATGCCTTCACAACAGGGATATTGAAATTTTAAAAGTGGGGCGGGGAAATAAATTAAGAGGCAATTGATCTTTGATCCTGCCCCCACCCATATCTTTTATTCATCATCATCTTTTCCAACAGGAGTCCGGTCAACTCCTATCAGGCGTGTTCTTCACTAGGTAGCTAAATTCATCCATTGTTTTCTTCAACTTAATTTTCAAATTTATCCAATTAATTTTAAATGAAAAATTAAATTTTTTGAAACTAATCTATCTTACAATTGAAACTAAATCAAAATTCTGCCTTCAAAATTCCCATCCATAATATGGAGTTGGCTTTGAAGAAAATTCTGCCTTCTTCTTTAGTTAGATTTGTTTTTCAAAACTCTCGATCGCCTCATCTCTGGAATCCAAGCCTTGAGCTCAACATTGACCATATTGATCAATTGACCAATTTTCATTTTACTAGTCTTATAAAAAATAATATAAAAATAAAAATAAGTATTTGATCAAGTCACAAAGACAATACCTGCCGAAATTTTTATTAATATCCAAAAATAATAATAAATTTCGAATTCTAAACCATATTTGATAAGATTTCATAAAATATCCAAATTACAATTTTATTTTACGGTTTTGGAGTAACTTTCTACAAATTAAATTCACAGTTTTAGCTCTTCCAAAATCGCAGAACAAATTCAAATCTTTCTGCGGTTGTAAACTATAACACCACTTGTCATTTGTCGTATATGTCTGCTGTTATTTTTAATAGAATTTTAGCGCATCATTGCTGAGGCTTTGTGGGCGGTACCGGTGTGCTTGTCAGCCTTTAGTGAGAAATTTAATTTAATTAAAAACGCAACTCCACTCTCCAGTCTCCACTCCACTTGTTTGTTTTTTTACATGAATTTGAACTCTCTAATAATGCATGGATATATCAGTGAATATATAATATGGGTTCGCATATATCTGCTCCAATATAATGTCGCGAGGTGTGTGTGTGTATGGCGAAGCAGATCAGACGGTCAACTTGAGATCTGCCCGTGCACTAGCTAGGGACTAGGGAGCATATAAATTAAATGGGACGAATTGACAGCGAACACCTACCTACCTAACTCATCTATTGATGGGAATGACAACCTGCCAAAATATATGTGCTTCAATTAATTAAGATGTTATAAAAAAGGAAATTCTTCAATCTTTCTACTACATCAAAAATCCTCTACATCTTTCCCTCTCTCTATAATATTTTTTTATCAATAAGAAATTTTCCCCGTCGCGCCCGCCATGCCTTTTTTTTCTTTCTCTTTTCCTTGGGCAAACAACTTTTCAGTCAGCAGCCAAAATAGAAATTAGTTTACTCTTGACGTATTCTCAAAGATAATTAGTTTCAATTATATTAAAAGTAAAAAACAATTAACTATATATACATCTGGGTCTGGCTCTTGGTTTTGCACGTGATTAATGAACCTGAAGTTTCCATTTCTGTTGGCAATGGAGAAAGAGGGGGCCGGATGACATGGATATCAATTCTCCAATCATCGACTGGAGAGCGGCCACGTGCACGTGCACGTGGAACCCATACCCCCACAGTCCAGACTTTTCTCCTACCGTTTCCCATCACCACAAACTAAAAATCTGTTTTCTGTAATGTGTACACCTCATATATGTATAGTTGATAAACCCCACTCCCTTACAAATACCTTCATACAATTCAATGAGCTTAGAGCTACACCGATTACCGATTAATTAAAACACAAGCAAATATGACTTGCTTCAGAGAAGAATCAAATAAACCTCATTTTGTGTTGGTTCCACTAGCTGCTCAAGGCCATCTTATCCCCATGGTAGACATTGGATGCATCCTAGCCGAGCGTGGGGTGCGTGTAAGCCTCATAATCACACCGGCAAATGCCGACCGTATCAAACCCACAATCAAGCGGGCAAAAGAAGCAAATCTCGCAATAGAATTCGTCGAGCTCAGTTTTCCAAATGTAAAGTTCGGTTTGCCACCAGGGTGTGATAGTATCGATAGCATCACTGATCATGGCCTCTACAGGGCTTTCTTTGAGGCCATTTACTCACTCGACGAGCCCTTGGAAGCCTTCCTCAGAAGCCTTGAACGACCGCCAGATTGCATGATCACTGATATGTGCAATGGATGGACGGGTCCTGTTGCACGAAAGTTCAGCATACCTAGGGTAATCTTTCATGGACCATGTTGCTTTTTATATATCTACTGATTATAATCTAGTGCATCACAAGGTGTATGATAGTATAAGCGATGAGAATGAATATGTCACTGTGCCAGAATTTCCTATTAAATTAGAAGTCACCAAAAATCAGACACCGGGCTTCCTTAATAGCCCCTTGTTTGAAGATATGAGAAAACAGTGTCTCGAAGAAGAGTTGACAGCTGATGGGGTGGTAATAAACACCTTCCTCGAGTTGGAGCAACTGTTTGTTGAGAATTATGAGAAGGGGATAGGGAAAAAGGTTTGGACAATCGGGCCAATTTGCCTTTACAACAAGGATTTTGAAATGAAAGTGGGTCGTGGAAATAAAGAGGCTATTGATCAAAGCCATCGAGTGCTAACCTGGCTCAACAGCAGGGATGCCGCATCGGTTTTGTACATCAGTTTCGGTAGTCTTGCATATACAAACCCTCAGCAACTTATGGAGATCGGGAACGCCTTAGAGGCGTTGAACAAACCGTTCATATGGGTGATTAAGAAGATAGAAATGAAACCCGAGGTTGAAAATTGGATGTGTGCAGGGTTTGAAGAGAGAACAAAGGATAGAGGCCTTATTATTGTTGGATGGGCTCCCCAGATGGTGATTTTGTCACACCAGGCGGTTGGCGGCTTTATAACGCATTGTGGATGGAACTCCTTACTAGAGGCCATTTCTATGGGAGTACCCATGATCACATGGCCACGGTTTGCAGATCAATTTGTCAATGAGAAATTAATTGTGGATGTTCTCAGGATCGGAGTTAGTCTCGGTGTAAAAGTGCCCAACTTTGCTAGCGAGGATGCTGTCATGGTGAAGAGCGATGACGTCAGAAAGGCAGTATGTGCTCTGATGGATGGAGGATTTGAAGCAGATGAAAGAAGAGAGAGGAGTAATGATTTTTCTGACAAAGCAAAGAAGGCAGTGGAGGAAGGAGGTTCATCATATATGAATTTTACTGATTTTATTCACTATTTTACAGAGCATGAAGCAAGATCCAAATGAAAAATGAGCATTAGTACTTCATAATTGTAAGAGGCATTAGTCAAATTTTTTGATGATGGAATTAGTCAATTTGGATTGGACATAACGAATTAAATAATTATACGCACAATGATGTTATATTATTACAATAATGATAGTAAATAAATCCTGACAAAAAGTTGGTACGTAGCCTTAAACCGACAAAAATACTTCTTTTTTTTCTGTTTCTGTTTGATTCTATATACTGGCAACCGAATGTATGTCGGCATGTCGCTCTTGTCAGCAATTGATTCATTTCTCCAAGGTTTAACACCTGAGGGGGTACTTAAGATCACCATTTAATTCTTGTACAAATCTCAAACATTCAAAAGTTGAGTTTGTGCTTTGTAATTTCAAGCTTTAAAAGGCGATGAATTGGAGGCTAAGTTTGAGACATTTCAAGACATGGACAAAAAGAGAATCAAAGAATAATAAGATAATATTCTACCGAATATAAATATCTAATTAAAGAAAAGAAAAAAAAAAACATTTTCAGATTTTTTTTTTGTCACCAAACAATATCTTATCTCGAAATATGTCAAAAGTGTTTACTTTATTTTAGAAAATAAAATGCACACAAAGGAATTAAGCCTCATCAGTTCTAAGGGAGAAATATTTGCATCCGATATCCATCATACTCAAATTTTGAGTACTCTGCTGGGCTCCTCTATTGTTTAATCCGCTTTAAAATATGTGTGTTAGATCGGCATGAATCTTAGAGCAATTTCGAACAGATATTGAAACAATGCGCTCGAATCTTAAAGTGAATGAACCTGTTGGATTCAAATTTGAGTCCGCAATCCGTTCTCTAGTGCTAATGACATGTAGGCCCAGCCAGGATAGAAGAGAAATACTTGAATAAAGATTAAAAGGAACAATAGGCGATATTAAGCAAACAATGGAGACATCCATTATATTCACAACCAAACTGGAGGTGATACTCAAGAGAAGGATTGGCAATACAACAAACTCTCTGTTCAATTTAACGCCAACCTTACATTGCATTTGAAGTAAGACAAATGGCACGTAATTTAATTTATTTAAGGTAGTTTGTTCCAATTCAGTGTCTATCTCAGGGCTCGATCAGGGACCACTATTAATTTGTCGTGAATAATATGGACTGTAATGAATGACACTGCATGTATTCCAATTTCCAAAAAAATATTGTTTAGTTGATAAATTAAGCATTTCACGTTGATTACGCGTCTGATTTATTATTTTATAGCAATTAATATACGTCAATAATTACAGCAAATTTAATTTGGATCGATCTCATATGTGTACTTATGCCGCAGATTGATATTCGATCTCGATCCGCAAGTAATTACTTAATCCTACATGCATGCAGTTTGGATTTTTCTAAACCGAAATCAGCAAAAAAAGTAGTATAATCAGCAGAATAAGCAAGAAAACACCAGTCTTAATTGTACCATAATATGTCTAATCTACAAAAAATTGAAAATGCATGTAAAATCCTTCTTTTATCTATCTGAGACTTATTCCAATAGTTTGCAACACCTAATGAAAATTATATCAGAAATCATTGGATGTTAAAACAATAATATTTTAGAACAATTAAATACCCATCGGCAAACATTGGACGCCAAAACAAGCTAAACTGTTTGTACCCTAAGTTTGCCAAACATCAGCATAAAAAACATACACTTAACATATCATCACTTCGCCAAACACACCAAAAAGTTTACATTACCTAGTCTAAAATGTAATGCAGCCAAAATATTTGAGTTGTGTTGCTTGTCCCTTTTGTTAGCCTCTGAGTTCTTCTTGTGCCAAGTCTTCTTCTGATTCTTCTACATCACTGTCTTCCAAGTTCACCATCTATGTCAATAAAATTAGAAGAAACATCGGTAAAATTCTAGCGGGCATACTTTCACATTTATAAGCACACTTTACAGATTGATAAGCACACTTGTATTTTTCTCAAGCTAAGCTTGAATTTCTCTCAAATTCTGAGGGGCTCCAACTAAGCTCAAATTCATAACCACACTTTTAGTTTCTTATTTGATAAAGTATTATTATTATTTATATAGAACTTCTATTTAACGATTTCAGAGATAGATCTATGTAAAGAGAGCAATCAATTTTGCATTCCCCATCAAGTTGAGTATGCCAGTAAATTAAGATGAGAAAATAATCAATACCCGATAGCAACAAATTTGTAAATTTTATAAAATTGACAATGGAAAAAGACGTAACATTTTTCTTGGACTTGAACTTATCTAACAACGAGAGATAGAGAGACGAGATTGGGGTAACTCACAGGGGGTCCCGAACGGAAGCGCGCACGGTGTAGCAACGATCGATGAGGAGCTTGATGAGAGAGAGCGCGGCCGGTGTGTTCGAGGAGGGCAGCGGAACGGTATGTATCAATGGATGCCATCGACCTTCTTCTTTGGTTCTGTGGCGGATCAGGAGATGGAGAGACGGAAGTGCGGGTTTAAGAGCGGGTGTGAAAAAGAATCCGTTAATCAAGCGACAAAACTCAAAATTGAGATCGAACCATATATAACACAGGTAGGTCATGGGACCCAAGCTGCTCCCGTCTATTTATCATATTTCATTACATTTTTTTTTTCTCAAGGTTGACGGTTGACCGTCAACAATATATTGATTAAGAAAAAAGTTTATTTACAAAGCAGAATCACTAAAGTTAGTAATTCGGCCCCAATCCCAAATAATTAAATATTTACATCAATTTGCAAAAATAGCCGCCAGAAGGGCACAATACAGAGCCCCTTGGCTTGCTCCTCCCCTACCCAAAATGTGTCCACAAATTAACTTCAAGTATCGTATCATTTATTAATATATACACCGGTTTTTTCTTGTTAGAAAAGAAACGTTTGTTCCTTTCCCTCCACAGCGCCCAAACTGTGTTTGCCAGAGACATCATTGTCATGTACCTCGTCAATTGTTTATATCCCATCTTTGCTTTATTGAACCTCCAATTTGAATATTCATATTGTAATTGTTTATATCCCATCTTTGCTTTATTGAACCTCCAATTTGAATATTCATATTGTAGTGCGCAAACAATCATCTCCAAAACCTCTCATCATATGAGCAGGTCCACGTGATGTTTTCATTATATTTTATCGGACCATTTTTCACAATGTATGTGTAATATCTCCATTCCATTATTAAGCACGTTGGGTGTCCGATCCGCCAACGGTTACGATTAAAAGATTAATTTTTGGATTTAATCTCAGCTCTCCAATCACATAATCTATCTTATTTTGATTAAATGCATCTGTTTTATGTGTAGAAGTTTAAATTTAGCTACAAACATACTCGCCACACATACCACCACACGATGCGTTACAATTAAAATTAAACAGATTCTAAAATTTAGCTATATAATTCTCCGTTTTCTTATTTATTTGTTTCCCTATTTCTCACTCTCCAATTGAATTTTTTTGTATGGCGGATCCTTATTTCTATACAATGTGATAAATCTAGAATATATTTCTAATTTTTTTTATATGAAAATTTGTCATTTTGTATGAGAATTTATTTTTGTTATCTTATTATATATTCCGTTGCAACGCACGGGGGCACAATACTAGTCTCCATTCCATTATTAAGCACGTTGGGTGTCCGATCCGCCAACGGCTACGATTGAAAGATGAAATTTCGAATTTAATCTCAGCCCTCCAATCACATAATCTGTCTTATTTTGATTAAATACATTTGTTTTATGTGTAGAAGTCTAAATTTAGTTAAAAACATACTCACCACACGTACTGCCACACGATACGTTACAAGTAATACCAAGAATTGAGCAAATGGAATTAGCATTAAATATTTATTACCATATCTCTCTCCAGCTTTAATTGGTGCATAAAAAGATTAATTTCTAATTTAGACATATAGCATATCTCATTTCCGAATTTCCTACCTCTTATTCATTTTTGGAAGAAAACAAAAAATACATATTATTGATTTATTCTCTAGCAGCTTTCCACATTTAATTTAATTGAATTATAACGCAAAAATTGTGTATGCACTGACATGCAAAGAATGTTGTTGTATTAAAACAGTCATTTGTTGTTGTTTATTTTATTATTATTTATTATTTGCCTCTCTATGTTAAATCTTATAATATGTCCCGTTGCAACGCACGGGTACGATACTAGTATTTAATTAAGAAAGAAGAACATTAAAGAATATATTGCAAGAAGATAAATAATACATCTCAAAAAGAAAGTGCAGAGGTTTTTGTCTCTATGATTCCTGCTAAAAATATCTTTATGTAATTTTTATTATTTATCATCTTTTATAATGAATACTTAGGATCGTATATGCTTGTGTTCTTATTATTGGAGTCGTAAAAATAAAAAATAAAAATAATAAGAATAAGAAAATTAAGAACAACTCATGTAGGGATTTAGAAAAGTCACAGTGTGCAGTGGCGAAGCTAAGAATTTTGTCAGAGGTAGGCAAACATATATAATTACAAAAAAAAAAATTTCAACATAACAAAAGTTACAACATCAATATATGCCTTAAAATCTAATTTCTTCAAATTCGCAAAAATAGAATTTGGATTTCTTGACAATAAAATCCATGATAATAATCTATGCGTTAAACCGAAAATTTTGATACAAAGAACTCGAAAAATCTCCAAATGGTTGATTTGATATGGATTTTACAAGATTTCACAAGATATGAATACAATTTCGGGTGCAATTTGGGTACAGCCAAAGAGAAACTGACCAGTGGGACCCAGAGAAAGAAAGAGGTAACATGTCATTTAAATTTTCAAGAGATCCCTTCGTTTTATATAAACCTAGACCATGTAAATCATGGTCTACCTTGTTCAAATTTGTACACGGTCCACACGAAACATCCCTACCCGAATTCAAGATATAAGCTAAAGAGATGGTTGTGAGGCCGACATATGGGGCCCCTTGGTTAGATCCGTCTCCGTCTTCTCCAACTCGCACAAGGCCGGTTCTAGGGCTAGAAAAACCAAAAAAATTGGAAGAAATCAAGAAGAACACTCAATAATAATCAAAGGGAAATGACTTTCTCTGCTGAGACGGAGGCTAGGGGTAGGCAACCCAATTTTCTAGGGGTGGGCAACCCAAAAAAAATACCAGATCTAAAAAAAAAAAAATTCCAGGGGTAGGCATGCCTACCCCTTTAACATACTGGCCTCGCCTCTGATAGTGTGATCAGATATGTCATGACACGGCATGTGTGCCGGTCACGTGTCGTGACTCATGTGTTCCATGCTGTGACTATTTTTTGAAAATTTGACACAGTACGATACATGGTCACGCAAGTCACATATAATTAGAATCGTTAGATCTTGATCGAATGATGAATCTTGAATAAACTAACTTAATTTATGAAAAGAAAAAAATAAACATGACCCAAACAAGACCCAAACAAGATCAACGTAATGAGTTACGTTTGAACACGTCACGTGTAGTCACGATGTACCTTGATCATAACACGACACGGCACATATAAATCTAACTTAGTCACGGTACGGCATGTCATCTATTGAGAACCCTAAACTCGGGTATTCCGAATTTCCTTTTGGAGAATTTGATGATATGAATGTATATAACACTGGATTTATGAATTTTATTGTCTCTCTGAAGGACTGAAGGAAGGAAATTTATTTGTGATATAACATATGCATAATTAAAATCATGATTCTATTTTTCACACATACACATATAATAAATATTAAAAATAGAACATGTTGTTAAATTCTTATTTATATATATATATATATATATTTTGCATGGTAATTTTTTTTCACAAAGTTGTTTTGTTTTGAGGTGCATTAATTATTTCATTTTGAGAAGTATTTTTATCGCACTAGAATTAGTTGGTTGTTTTCTTTTGGTGTGTGGAATTTTGTTGCACAAATATGAGAAAGAAAAAATTAGACATAAAGCTATAAAAAAATCTCTGAGCTCTAAATAACTCTAAACATAGCACCACGGTAAATTAAAAATTAAAAATGGCAAGCTGCCTAATTATTAAACGGTTTATCTTATTTTGATACCTGCTTGCTCAAATCCGATCCGTGACTATATATATCTGAGATCCGAAACCTTGACGGCCACCGTCAGGACTTTCCGAAGAGTTTGGCCCATATAATTAATTAATTAATGTCAATCTCACTCAACTTGAAAAATATCTGTTTCCGGTTCCAACCCAATTAACCTGTCCGATTAATTAGCACCTCTTGGCGATATCATATCCCATTCTCTCAACATCAACATAACTCTTTTTAGGCTATTTATTTCGGTATGGACGGTCCATATTATATTTGGTATCTCATCATAAAAGTCAAACAACTTGACCAAATCAAATAGAAAAAAAGAATCACCTCACAATCAATCATTTTCATAACCTGATAACAACTAATTTTGACAATCAATCATTAATTTTGAAAAAAAAATTAATTTCAATCTTTTTTACCGATTTAAGTATTCAACGAAACTGTGCACCGAACTATATGAAAAGGTTTACATAATTCAAAGTAACATCTAGATACAAACTTGAAAAAAAAAAAAAAATTGGGAAAAAAATTTTGAAATTTTTTTTTGAATTTTTTTACATATATATGTTTACAGAATTTTAAAATGGGTACAGTTAGTTACTAGTGTTGAAAAGTTGTTAGAGCTTCTAGATGCGGTCTCAATGGTCCTGGTCAAAGGTCTACAAGTGGTCACAGTCAAAGCAGTTAAAGTTGTTAAAGTGGAGGTTTATTGGGTATCACACGGTAATGAAAAGTTGTTATGTTTGCATAATTTGTTGAATCAGTTTACAGAATTTAGTATTGATGTTTACAGAATCTTGTGAAAAGGTTTACAAATATTTTTCAGTTAAATCCGGGAATTGGTGTCCGGGGCTGTTAGTAACTTCCTTTTTAAAAATATCTTTCTAAATTAAAATTACGCTATAAAACAAAATGAAAAGTGTCAAACGTATTTTTAGAAATATAATACATGTTTCAATACAAATGTTAAAGAGAAATATCAGAGACACTGACAACTGATCTCGTATTTGAAATAAACTTACGTTATTTTAAATTGATTTAACTATTTTGTGTTTGATAGAATAACTGAAATTTAAACTTCATATTTTACGGTTTAATTCTCAACGAAATATGACAAATGTGTCTTATCTTAATTGAATAGGCAATACCAGTGTTGCTAAATGCGGCTGCATGAACCGCATATGCGGCCACATATGCTTATACAGTCGAAAACTGCATGAAGATCTTCATGCAATCTCATATATGCGGTTTTGCATATACAGTCCATACAGACCGCATACATACCGCATTATACAATGCAGTACATACAAATGTTTATTTTAATTAATTAAAAAAAATTCTAAGTTCTAATCAGACATTTATTAATAAAAAAAGGATCAGATATGCTGTAAAACCCGGATCCAATTCTTTATACTCATTCAGACACAAGTCCAGTTAAGTGAAACTTCTCATAGCCCATGCAGCTTCTTTTATAGGCTCTCAAAAATTTCTTTCTTTTGTTTTTAAGAGTTAGAACTAAAGAAGTATTATTATACCGGTTACTCCAGATGGACGCCTTGGGTGAAATTATTTTATGGCCCATTATTGGCTATTGGTTACAAATGACTTCGAATTAAAGCAGCTGCATTTATAACCTATTAGTCATTTTCGAGTTAAAGCAATTGTTGAGCATTTATTTATTATACTTGTAAACATATGCTGGCTTCCATATAAATATAAGAGAAGCTCTATGTATACTACATATATATGTTTAAGTGAAGTTTCTCATATACTACATGTACATGTAATATAAAATGCACACATATGAATATATATCTGAATTCTCATTTTAAAATCCGTATATATAAGTCCGCATGAAAATCTACATGTGAGATCGCATACTGAATATGCAGTATGCAGTTTCCTTCCGCATGCATGAACAAAACCGCATTTAACAACATTGGGCAATACCACCAGTCACCACCCTCCATAATATTGTTTATTTAGGTTTTTGTTTTGGTTGGGTCATGTTTCGTAAAGCCCAATGACCCAATTAAGGCCCAGAAATATTATGGGTCTTAAGGCCGAAATGATGTAATTCTATAACCGCCAACAGTGCGTTCTATTGTCTTCTTTTCCTCCTCTTATTGTATAAAGCAAACATTCTCATAATTTAAAATTGAAAGTTAATCCGCTACTTGTTTATCAGAATTACCACGGTAACATAAGTTAATAGTGTCACAAATGGCACGATTTTACTTTTATGTTTATATTTCACTTAAAATTTAAGTGTTGAATTCAAACTATTGATCATGTTTTTTTTTTCTCATGAGAGATGCGTTTTCATAAATTATATAATTTATGCAGTTTATTTTTGTATTAGATCTTGCACTGAAATTAAAATCATAGTTAATTTGATTTGTCATATTTTTTATTTTATTCGATTATTATATTTCCTAGATGAATTTCTCTGTTATGACTCTTGAGCTAACCATCCAGTTCCAGTGTCAAGCTTTTCATTTTTGGGTGCGTTTGGATTAATGGATGCACAATATGTTCTGATATAAAATTATGAACAGTGCACCACGCCTGTCATATGATTCTGATACTGGGGCTGATCACATTATTGATTGATCTTGGATTCTACATATAAACGAAAATATGACTCCTTGGCACTTAAAGTATGTTTAATATATCTCCATTTCATTATTAAGCACGTTGGGTGTCTGATCCGCCAACAGCTATGATTGATAGATGAAATTTCAGATTTAATCTCAACCCTCTAATCAAATAATCTATCTTGTTTTGATTAAATGCATCTTTCTTAAGTGTAGAAGTCTATATTTAGTTAAAAACATATTCGCTACACGTACAGTCACACAATATATTACAATTAAAATTAAATATACTGTTTTGTAGTGATATTTTTTTCCTTATTTCTCCTACATTTAGCAACGTCTTCGTTTCCTTATTTTTTATTTCCTATATCTCTTTTGTTTCTATACAAATTATCACGATGACAGAAAATGAAAATCAATTTTGTTTTCCATATTTTTCTTTGTTTGTTTCTATATAGATCTCAACAGCATAATATAAAAATTTAGAATATATTTGATTGGAGTTGTTTCTATACAAATCACCCCACACCTGGAATCGAGAAAATCAAGAATAGAAATATTGTTTTTCTAATTTTATTATATTTTTTTTCAATTGGAGCAATTATAATATATTTTTCATATTTTTTTTGTTCATTTTCAAAAATGTTGGACTATATCGAAGAGAATCACATTAGCAATGATATTTCAAAAAAAAAATCATGTTATATTTGATCCATTTTTTTTTTATTTGTTGTTGTTTCTTTTACTGTTATTTATTATTTATCTCTCCGTTTTTTTTTATCATTTGTGTTTTATATTTTCATTTATATATTTTTTTATTAATTCTGGATGAAATGTCAATAAAAAAAAATCTTCATATTCTATTCAATCTTATAATATCCCGTTGCAACGCACGAGCACAATACTAGTACTTAATTATTTATGAAGCTATTATGTGGTGCACACTTTTCCTTGTTAAATTTTAATGATATTCAACTCGACTCCAAAATTGTTGTGTTTCCCTCGACCAGCTTAATTAATTATTCAACACAATTGCCTTCGCTTGTTCGGCTTGCTATCTTATGGATCCCCTAGTCTCCCTCTCAAGTGTATCGCGCTACAATACATTAATTCTAGAGGTAATCGTATTCGAATCTAAATAGAGAAAGAGAGAAATAGAGAGCACACACGATGAGAGAACCATGTTCATTCGAGTAAAAAACTTGTGTGTAAGAGGCGTTGCACCAAGACATTATTAGATTTTCCAAATTGTAAATGGAACCAAAAAATAATTCTACCACTGCACTACTAACCTAAGCCAAACCTAAACCATTCAAACATATGAGCAAAGCTACGTACCCAGGAGTTGGTGAGCACAACTCCAAAAGTCTATCGGATTGGTTTCAAATGACAGACTCAAACCGTTAAAGTTCATCTACTTCATGAGTGATACATGTACATAAATTTTTTTGAAAATTTCGAATTCATTTAGTACAAATTAAGTTAAGCGGTAAAAAAAATGAAACTTTTATAAGTTGTTTTATGATTTATTTTTCATCATTGTTTTTACAATTATGGCCGGTAATCGGATCGAATTTGATTTAATGCCCATCATACCAGTGATTCTGGGGATTCGAATTAATGCTGTCCAAATTAAGCATCCCTAATTTGTAGCCTCCGTACTATTTGAAATTCCTCTGTCAAATTATGATTTAATTTATTTTCCAGTCGAATTATAAGCTCTTAATTCTATCAAATGAAATCATCATCTTCTATCAAATTAAAAGTGGTACATTCAACTGGAGGAATATAATTGAAATCTCAGATCAAAACACTAAACAGTACTATATATATATTATGCATGGATGATAGAAAAACAGTTTAAGAGAATTTTACGACTTAGGATACAAAAGCCAAAATACAGCATGCATGCATATCATGCATTTATGTATTTGATGAAACGAAAATCAAGGGAGCAGATAATTAAATAGAAGAGGTATAATTTAACAAAACCAGTTAATTTCTTGGTCAAAAATCAGTTGATGATCGATAAGCCTTGAGTGCTAGATTTTGTAACACGTCATGGCTGAGCTCCACTGCCAGAACAGTGACTATCAGGAAGAAGAAACAAAAGATAACCGTAAAAACAAAAAAGAACGTGAATATATATTTGCACTAGCTAGTATAGTTTCTTTCCAAGGAACCCTCAACCCTACGAATTAAGGCCACGAGGTTGCACCAACCACTGATTTTTATGGTACATATGTAAAGTGAACTGTTGATAGATAAGGAAAAGCATCAACCACGTACGTCTAATTTAGAGGTTATTGTTTTTAATTTTGGGAGAATTCCGTGTTTTTTTTTTACTCCAAGAAATCACGATATCATCGCATGCATTATGACAAACCAAAAACAAGTGGTATATAAATGCAGCACAGCAGCACTGGTAGTGGTAGTGGTCTGATATAAGTTTGAAGAATATTAATTCACTTGCAAATTTTGTGTACTGTTCTTATGGACCACGTAAAAAATATATATACCCAAACAATTTATGTTGTTTCAAACTTAAAAAACTTAAACAGTTTTCTTTTTCTTTTTTTTACAAGCGAAGGCTTACATGTTACATGCCTTCCATATATACAACAACAAAATAGACACTTTTCGCGACGGGACTTCGTCGCGAAAAGTACCGTCGCAAAAAGAAAAACACGTTTATGACGGTTTAGCGTCGCGAAAAGTCACTTTTTATCCTCGCGAAAAGTGCATGTCTTTTGTAGTATATCGTTTAAGCAACTTTAGAGGTGACCAAAAACAGCTGTGTGCCCCTTTACACAGCAATTTACACATTTAATTGCAAAAATTCCGAACTATAACGTTGTAAAATGTGCTAATTATATGTTCATGTTCCCACTGTGTGCCCGTCTTATGCCAAAAAATTTAAATATACCCTCAACAAAAAAAAATAAACCAAAAAACTATTATTTGTGTAAAATTCGATATTTATCTGGGCCGCAACATGAAATGGCGGACTCCAAGAATGGGGGCCGCCATTTGTCGTTGCGCCTGCAAAAACATTCAAACGGTAATTTTTTAGTGATTTGTTTAATCATTTTCAAAAATAGAAAAAACAATTAATAATTTGAATATGTTAGAAAGAACATCAAACAAAATCGATAAATCATCTTATAATTTAGATATACTAGAAGGACTCCGAAACATTTTTCAGGCGGAATTTTTCCTGGCTGTAAAAAAAATAAAATTATTTCTTCGTGTGTTACTAGAAAAAAAAAATTTGAATCTGAATTATTAATCCCGGTTCAAAAATCACTTATACTAAATAGAGAAATTATCGTGATCCTTCTAATACATTCAAATTCTAAGGTGTGAAAGAATATTACCTTATCCATTTTTTGTTACCTTTTTCTATTTTCGTGTAGTGCTTACAAGGACCATAAACAAAATTATGCCACACATTATTGTTTAATATTAGTCACTTTAAAAGTTAACGAGTACGAAGTCGAAAGTTTATATATTTGTTTTTGGGTTTTTTTGTTAGGGATGGGGAATTAAGAGATTTAAACGCGGTGCAATTTACTCTATATATATGTTAGAATATAAAATATTTCTTATTTTCTTGCCCAACTTGTACCAAATTATTCTTCGGATTTTTCACTACTATAGAATGGTAATTCTACACTGCACATTGTATACGGTTTTTTCAATTTTATATAAAAACCGTGTACCAAATATGATTTTTTGAAAGCCCAAAAAATTTGCGGAAATTATACACGAACATTTAGTTAAGAATCAGTGTAGAATTGTTTGAGAGAGCTACACAGTTTATTAGGGATCAAAAATCCGTGTGGAAAGAAGACCGTGTGGAAAAATTTGAGAGAGCTACACGGATTTTTGTTAAATATCCGTGTAGCAATATATCAAAGATTTTTTATAATATATCCGTATAGAAATGGTAGAAATGTACACGGATTTTATTATAAATAGCCGTGTATGATTATTTGGAGAGCTACATGGATTAATAAGTATAAATCCGTGTATAAAAGGCTGTGTAGGGTTTTAATTAGTATAAAAGGCCTTCTCCTTCCAGCGCCGTGCGTTTTGATCAAGTCTTTTATGCCACTATCTCTCTCTGTATTGAGCTTTAATTTTTTTGATTTCTGCGAATTGATGCCAGCAGCTGGGATCTGAGATCTTTGAAGTTTGTATTTTCTCCTCTCCATCTTTCTAAGGTTAGTATATATATTTAAATCATTTTCTTCCTCTAATTTTCTGTTAATTATTATTGTTTATTTAGGTCATTTCATGCATGCTTGATTTCTTAATTAGATAATGTAAATAATTAGTGTATTGTGGTCCAATAACTGATCTATAGATGCTTTTAGGTCCATGCCCGTTCAAAATTAATCCAATAGGGATTAATTTTGGATAGTCCCCATTTTGGGACTGCTCTTTGAATATTATGTCTCATTTAGGATGTGAACACATATTAGCGGGATTTAATTAGTATTTGAGGAAAGTTTGACAGTATTGTCCCTTATTGCTCCTACGAGTATGTGGTTCGTACGCATACTTGGGGAGTTAAGGGGAAATACTGCCGAATTTTCTCAAATACTAATTAAATCTCGCTAATATGTGTTCACATATGGGACATAATATTCAAAGAGTGGGTTAGAATTGTAAACTGGCCCTTTGTAAGCCCAAAATTTGGTACAATTTATATGTTGACCATGCATGATTAATTGATCAAATCATTTTTTTAATTTAATTTACAGATGGATCGAAGTTGGATGTATGAATTGCGACGTGACAGTGAATAATATTTGGTTCGCGTTGATGAGTTTATAAAATTTGCTGAGAGGTATAGAGTGAAGAAAAACGAATAAGACATTTTGTGTCCTTGTAAAGATTGTAAAAAAAATTAAGATTTGGGGACTCCGAAAAAATTAGAGCTCATTTGATTTGTCGGGGATTTAAGAAGATATATACATGTTGGATCATGCATGGTGAGAAATTTGGAGAAAGTAGTAGTACCAATAAAGATTTTAATCATTGTGGATTGAATGATGAGAATGTAGAAATTTCTGATAATTTTGAACTTGATTGGAATGAGGATTATGAGAATGTCGAAAATTTTGATAATGTTGAACCCGGAAACGACAATGATGAGCTGGAGATGAATTTTGATGAAAATGTAGAACACGAGTTTACTGAAAATATGGAGGAAATGTTACGTGATGTGGAAGATGAAATTAGTGATAAAAATTATGATAAATTTCAAAATTTGTCTAATAATTTCAAAAAGCAGTTGTATCCCGAGTGTACCAAATTTACGAAACTGTCAGCTGTGTTGAAATTATTAAACTTAAAAGCAGACAATGGTTGAAGCGATAAGAGTTTCACGTCCTTATTACATCTTTTACGAGAAATGCTCCCAGATAACAACGAGTTACCCGGTATAATATATCAGGCGAAGAAGTTGATATGTCCAATGGGGTTGAAGATCGAAAGAATACATGCATGTCCGAATGACTGTGTATTGTATCGTAACGAGTACGAGCCATGCGTGTTTGTCCTAAATGCGGTGTTTCACGGTATAAACGTAAGGACCAGGACACTGATGATTGTAACGAGGACAAAAAGGGCCAGCCTCCGGCTAAGGTGTTGTGGTATTTGCCGATAATATTGAGATTCAAACGGTTGTTTGCGAATCCCAAAGATACGAAATTATTGCGTTGGCATGAAGAAGAGCGCAAAAATGACGGTAAACTAAGGCACCCGGCTGATTCTCCTCATTGGAGAAACATTGATAGACATTTCAAATAATTTGGTTCCGAAATGAGAAACCTTAGGATTGTGGTGACCTCAGATGGAATGAGTCTGTTTAGAAGCATGAGCAGTCGGCACAGTACTTGGCCAGTTTTTTTATGCATCTACAATCTTCCTCCTTGGTTGTGCATGAAACGCAGGTATATAATGATGTCATTACTAATCCAAGGACCCAGACAACCCGGAAATGACATAGATGTATATCTCGCACCCTTAATCGAGGACCTCCAAAAATTGTGGCGTGATGGCGTCCCGGTCTGGGATGCGTACAGCAAAGAGGTCTTTCAACTGCGGGCCATGGTGTTTTGCACCGTAAATGATTTGCCCACGTACGGGAATTTATCAGGTTACACTTGTAAAGGAGCAAAAGCGTGCCCTATCTGTGAAGATGACACGTAGGTGCTGAGGTTGAAAAATTGTAGAAATAATGTATTTATGGGGCATCGTAGGTTTCTCCCTGTTAGTCACCCATATCGTAAGAAGAAGAAGGCATTCAACGGGAAAATCGAGCTTGGAGTGGCCCGTCATCCATTAGAGGGGAAGAGTGTCTTCAAGCGGGTAAAAAACCTTGATGTTGTTTTTGGAAAATGTGCCAAAGCACCACCGAAGAATATTTGGAAAAAGAGGTCCATATTTTGGGAGCTACCGTACTGGGAATATTTAGAAGTGAGACATTGCTTAGATGTCATGCATGTTGAAAAAAATGTCTGCGACAGTTTAATTGGTTTATTATTGAACATTCCGGGGAAGACTAAAGATAGTATTAAAGTTCGAAAAGACATGGTAGAAATGGGAATACGACCCGAGCTTGCACCGCAGGAGAAAGGGAAGCGCACATACCTACCCCGCACTGTGCACAATGTCGAAGAAAGAGAAAACAAGCTTTTGTGAATGCCTTCATAGTATTAAAGTCTCATCAGGGTATTCTTCGAATATTAAGAAGCTGGTGTCGATGAAGGACCTGAAATTGCTTGGTCTGAAATCCCACGATTGTCATGTTTTAATGACACATATGATTCCTGTTGCAATTCGGGGAATTTTACCAAAGCACGTTCGTCAAACCATTACGAAGCTTTGTTTTTTCTTCAATGCAATCAATTCCAAAGTGATAGACCCTCTAAAATTAGACTCTTTGCAAAATGAGGCCGTCGTTACTCTTTGCCAACTTGAGATGTATTTTCCGCCATCATTTTTTGATGTTATGGTTCACCTTATTGTTCATATTGTGAGAGAAATTAAGATTTGTGGTCCCGTGTTCCTGCGGTATATGTATCCATTCGAGAGATACATAGGCATCTTGAAAAAATACGTAAGGAACCGACATCGACCCGAAGGTAGCATTATAGAAGAATATTCCACAGAAGAGGTGATTGATTTTTGCACCAACTACATGGCCAGTGTGGATCTTATTGGCGTTCCAAAATCTCGATACGAGAGAAGGCTCCAAGGAGTCAGGACAATTGGGTTGAGAGCCGTAGTTGCTGATATAAATGAACTACAAAATACACATTTTATTGTACTACAGCACATGACAATCCTTCAACAACAAAACTACATGAGAAGTCAGAAGTGGCTTACTAACAAGAATAATCGTTCTTTTATAGGATGGCTAAAGAAAGAGTGAAGTTACACCCTGTACCTGAAATTGTTAGACTGCTGGCCGAAGGACCCCAAATTATTGTTAGAACATTCCAAGGATATGAAATTAACGAATATACTTTTTACACTAAATTCCAAAGTGATAAGAGCACGATGCAAAATAGTGGGGTGACGTTGGTGGCGACGTCTCAAGAATTCAGTAGTTCTGGAGATGGCCGGGTTGTAATAGCATCAAAGTCATATTATGACGTTATTGAAGAAATTTGAGAGCTCGTTACAATTCTCACCTAAGCATTCCCTTGTTTCGGTGTCAATGGGTCGAAGACCGGGGTGTTAAAGTTGATAACGACGGGTTCACACTCGTTGATTTTAACAAAGTTGGGTATGTTGATGATCCGTTTATACTCGCCAAGCAAGCCACCCAAGTCTTTTATGCCACTGACCCGAGTGATGATAGGTAGAGCGTCGTCCTATCCGGAAAAAGAAGGATTGTCGGGTAGAAAACGTCGTGGACGAAGAAGAGTATGACCAATTCGATGAAATACCTCCATTTTGTACCAACATGCAAACTGAGGTAGCAACAATTGAAGAAACAGACGAAGCTAACTACATGCGATCCGACCACAATGAAGGTTTATGGGCCGAAGGTACTGTTCAAATAGTGAAAAAAGAAAAGAAAAAGGAAAAAAAAGCCAATGTGTAATATTTATTTTGTTTAAAGTTGAAACTTTTAATATTTCTTTTTTAAAAACAACTTTTTAATAATAATAGAATTTCTAGTTCAATACATATATAAATACACATATAGATAATAAGGAAGTTTAACTATATAAATACATATATAAAAATTTCTAGCTCAATGCATATATAAATACACATATAAAATTTCTAGTTTAAAACAACTTGTTAGTATTAGTTATTGTAATTATCAGTGTTGTAAATAACGGTATGCGGTCGTCGGACGGATGGGGTACCGCCAAGCGATTAATCGGTATGCGGCCGATTAATCGGAATTATGCGGACAATTTAACGTTTTTATTAAATTTATGTATATATATCATAATTTATTAAAAATAATTTATTGAACTCATTAAACTTATCAAATAAACTTAATCTAACTTAGTTTTATTATTATAACATGACACTACGCTTATTTCTTCTTAACACATAAATATTTTTACATGTGTAAGTAACACATTTATTTAATGAAAAAATAAATTTGAGAATTAAATTTTTTCAAATACTAATAACATATTATTTGAAATAAATGAAACATTCCAACATAAAATCACTAAACTTAGTTTATGATAACAACTTAATTTCATAAATGTACACGTCGTACTAATTGAAAAAATTACATTAGTAAGTAAAAAAAATATATGGTATATAAATAATAGAAGAAGAGTGAGGCTACAGTATTATGCATAGCACGGATTGGGCATTGCTATGGTTCAATATTTGAGTTTTCAAAATTCTAACGGTCGATCTGAACCGTTCAACATGATTCTAAAATAAATATGTACTTGCAAACCAAATTTTACATTTTTTCGAATTTTTTTACTATTTTTTTAGATAGGTAGAAAATCACTTGATCTGAAAATTCTGGACCGATTAATCGGAATAAACGGCCGATTAATCGGAAGAAACGGCCGATTAATCGGAAAAAACGGCCGATTAATCGTTCTCATCCGCAAACAGGCATCCGTTTAGCATATTCGTAACGGTTTGGCCGCCGTTAACGATTAAACGGCCGTTTAATCGGCCGTTAAGACCGTTTTTTACAACACTGGTAATTATAATAATAAGGAAGTTTAACTATAATATACTAACTATAAAATGCTTGGTAATATTTTCAACTTTTTAGTATTAGAACTTAAATATAATATAATATTAGTTTATATACTAGATTAGTATTAAATGTAATATAATAATTAGCTTAAATATTAGATATAATATAATATTAATTTAAATATTAATGCAATTTATTATCAGTTTACAATTTTATATATAATAAAAAATAAAAAGTAACCCCATTTAATATTTTTAAATATTTCGTACACGGCCTTCTAGTTAATCATACGTGTAGAAATAGTATCGTACACGGATTTGTTAAATACAACCCGTGTAGAAAGGAAGTGAGCTACACGGACTTTTAACTAGATATCCGTGTAGAAAAACTAATCGTACACGGATATTTATGAAATAGCCGTGTAGAAAAGCTAATCGTACACGGACTTTTAACCAAATGTCCGTGTAGAACAACTAACCGTACATGACCTTTTAGTTAAAAATCCGTGTACAAATGTAATGCATATTTTTCAAAAGCCTTCTCTTCTAAATTTTTCACAAGTCGCGCGCCGCTCTCTCTCCCTTTCTTCTCCTCACCTCGATCAAAATCATCCTCTTTGCCAAAACCCTTCTCTCCGGCCCGCCGCCAAAACCCTCCTCTCCGCCGTATGCGCCACTCCTCTCCTCCCGCACCACTCCTCTCCTCATGGCCATTTTGCTAGTGTTTTTGGTGCTTGCTGGTGTTGTTTCCCTCACGGCCATTTTTCTGGGTTTCGGTGTTTTGGTGCTTGCTGGCCGGTGTTTGCCCTCGTTGCCCTCTTGCTTGCCTCTTTGCGATTTACTCCTTCCGGTACTTAAAATCACACCCATTTTATTTGCTTTTTTCTGTTTTGCTGGTTTTGTGTTGGGTTGCTGCTGCCTGGTGCTTTGTGGAATGCCTCATTCAAAATCAAATTGCGGTCAATGGTACACGAAATGTACTCCAAAAGGCCAAAATGACCTCTGCTGGTAAATTGTTCAGTGCAGATCAATGCCGGGACCAAAACAAGATTATAGCTTGACCAACAGACAGAGGACTCCAAAACACACAAAATGGACACAAATTTCATATTTTTCTGATTTTGTTTCAATTTTATATGATTTTTTAAAGTTCAGCTTTTTAAATGATAAAATCTGCTATTTAAAGGTGCAGAATTTTCATTTTGAGAGGCTGAACTTTGGAAATTTATATAAAATTGAATTAAAATCAGAAAAATATGAAATTAATGTCCATTTTGTGTGTTTTGAAGTCCTCCATTTAACTGTGGTGTTTATTTTGCATTTTATTTCTCTGTTTTCTCACCATTTTGCACATAGGTCCATTACTTTCTTTTTATTCCATAACTTAATGTGCATATATGAAGAAACTAATTCTTTCCATTTGCAAAAGGGTGACAAAAGGGTGCTGGTACCATACTTTCCTTAATGAAATATGCTGGTACCTGTTTGGTGTTTAAATAATATTTCTTTTAATATTTCTTTTAATATTTCATTTTATGGCAGAACCATGTCGGTTGAGGGTGAGCACGTAGATATGATGGTAGAAGAGGAGTAGCAAGCTACTGCCTCATCAGAAAGAAGGAAAAGAGGTCCAACAATGTGCACAAGCCGGATGACGTACTCAAATTGGTATTGCAATTTGGTGAAGCAAAAGGCAAGTATCCTTGTAGAGAGATGGGATCAGTTTGATAAAGATGATAAGAACAACTAGTGGACATGGTGAAGGTAAAGTACCTAACAACTCTTTGCTTTATTTTCGTTGTTGTACATGAACTTAAATACAGTAAATTTGGTGTCAATCAGGCTCAGTGGAACATCGAGAGTGAAACCCCAAAGGTTAAGACTTTGAGGATAATGAATGAAGGTTGGAAGCAATTCAAGAGCACGTTGAAGACGGATTTCATGGAGAAAAGGGAGAAATCCGGTAGGATACTATCCTTGGCTGAAACAAGAGGTGTGGGAGGAGTGTCAAGCTTTACAGTCTACCGAAGAGTTCAAGGTATATAACTTTAGCCAAATTAGTTTTTGTTTTTTCTCGATCTGTACTTATCTTTCTAAAACTAATTGATTTGCTTACACATGTGAAGAAAAAAAGTGATGAATGCAGGAGGATCGTTGCCATGAACAATTATCCGCACCATTTAAGGTTAGGTGGTTATGAGGGTAAGTCGGAAGAATGGAGGAAAATTCTGGAGCAAAACAGATTCTGACTCACCCGTGGTTATGATCCAAAATCCTAGGGGCCAAGATTGGTTCATGGGTAGATCTGAGTTAACCGCTGACGGGAAGATAGTACTCCCAAAGAAATTGTAACCCGTGGCTCAGAGAATGGTAAGAGTCCTTTGTTATAACTTTGTGTCATTCAAACAAAATTATAACTCTGAATGTACATCACTTGGTCTTTTGCTATAACTAATTTTTCTATTAAAAGTTGGAGGTGGAGGAGGAGGTTAATTCGGGTGCCCGGAGGGTCGAAAGACAAAATGATTTCTTGGCCACAGCGCTCGAGAATCCAGAACACACGGGTCGAGTAAGGGGTGTAGGGGCCTACAGGGGCTGGAAGGAGGTGTTCCGAGTGGAGGGACCAAAACCTCGAAGAAAATCTCGTGCCAAAGTTAACAAAGACGAGATAGTTGCGCAGATACGCACGGAGGTCAGCAAAGAGTACGACGCAAAGCTAGCTGAGATGGAATGAAGGTTGCTGAACCAAATTACATCTCTTACTCAGCCATCCGAGCAACCACCTCCCATTTTGCCAGGAATTCGGCGAAGTAGTCAAGCATCCAGGACTTGGTCCTTAGACGATTTGGATAATCTAAAGGTAATCACTACTTGTTCATAGTCTAAAGGTAATTAATACCTGTTTGTAACCTTGTTAGACAATATCGCACCATTAAAAATAACAACTTTCTGATAATTGCAGGACCCCAGAGCATGCGACCTCATGCTGTGGCAGGGTAGTGTTCCTCTGACCGTTGCTAAAGGAGTTGTGCATCCAGGAGCCCCAAGTGTACACCATGCTCAGCTAAGGCCCGACCATGCATTCTGATAATTACAGGACCCCAGAGCATGCGACATCGTCCTGTGGCAGGGTAGTGTTCCTCTGACCGTTGCTAAAGGGGTTGTGCATCGAGGAGCCCCAAGTGTACACCATGCTCAGCTAAGACCCGACCATACATGCGTGCAGGTTGACTTAGTCGTGGAGGGATGGGAGCGCGTACCTCTTCCTGTCCCTACCGACGAAATGTTTATACTTGATGATGCCCGGACGACATTTATCCAATGGCCCAAGAGTCAGATTATTTTGGATCAGGTAATCTCTAAATAATCCATTTCTTTTGTTACATTCAAATCATTCTTTTTGAAATACTTCAAGAAGGTTTCAAATTTGATACAGACACGAGGAGATGATGTCACCAGTACACAGGAGATGATGTCACCGGTACGGAGGGACATGGCTTGCGACGTCGGGGCTGACGCGCCAGAATCACCAGACTGTCCTATGGTCATCGAAGAAGAATACAGTCGTTTGCTCGGTGATTTGCGCCTTCTTCACGACCGCTTGATGTCAGCACCCGAAGGCATGAAGGATATCATCATCCCTGTCCCACCTGGGATGTTTCTACACGAAGGCAGGGATCTCGTACTGTCGTTCAAAGACTTCAAGGACCTTCTCCACCACTCGTCATCCGATAAATGGCTCGATGTGTCATTCATCACCATTTTCCTCATGTTAGTGACCAAAAATTATTTTCATTATTGTATAGAACTCAAATATATATTCTAATGTAAAATGATGAGTTTTCAGGAAGCTAGTCTGAAACTGTGATGACATGGTACAAAAAAAGAACTTGTGCATATTTCTGGACCCTGAGAAAGTGAGTGCTACGGCACTGAAATGTTATCCGGATATGGCTATTGAGTACATGTGTTCAGCGATGCATCGTGCTAGGGAGGAGGAGGAGAAATTCATTCTCGTGCCATACCACCAGAGGTTAATTCTAACCTTAACTTATGTATTGTTTATATTTTAATTAAAGAATTGGATAAAAGAAATAAAAGTGAAACATACAAAAATGAAATCACACCATCAACCATAGCAAACACTTGTGTCACTATTATATGCTAAAGTACTATAATTTTTCTCCTCCCACAGCAAACAATGGTGTTTGATTATCATTGTGCCTTACCTAAATGCGAGCATAATCGTTGATTCTTGTAAGCCCAAAGGAAGGATCGCAATTGACAAGTGCAAAGATATCTTCCCTTATGTCACTAAGTAAGCAATAATAATTCACTTGGTTTGAATTTTTTTTCAATTATATCAAATTATAAAATTGCTAATTATATTCACTCAATTTTCTAAGGGCTTTTCTGAAATATATTAATGAGGGAGGATTGCAAAGCACGCGCCAGAAAAATAAGTTGAATTGGAAGTGGATGATGGTGAGCACACTTTATGAGTTAATAATTCCATATTTTGTTCAAAAAATTATTGTCATTCTAACATAGGCCGCTAAATGTAAATTTCAGAGCCCGCAACAGCTGGAGAGTTGGGAATGCGCTTATGACACGATGATTTTCATGTTTGACTTTGTCGAAAGAATACAATTCCAATTCCCAAAAGCGGTATGTAATTCATATTAATTGTTCCTATATAATAGCAATTGATATTTGCAACTGTTTTGCATCTACATTTTCTTGTTACTAACTAATACCAAATTATAATTGTAGAATGCGCCAAAGCAACCGCATTACAGCAAGGAGCAGATCGACGATGTCAGGTGTATGTGGGCAAAGTGGTTTCGAATGGAATTTTGTAATGCTCAATATGGATTTACATAATTTTGTATAATTTAGTGTATATGGATTTCTTGTTAATCTGAAAAATATGGATTTCTTGCTAATCTGAAAAATATGGATTTCTTGCTATATGAATTTTGTATAATTCTGTAGCAAAACTGGAGACTAGCCCAAAAACAAAAAATACAAAAAAAAAAATTAGTTAATTCTACACGGAAATATTTAACTAAAGTCCGTGTATGATAGTTCAGAGAGCTACATGGATATTTAATACAAGTCCGTGTAGAAAGAGTAATCGTACACGGATTATTTTATAAATGTCCGTGTATGATAGGTATAGTTACACGGATATGAAATTAAAAGTCCGTGTAGAAAGAGTATTCGTACACGGATGTTTAGATAATATACGTGTAGCTCGGTAACATGGAGAGCGACACAGGCATGTCTTTGTACACGGCTGTTTATAAGGTAATCCGTGTAGAAATCGTTATAATCGCACACGGGTAAATATCCGTGTGTAGTTATTGACCTATTCTTACACACTCACTTTATGTCCGTGTGCAATCTCTTTTTCTGTAGTAGTGTTTAATTGATCATTTTTTAGCATCTATTTTCACTTGAACCACATTATCCGTTAGTTTTTAAGATAGAACAAAGTTGGTTCCTGAAATTTTAATACAATAAATAAATAAATCATAACATTTTCTATTTTAATTAAAAAAATAAAAAAATCACAAATCCGGAGAATTATTCTCCGGAAATCTAAATCTCTTTCTGGAAAATAATTTTTCGAAAAGAAAGTTTGGATCCGGAGAATTATTCTCCGGATTGGGTAGATTTCGAATTTTTCCGAATTTGGGTGAAGAATGTTAAATTTTATATATATATTTTTTAATATTAATAAAAAATTTGGCAATTTGAGAGACTGACAATATATTTTTTTTTTAAGTTTAAGAATAAATTTAATACTGTTGAAGTTTAGGTAAACAATTTAATATTTAAGAAGTTCAATTTACAATTAAATACAAGGTCAATTATAAATTTTGATTTTTTTTTTCATGAAACAAATATCTGAATACTTTTATTTTCTTATTTACTACCCAAACCTTATAGTAAAAAAGGATTTAATAATACTTTAGAAAAAATAGATTTTGCAGAAAGCACACTTATTACACCAAAAACCTCTGTTTTTTAAGATGAATAAATTGGAATTGAGTTTTGTTAAAATTTGAGATGAATTTCACAAACTTGGACTAGTTGTTTGGGTGCAGTTATTGATGTCTCAATATTTGATCTATTATTTCGACCTATTTCCAAACCAGATGTCATGTTTTGAACCATTAAAATGCATTGTTTACATTGAATATCAATAGAATATGGTACTGCTGCGTTTTGGTTCTCACTTTGCAGGAAATAGGCGAAAACAGGCAAAGGGCAGAGTTCTGACTTCCTCCATGCGAGCCGCATCCAACCTGACGCGGGTCGCATCACAGCCCAGCGCGACCTCAGACGCGACCCTCACAGCGCGCACCAGACCCAACCCGACGCGGGTCGCATCCGAAGCCATGCGGGTCGCGTCGAATTAACTGCGCCAGGCCCAATTGAAGCCCAGTAAGATGTCTATATATAAGAGCTGGGCCTGCGCGATTTAGAGGATCCATAATTCATTACACAGACAGAGATAAGGGAGATCGGTGATTTGAACCAGAGGGTTGGCGCGCGCAAGACAGAGGAGAGGCGAAGTTGGAGCAAGGTGGAATTCGGCCAAGATCTTGATTCGAGCTTGATCCTCTTCGATTCTCTTCTCCTCCATGATGATTTGCTCCCTCTCTTTCTCTTTTCTTTTATCTTTGATCATGTTTGAGTAGATTTTCAGTTTTGAGGGATTTAGATGTAATCCAAAGCTTTGCTTGATAGTGAATGTTGATTGAATCTGAATTGTTATTCGTGTTTCTTGATTTTTGTATTAATTGAAATTGCTTGACCTAGATTGCTTGATTGATTCTTGATTGTCTACTATTGATTGCTTATGGCATTTCTTTTTGTAATTTGGCCTTGATGTTTCTTGCAAATTAGGTTAAGTATTTGAGGTAGATCTAAGATCCGAGAGGTGAGATCAATAGTAGCCGAAAGGTGAAATTTCCATTAGTCGAAAGAATTGTGGATACCTTTAGTAAACAGGATCAAGAACTTAGGTTTGAATTGAATCTAGGAAGGTAAAATTGCAATTCCGTACCAGGTCTATTAAGCCAATACACGAAAGTTGAGGTTCAGTGACATTAGGTACGGTTAATCGAGCCTTACACGAATTAAACAAACAGAATAAAAAATATTCAGTGTCAGCTCCAGGACCACGCGGGTCGCGTCACAAGGTCGCATGCGAAAGTGTGCGGGTCGAGTGAAGGTCCAGAGTGGCTTGAGGGCTACGCGGGTCGCGTGTGAGAGCACGCGGGTCGCGTCACAAGGGTCGCATACGAGAGTATGCGGGTCGCGTGACAAGTCCAGAGCAGCAAAGTTGAGGATGAAGTCTGAAACCCTTGAAACGCCTTTATTTTACAGATAGTCCAAAATCAAACATTTAATTGCTTTCATTTTCTGTTATTACAATTGTTGATTGAATTTAGGAACTGTAAACAAACCCAAACACCCTTTTCAACTTCTAGTACCTAACTAGGTTGAGTCGAAATTTAGAATTTGAGTCGTCCCTGTGGATCGATACCCGACTATACGAACGATTAGGACTGTGCACTTGCGGTCCTAAGCGAGAGTATACGAAGGTTTTAAAAGGTACAGCCCGTCTGTACTGAAACCTGTTTCTCTACCCTACCAATCTGAGAGAACAGTTATCATGACATGTTCCTAATTCCCACCTGCCTGAAACTGCCTAATTCTCTGTCTGCCTTCCGTTTCCATTTTAGGTTGTTTATATTGTTTTAGGAGATTTTGAATGGTGGAAGCTAGGTCCATTTTTAAATTATATATGTTTTCAAGTTATATATTCAATTAAGCTAGAGTTGAATTTGCATCTCTCATAATTGTTTGAATGGTTTTGAATTATGTTTTAAATTTATTTATTTTTAAAGTTGCTCAAATATATCAATTAGCTAGGCTATTTATTATTGTAATATTAATAGTGTTGTTTATTGAATAATAATTTTAAGTTTAGATAAAGTACAAAAGAGGCATGAAATTGAAATATCTTCTTGCTTCTTTGAATATATCTCTGTGAACTTCTTGCTTCTTGCTTCTTTTACAGTGCTTATATATGTTTAACAAGATGGAGAGAGAACCTAGCTATATATGGTTCAACTTAATTACAGTGCTCATGCTTATCAATCATCTTTACTAAAAACTGTTAAAATTGAACAATTAATATTTTCAAATTGGTTAGATCATCTTTACCAGCCTGGCCGAATTCAGTCTTCCCTGTCACCTACCAGTAGTACTGCACAATTTCCCTTCACGATCCCAGTTCCAGTTCCAGCTCCAGCCGCCAGCTAAGACCACTTTCATTTCACGTGCCCTACATCTACACGCACCTCAACCCTTTTTGACTTTTCATCGTTGATCGTATTTGTACTTTTTTATAAATTAAAAACGACACGAGACTGTTTCCGAAATCCGAATTAAATTACGGATCTTTGTGTTAGTCCCACAACGGGCGAAAGATAAAGCAGCGCAAAGAAAAAATGTGTTATAAGAATCAGACAGACAAGTTCTGCATTTGCTCTTAAAGAACAATATTTTTTTTTTTCCTTTTTATATTCGTCTAAAATTAGTTGCAAACAAATAAATCAATATCTCCATTCCATTATTAAGCACGTTGGGTGTCCGATCCGCCAACGGCTACGATTGAAAGATTAATTTTTGAGTTTAATCTCAGCTCTCCAATCACATAATCTATCTTCTTTTGATTAAATGCATCTGTTTTATGTGTAGAAATTTAAATTTAGCTACAAACATACTCGCCACACATACAGCCACACGATACGTTACAATTAAAATTAAACAGACTCTGAAATTTAGCAATATAATTCTTCTTTTCCTAATTTATTTGTTTCCTTATTTCTCCCTCTCCAATTGAAATTTTCTATACATCGGACCACAATTAATGCAAATCAATTTTTTGTTCACTTCCTTAGTTCTATACATATTACTGTGATAAATCTAGAATATATTTCTAATTTTGTTTTTTTTATGAAAATTTGTCATCTTGTATGAGAATTTATTTTTGTTATATTATCATATATTATTCCGTTGCAACGCACGGGCATGATACTAGTTATGAAATTAACTAAACAAATTAAAGTTGGTATTGACCAAGAATGTAGTAAATTTAGACAAGACGGCAGCCTGGAGATCAAGGATGAACAACAGGTGCTACTTATATAATTTTCCAAATTAATAATTTTAATTAAATTTTTACTTTAGAAAACTAAATAATAATTATATATTCGAGAAACCGGACTTTAATTTAGTGACGATAATAAAAATTCGCAAGTCTAAAATTCAAACAAAAATTTCTTTGTGAATATTTGCAAGTTAAATAACTTGACCCTCGATCTTTATTAAAAAAATAATAACTGTACGTATTTAATGTTGGAGCTGGAACAACCATTAACTTGTTTTATCTCTTTCTTTAAATTTTGTATTTCTTGTCCCAGTCAATTGTGGCTGCTTTAAAATGTGTTGTGGAAATTGTTAGAAATCCCACGTTTAGTAATGAATGAAACATTTCAACTTTATTTTGTTTCTTTTTACAAAAGATGCTTTTGACTGTCCAGTACATACAGTCATGGAAAAAGAAATGTACGACCTAATTATTTGAGAAATAGTAAAGCTGTAAAATATAAATTTGAAAACACTAGAATATGTTAAAGGGACACAAACTTTTAATTTATAATAGAGTAGCTAGGGTTCAAATGTCTCGTGTCGTTCATACTTCATATTTTTGTTTTTGTTTTAAAAGTTGAATCTAATTATTTCAATCCAAATTACTCAACATGATCTTCGTATTAAAATGTGCTTGGAGAATAATTTCTTTTATTTTTTGAAAACATTTTACTATTTTTTAGATAAGTACAAAATAATTATTTTTTGAGTGGTCCCGAATCGTACGTCTTAAAAACAACAATTTTGTACCAACTTAAAAAATTTAGAAAAATATAAAATTTGGTCTCCAAGCACATTAATTGTAATGTAGAGACTCTGTTAAGCGGTTCATATTTGAATTTCCTAAATAGAAATAAGAATATGTGAGGCACGATTGAATGAAATACATGAGACGTACATTTGAATGGTGCTCTTCTTCGTACTGTTATAATTTTGTTACAATTTTCTGCAGGATTTGTCTAAGATTAAAATAAATGAAATGCAAAGGACATCATAATGACGAGTCCGGCTACTATACCACTAGTGTCATTTGAATCTAAATAACACCACATCATGAGCCATCGGATATACTTTAATATCCGTGCATGATCTCCTTTTGATCCAGTGCTACATCATGCACGGATATTAAAGCATATCCGATGGCTCATGATGTGGTGTTATTTAGATTCAAATGACACTAGTGGTACAGTAGCCGGACTCCATAATGACTTAATGAAGAAAACCGGATAAATATATTTATATTTGTTCATGCTAGCTAGCTAGCTAGATATGGCATATCTTATTTTGGTCTAAACTAGATATTGCTTGTTGAGGAAGATTGGGAAAAGATGTTTCAAACCCAACCTCTTTTCTCTTTTCTCTTTTCTCTTTTCTAATAATTTCTAAATTACCACTTCCCAGTTCAGTATTTCTATATTATCTCGCCTAATCTACTCCAAAACTTTCTATAGTCAATTCTCATGGTTTACTTTGTGTAGCAGTTGATATCTAGTATGTCATGTCATCCCAATAAATCAAGTCTACACGTACATTTTCCTACACGGGAATATTCTGTATCCGAATATGCGATGACCGTTCATGTTAAGAATTGAATGCCGTTGCGGCCTATCTGACATGGGCCAGAATTCGGTGCATTAACAGAATGCTTTCAGACTCGTGCCGAACCGGATTGTGGTTGTGGTCCCTACTGAAATATCACCGAATGGGGTAAGGTGGTGTTGTGGTTGCTATTTATTTTGAACGCGTGCGCAACGGAGGCAAGCCAGCCTCCCTCTTCTCTCTCTCTCTCTCTTTCCTCATTTCTTGTTTTTCCCTCGATCGGTCGTTTCGATCTTTTGTTATGATGCATCGCCGCCTATAAAATCTATTCGTGTTTCCTCCTTTTAAGGGTTTCTCGATCGTAGCACTCTTAAAGGTAATTAATATCACCTTCCAACCTTTTCCATTTTCTCGGAATTATCAATTTTCTTTAGATGTTGTAAATGGCGACGAAACGAGATATATATATATTCTTTTAATTTCTCTCTTGCATTATTGAGATTGAGAACGCTAATGGTGTGCATTTGGATTCAATTCCGCTTTTTCTTTATTTCAATTATATATTATCGCCAGTTCAGCCTTAATTTTGGAATGCGCATTGTGCGATTTGAATTTTGATTAGCTGTCGTTCTTAGTTTCTTGCCAGCTCAAGATTTAATGTTTATTTACATATCTGTCTGAAGCATTTAATGTTTAAGATTTAATTTCTGTTTTAAGATCTTACGTCTGATTTTGTAATGAATATTGAACTGTAGAACGTTTGCTTACATTGTATCTCAACTTTTGTGACATGCTCCATCACTACATACTTGATAGTAACATAAAATCTATTCAAAGCTTCGTAAATTTTGGTCACACGCCAGAGTGCCCCATTAGAGACAATTTAGAACAAAAGTCCGCATTTTACTTTCAAGTACGTAGTTATTTGACTTATTTCTTGCTAATTAGTTTTTAATTTCTTATTTCTCCATTATGAATGATATAGAATTTCATTACATTTTCTATAAAACCAATATTATTTTTTAGGGATGGATCTTAGAGGACTGAAACTCGGCAGTGGTATTGCAAAAGATTTTAAAGGAAGATTGAGCTGCTATAGGCAAGACTGGTGGGGAGGCTGCCCTTCAGGCTTGAGGTAATTTTATTTTCCAAACATTTTTTTATCCAAAGTAGATATATTTTTTCACCCTGTTCTCTTAAAGGCTATTTTGTTATGAAATGAAGGATATTAGCACCAACTACTTACATCTTCTTTGCCTCGGCACTTCCTGTCATTGCCTTTGGAGAGCAACTAAGTAAAGAAACTGGTATCTAGCTACGTGCACTCTTGTTCTGTTTTTCTTTTCTATTAAGTACATATTTTAAAAATAATTAAAAAAGAACTAAAATAACTAAGCTTTCATTGAAACAATTTAAATTTGTTGGTATTCTAGATGGAGTTTTGAGTACAGTGGAGACATTAACTTCAACAGCAATATGCGGCATCATACATTCCATAATTGGAGGGCAGCCGATGTTGATAGTAGGAATAGCAGAGCCGACTATTATCATGTACTCTTACCTCTACAGTTTTGCCAAGAACCAGGAGCGTATAGGCCAACACCTTTTCTTAGCTTGGGCTGGATGGTAATTTTTCTATCTTGTTTTTTATGTTCATTACCAAATATTGATTAATTTTGTGTTTGAAAAGTGAGGTTGTAAGTTCAAAAGTTAGACAGCAGGTAGAGGGAGCAAGTATAAAGGTAGCTGGAGGCTTCAGAATATTTAATAGTGATTTACTACTCTTAGCAGATTGTGGTACAAAGATAGTTGAATTGTGTTAATAATCAAGCCCATATCAAACTAGGCCCAATCCAGTCTAAGCTCAGGAGGGCTTCTTTCTCTTGTACAGTTGTTCCTCCTGGGTAGAGGCTCCTGTATGTGCTTGATAGAGGAGAGTACTTGGGTTGTATACTTTGAGATGGTGAGTATTGAGTAATGGCATTATTCTTAAGAAAGATTGAATGATTGTTTATTGAACTTTATAAAATTGTACTTCAAAGAAAAGGCAATTGTAGGATAGTTTTTTGGAACATCTGGGTACAGTAAAATATTTATCACCACCTGAGGGAGTGGGCATGGTTGACTTGAAATTAACGTTCTCTTGAATATTCCTTGATTGCATTCATTCTCTTGCTCTCCAATATTAAATTTTCGTTCATGTGGTTTCATGAATGACTATGATTCTTTGGTGTAAATTGCTACTGCTTTGCGTGCATAGTGCACAGTTGTGTAACTTGTGTTGGTCCAGTGTTTGGTCCTTCGTTTCTATTTGGTAGGTACGTGTATAGTGATTTCTAACGATGGTTGCACACAAGATGTTTGTGCAGCTGATTTTTTTAGATGGTTTGCAAGGTGTTTGACAAATTGTCGTATAGATATTTTGTGTGTGTACTGTGGATAACCCCATCAAATAGCTCTTATTAACCCCTTTTTAAGTAAAGCTAGTACTTCTACATGGACAAAAGGAGTCATGATCACCTATAACTCAATTAATTTACTTTCTGTCCATTATTTAGTGCAGAAAAAAAAAGTAAGCTCGCCTTCATTTCTTGTTTTGCACAAAAACATCAAATCATTTCTTCATTTTATTTACATATTCAATAATAAAAATTCTTAATTTCTCTTAATTTGTTCACAGGGTTTGTATATGGACAGCTTTGATGCTGTTTCTTCTTTCAATTTCCAATGCTTCTTCCATCATTAGTAGATTTACAAGAATTGCCGGTGAACTCTTTGGGATGCTAATCACTGTTTTGTTTTTCCAACAAGCAATTAAGGTACAGTTTAGTTTTTGACATATATTGAATAATATACTCTATAACACTGATTGATATAACTTTCAATTGTAACTAAAATATCTTACACGAATTAAAATTTCTGTATTATTTTAGGGAATTGTCAGTGAATTTAAGGTGCCTGAAGGGAAAGATGAAAACAGTCCCATGTACCAATTTCATTGGCTTTACGCAAACGGACTATTTGGGATCATTCTTGCAATTGGGATATTATACACGTCCTTAAAGAGTAGGCGAGCCCGGGCCTGGCGATATGCAACAGGTAAATACAAGTACTCTTTCCTTTTCTCATAGTTTATGTTAGCTATAATTTCTTGCACATATAAAAAATGTAATGGATATGGTACTAACCTTTATTCTGTTTGTAGATACAGTAAATTTCGGTTATAGATGCAATAATTTGTTTGTTATGTCAATTGAATGCATACTTGTATTACTGTAGGTTGGTCAAGAAGCTTTGTGGCTGATTATGGTGTACCACTGATGGTGCTTGTATGGACTGCGCTCTCATATTCTGTACCAAAAAACGTACCAGCCAGTGTACCAAGACGGATATCTAGCCCTCTACCATGGGAAGCAAGTTCGTTGCAACATTGGACTGTAGCTAAGGTAGTGACTTTGTCACAGTTTTTGTTTCTTTTTCTGACAAGTACCATAGCTAAGGTAGAAACATACCTTTGGGCAAGAACTGGGCTTATTAAAAAAAAAAACCGAAAGAAAAGAAAAGAAAAAAAAAAAACCATTCATTTTCATAAATTCAAATTACAGAACAACATATAAGCAGCACTTTGGTGCAAAAAAAAGCAAATAATGATTGAAGAAATACATTTATTACTCTTTTTTTGTGGGGTGGGGGTGGGGGGTGGCGGCTCAAGAAGCAATCTGATTTTTACATAAACCATTTTTACTATTCTAATGTAAACTGTCACGAATATAATATTAAATGCAGGATCTCCTGTCAGTCCCTCCAATATACATATTTGCGGCTATAATACCAGCACTGATGGTTGCAGGGCTGTATTTCTTTGACCACAGTGTGGCTTCCCAGATGGCACAGCAAAAGGAATTTAATCTCAAAAACCCCTCGGCTTACCACTATGACATCTTGATCCTCGGGTTCATGGTACCATTCTGTTTTCTTTGTTTTCTTACATGATAATCTGATAGTTTCATTTTTCTTTCTCTAATGCAACTAATGGATTGTGTAGGTATTGATATGTGGATTTCTCGGCATACCACCTTCAAATGGTGTATTACCACAGTCTCCTATGCATACAAAGAGCCTTGCGGTGCTCAATAGACAGGTAGGATTACAAATTCGGAGTTTTATCTCTGATATCTATACTGAAATTAACTAAATCGAAGAGAAATTATTTGGTTAATATTACAAACTTGGATTGGCAACTCCAATTTTTTTCTAATCTTTTGAAACTAAAGGGTTTGAATACACTCTTACAGCCAACCCTATTTTTTTTTAATAAGCCACTGTTTTTAACAATGATCTAGCATGTGATTCAGGAATTCCATTTGTAGACATTTCAATTTGGATATCAGCAGCATTTTGATGCATTCTTTTTGCAAATTTAGCCTCTTTTGTCCAGGCCCATTTTTAGCTATCTGATGCATTAGCAAAGCTGCTTGCAACAACTTTTTTGTTTTTATTCAAATGTCACTAGACTGGTTCAGTCCTGAAACTTACTAATAAACCTGTTCAGCTTCAAACAGCAGAAACTTTATTATTTTGCACTAAATGTGATTATAACTTGGATAATATATGTTTTTTATGTTTAATACTGAATTGATGCATGAGCAAATTTGGCATTGGCTGAACCTTAGATTGGTAGCTGTCAGTTAACATGTAGAAAGTGACAAAAATCAACTTTTTTCCTCTCTGTACACAACTCTGCAATCAAATTAAACATTTTTTTGTGCGGATTACAATTATGTTTGCTCAGTTGCTGCGCAAGAAGATGGTACAGAGTGCAAATGATTCCATTAAGAAGTGTGCAAGCAGAGAGGAAGTTTATGGCAAGATGCAACAAGTTTTCATTGAGATGGAGAAGGGACAAACTGTAAGTAGCTTCTCTCTCCTGTAGAATTCTCATAAATTGAGGTACAGCTTTCTCAAGCATATTACTTTTTTCACCATGATGTAAAAATATGGCGTAATCTTACACAACAAATAAGTAAGTAAATAAACCACAACCAGTTGTGTGTACAATAAAACCAGCAAAATACCTGGTAGAAATTTGCTTAAAATTAGGCATAATCTTCTCCTTATTCAAGAATATTAACAGAAAAAGGGAGTTATATATCTTGTATTCTTATAAATTAGCATCTGAAATCATTTAATCCCTCCCTACATTGTTCAGTTTGAATCACCCTCAAGGGAATTAAAACCCCTAAGAGACGCTGTCATGAGAGGCGACAACCAAGGAGACGAAACAAAGGGACTGGCATTCGATCCAGATAAGCACATAGAGGTGAATCTGCCAGTACGTGTAAATGAGCAAAGAGTAAGCAACTTGCTGCAGTCTCTTCTTGTCGGTTGTTGTCTTGGTGTCATGCCTATTATTAGGAAGATCCCGACATCTGTCTTGTGGGGCTACTTTGCCTACATGGCAATTGATAGTTTGCCTGGAAACCAGTTCTGGGAAAGAATCTTGCTTCTCTTTATTACCCCTCGCCGTCGCTACAAGTAATCTCTTTAACCTTTTGTTCCTACATTATACTTGACTACTATATTATTTATTAGTATTTTAATAATTTGAGGACGAGAACTTGACTTTAAAGCAAAATTGTTTTCTTCAATAGAGCTTGATAAGGTCACAGTTTTAATACCATCAATCCTGGAACTGAACAATGAGTGACTAAGCAAAAGATTGCCCGGGATTAATTAATTCTGGTACTTGGTTCCAAGACACGGTAGTGTCCTTTCAAGATCTTATTAACTTCCCTTCTTATTATTTCTCATTGAATATCTTGAACAAATTGGATAGGGTTCTAGAAGGAGATCATGCATCGTATGTCGAGTCAGTGCCCTTCAAAGTTATAGCTGCATTTACAATCTTTCAACTAGTGTATCTCATGCTATGTTTTGGTGTGACTTGGATACCAATAGCCGGCATTTTGTTCCCACTTCCTTTTTTCATTTTGGTGGTGCTAAGACAGCATATGTTACCCAAATTCTTCGACCCATGCTACCTCTATGAATTGGATGCGGCAGAGTATGAAGAGATCCCCGGAATGCCTCGAGAACAGCAGAAGTACAATCTTGTGAGATCATCTATTGTGGTAATCTATCTATCTTTACAATATTTTAAGATTTTCCATCATACTGAAAGGTTTAATGAGATTGGTCGTAATGGAAAGTATTATCTCTTTTTCATATGTAATGACCTTAACGAGAGAGGGAAAAAAAGAGAGGAAAAGAGCGCAAGTGTGAAAGTACTTCCAAGCGCTAACCAGTAATATATAATAATATAATGGACAGAAGTGTGTTGGGGAGACTAAACATGGTTTATATCGAGCAAAAAGGGGTATATATGGGGAAGGTATATGATGCAAGTTTCCACTGTCAGAATCATTTTTCTTTTTCTTTTTATTTTTGCAAGTCTGATAGTTAATTTTGATGTTACCTTTCTTTGTTGTGCACAGGAAAGGGGTTCAGATATAGGAACTGAGGATAGCAGAGATGAGGATAAATGTGATTCAGAGATACTAGATGAGCTCACAACTAGCCGAGGAGAACTCAAAGTTCGAAATGTCAGCTTCCATGGCGATCGCCTCCAACTTCAGGTATGTCCCAAAAAAAGAAGTAACAATAAGACACCAACACGACACCAAATATATAGTTACAACTTACAAGCATATAAACATTTGCAAGTTTTTAAAAAATTTCTGTTGACAATACATGCAACAAATACATATGAATATATCTCAAAGTGAAATTCTTGGTACAATTGGTTTGTAGGTCTATCCAGAGGAAAACAACCAAGAAGATATAGTGTCCGTGTAACTGCCTTTGAAAAGAGCTACCCGAGTCATGAATACAGAAACCTGCCTTTGCAATGCAATGCAATGCGTCTAAATATATAAGAAAGAATATATAAAAGGATTTTGGGTGAAACTGTGTATATGCAAGGAGAAAAGTTTGTCACTGCATAAACCAAGTGCTGGTTTTGCTGATGGCATTCTTGAATTCCATTTTTCTGGGGAAAGAGGGGGGAAAGTATGGGCTTTTTTTTGTGTGGAATTTAGAATATAGAAGTAATGAAGGATTGTATTAGCAATCTCAAGGTAGCACTTTGGTTATATGTAATTTGGCTTCAGTTTGTACAAAAGTGCCTCCAGTATAGTCTTAATTGCTTGTTTGCTCTGTGTCTATCTTGGATGCAACCAAAATTAAATCTCAACATGCTAACAAATATTTGACAATAAAATGAGATCCACCAGCTCCAATAATCGACACCTTTACTATAAAATGAGATCTCAAGTCATGACAAGTGTAACCACACATCATCTACTATTTTTTCCATTTCCACTTTTAGTTACAACTTTAATACTCATTCCAAGACCCTAAAATCCCAACCATCGATCTTTATATTATTATTTAGTCCTTCCATGACCCGAAAATCCAAACCATCTGTTTTGCCCTTTGATCGAATATGGTCATTTTGTTTTTCTTTCCAATTATTTTCAATGTTTTTTTACTGGATTGGTCTAGGACCAAAGGAATCTCCCAAAGATTCTCTCTATCCTTCCATGTGATTCCTGTTTTGTAATTTCGTTTCATTCCTATCTTCTTTGTGGGCCAATTAATTTTAAAATTAGGGTTTAATTGCTTTTTGACATCACTTCCCACTGAGTAATAAAGGGGTAAGGAAGGCCCACTTTAAATAATTAAGCCCGGATTTTGGTTTTTAATTATTGAGGAAACATTATATATTTAATTCACATGGACTGCTACTGTCCCTGTCCTGTATTTTTCTTCTCTTTGTTTTCTTGTGTATATTTCGCCATCGCTCTTTTCTGGTAAGCAACCTTGTTAAATGTGACCTTAGTATATCATACAAATAGGATGTCAAAATCTTTACACAATCTAGTAGATTACAAAACAATTACACATTTATTGCCAATGGCAATAAGAAATTATGATCGAATAGTGAAGTATGTATCATACTTAAAAAAAAAAAATTCACCATCTATACTTCAAATAATTCAGAAGGTAATATATATAAAAGCTTTGTAGACATTTAATAACAAGTTAGAATTAGATGAGGATCAATTGTGATGACATAATTTTTTTGGGATCGACTAACTAACCCCAGTTCATTTCCCCCATTCATCCCCCAGTCATTAACTACCTGGGGGGACCGCCTAATATTTGATAGATTTTACAACTGACACATGTAAATATGGATACCTATGCATGTAAGTGTTAATATATTATATATTAAGTATTCATACCTAAGATATCAAGTTTTTCGAAAAAAAAAACTAGACAAATCATCATACACCCATCTTTTACACATTTTTAGAGGTGGTTTTTTTTTCTTCATTCAATCTCACCAATATATCTGACGATCTATGAGAAATTTTACGAATCTAAAATCACGAACGTCTTCTACGCAATTTTCTCTTTCAAATAAGATTCATGATGACATACTTTCGGATTGTCCGTCGTGTTAGTGTAATAATCTAGAAGTCAATCATAGGAAAATTGTATTATATATATTTGTTCATGTAATGGATGATTAATAAATATATCATTTTGTTCTTTGAGAATTTATCGAATTTATGAATCATTTCGAGTTCATGACTTGAAATTGTAAGACTCCATAATATAGATGATAAATACTCTTAAAAGTCTCTAACCATGGTAATTAGCAAAGAATACTAATTAACCATTTAAAGGTTAGTGTGTGGATTAAATGATGGTTATGTTTTACAAACCATAGACAAAGAGTTGTCATTTTAATCACACAGATACATGTTAGAGAACATGGTATTTGACAGACCCATAATGAAACATTAAAGGGTACGTTTGGATGAACTCTAGAATAGCTAGAATAGCTACTGTTTAGAATAGTAAATAAGAATAGCTACTGTTTAAGAACAGTGCTAACTCAAGCTATTCGGAATAGTGAAAAAGTTGTTTGGATTGCATATTTGGAATAGAGTTTGGAGGGAATGAATAAAGTAATAAATTATGTGTTAGATTAAATATAATACAATATAATATTAATTTAAATATTAAATGTAATATAATATTATTTTAAATATTAGATTAGTATTAAATAAAATATAATATTAGTTTAAATATTAAATATAATATAATATTAGGTTAAATGTTAAATGTAATATAATATTAATTTAAATATTATATTAGTATTAAATAAAATATTAGATTAAATGTAATATAATATTAGTTTTAATATTAAATGTAATATAATATTAGTTTAAATATTAAATGTAATATAATATTAGTTTAAATATTAAATGTAATATAATATTATTTTAAAAATTAGATTAGTATTAAATAAAATATTAGATTAAATGTAATATAATATTAGTTTAAATATTAAATGTAATATAATATTATTTTAAATATTAAATGTAATATAATATTAGTTTAAATATTAAATGTAATATAATATTATTTTAAATATTAAATGTAATATAATATTAGTTTAAATATTAAATGTAATATAATATTATTTTAAAAATTAGATTAGTATTAAATAAAATATTAGATTAAATGTAATATAATATTAGTTTAAATATTAAATGTAATATAATATTATTTTAAAAATTAGATTAGTATTAAATAACATATTAGATTAAATGTAATATAATATTAGTTTAAATATTAAATGTAATATAATATTATTTTAAATATTAGATTAGTTTTAAATAAAATATTAGATTAAATATAATATAATATTAGTTTAAATATAATACAATATAATATTAATTTAATTATTAAATGTAATATAATATTATTTTAAATATTAGATTAAATATAATATAATATTATTTTAAATATTAGATTAAATATAATATAATATAATATTAATTTAAATATTAAATGTAATATAATATTATTTTAAATATTAGATTAGTATTAAATAAAATATTAGATTAAATATAATATAATATTAGATTAAATATAATACAATATAATATTAATTTAAAGGGTCCGGCTAATTTGCTGCCGGCAGCATTTTAGCCGGAGGTGCTGCCGGCTAATTTGCTGTTTTTTGATGTCCAAACAACAAATTCAAACCATTAGATGTTTAATCTATATTATAATCTACTTGGAGACCAAATTTTACATTTTTTGGAATTTTTTTACTATTTTTAAAGCTGGTTTGAAAACCGCTGTTTTTAACGCTGCAGAAATTTACTGAAAACAGCAGTTTTCAAACCAGCTTTAAAAATAGTAAAAAAATTCCAAAAAATGTAAAATTTGGTCTCCAAGTAGATTATAATATAGATTAAACATCTAACGGTTTGAATTTGTTGTTTGGACATCACAAAACAGCAAATTAGCCGGCAGCACCTCCGGCTAAAATGCTGCCGGCAGCAAATTAGCCGGACCCTAATTTAAATATTAAATGTAATATAATATTAGTTTAAATATTAGATTAGTATTAATATTGAAAGCAACAAATAATATTGCATGTTTTTGTAAGAATAGAGAATAGCCCTATTCTCCCTATTCCGAATAGCTCTATTTCTCGTTTGGATTGTCCTTGTTCTGAATAGCACTATTCTTAGTGCATCCAAACATAGCCAATGGATTGTGTTCGTGTCATTAATGTTTTCATTTAGTGTTAAGTTCTAAAGTATGAGGTATTCGTTTTTCCTACATAGGAAGTGTGTATTCGTAAATATTGTTCAACGCTATTCGTAAAAAGTAGCTATACAAACAACATTTCCGTATACATAACTTATACGGAGGGAAGATGTTCACCAAGACTACTATTGTTCCTCGCATTTTTAGACGAGAGATAGTATCACTAGGCCTCGTGATAAAATAGGATTATCTGCATGCGGTATGATTAAAGAGTTAATCATATTTGATAAAACTATTTAAGATCGAGAAAAGATTAAGTTTGCAAGGATGACACATACCTACCTTGAAACTGATATGATACTATGAGACAAAAGAATTAACACGAGTAAATTGTTTACTGGATCGTGATATTGCAATGTACAAGATCATCTGTGTCAATTGGGTAGTCGTAATTGATCACTCCTCAATTGACCTATCATTTAGACCTGTTTCTACACTAAAAACACATGTTTTGAACCACCAAACTGACCTTTTTACATTGAAATATCTATAGAATGTGGTACTGCTGTGTTTTAGTTTGCTTTGCAGGAAACAGGCGAGAACAGATGAAATCGGGCGAAAATCGACGACTTTGGAAGTCCTGACGCGAGTCGTATCACATCCCTACGCGAGCCGCATCACTGCACGCGGGTCGCATCACCCTGATACGGGTCGCGTCCAGAGGCTGCCGCCAGGCCCAGAAAGGCCCAATTGAAGCCCAATTCGTTTAAAAGCTGAGGTCTTTAAATAGAGGTCCCTGTCAGATCCGATGGCATTCTTTTTTCCCCCCATTTTTGCACAGAGAGCTGAGAGAGAAGAGATCAAGAAGAGCAAGGATTGGAGGAGGCTTGGAGAGGAAGCAAGAAGTGAAGATCGAGAGATTGACTTGATTCTCTTCCCTTTTTCATCTCAAACATGATTTGTTCTTTCTTTCTATCTTTTATTCTCTTTTGCATGATGTGTGAGTAGTATACCTTGTTTCTAGGGTTTGTAGGAGTAATCTAATGCTTTGTAATGGATCTTGCATGAGTCTTTGATTTGAATTGATTGATTGAGTTTCTTTGATTGTGTATGAATGTTTTCTATCTTGATCCGAAATGGCTTGATTGATTCTTGATTGTCTACTAATCGGTTGTCCATGACTTCCCTTTTTGTAATTTGACCTTGATGAACCTTGCAATTGAGATTAAGTACTTGAGGTAGATCGTTGATCAATGTTAATCGAAAGATGAGATTTCTAGAATTGAAAGGTTCTTGATACCTTTAGCAAACGAATCAAAGAACTTAGATCACAAGTCTAAGAAGGTTTAAATCATATTTCTTTACTTAGATCAGTAAACCAACACATGAAAATTGCGGTTTAGGGATCTGGTACGATCTGTGACACCTTACTCAACCAATTAACTCAAAACCAGACAAATGCCGGTTCAGCTCTAGGACCACGCGACCCGCGTACGATAGCATACGGGTCGCGTCACACGGGTCGCATCAGAGGTGATGCGGGTCGCGTGATAGGTCCAGAGGCAAAGCTGAGGATGAAACTTAAAACCCTGGGAACACCTTTTAATATCTGAAAACTAAAACCTTTACTCTGTTTTTGATTCTCTGTGATTGAATTGTAGTTGTAATTGCAAATCAGGAAACCTAATCAAATCAAAACCCCTTTTCCCACTTCTAGTACTTAGTCGATTTAAGTCAAAATTCAGATTTGGAGTCGTCCCTGAGGATCGATCCTTATTACTACACACGATTAGAGTTGTACACTTGCAACTTTAGTCGAGAGTAGAACCAAGGTTTAAAAAGTGCAGCACACCCGCTGCACTGAAACTTGTGGTGCGCTTTCGCGCTAACAGTAATGTATTCTGCCAGATGCCTCTTATGATTTATAGAATTAAAAGGAGTTTTAATTCTATTGCCAGTATAACACAGATCCTATCGGGTCACACCAATAGGAAAGTAATCAGAGAATTTTATGATTAATTATAAATTGTTATAATTAATAATAAAATAAATGTCATGCAGATGACATACTTAAACTAGATTAAATTTATAAATGTGTATGACACGTCGTATAAATTTTAATCGCAATCGCAAACGCAAGAAATAATTATTCAGAATAATTATATATATATATATATATATATAGAGAATGGCTAATATCAAAACGTTTGTTCCTGGGCTCAGGAACAAACGATTCCGTTCTCCCATTTCCAAAGTTCAAACAACAAATCCAAACCGTTAGATGTTCAATCTATATTAAAATGTGCTTAGAGACCAAATTTTACTTTTTTTGGAATTTTTTACTATTTATTAAGCTGGTTTGAAAATCGCTGTTTTTATGAAATTTCTAAAGCATTGAAAAACAGCGGTTTTCAAACCAGCTTAATAAATAGTAAAAAAATTCCAAAAAATATAAAATTTGGTCTCCAAGCACATTTTAATATAGATTGAACATCTAACGGTTTGGATTTGTTGTTAGAACTTTGAAAATGGGAGAACGAAATCGTTTGTTTCTGAGCCTAGGAACAAACGTTTTGATATTAGCCATTCTCTCTCTATATATATTATATGGATTAAAATATTAATTATGAATTAATATTTTGGGCCAAAAGCCCATTTGGAATTTGGGCCTAAATTAAATTTAGAATTTAATTAAAAGCCCAAATCAAATTTAATTAAGAAAGCCCAAATTAAATTAATTAAAAATGGGCCAAGGGCAATTTTGACATTTCCTCTCTAAACCGACCTTGAGGGGCACTTTGGTAATTTTCCAAACTGCCACAAAACACTATAAATAGGGGTGGAGGGGTAGAGGAAAAATCAGAATAATCTGATTCGATTCGTACTTTAATTTTCTCCCAAATAGTGATTTGGAGAAAATTCGGTAATCTATAAATATATATTCTTGCGAGAATAAAATAGTTATTCTCATGAATAGTGTTTTACGGGATTCATGAATAGTGTTTTTGTGAATATCGCGGTATTTATGTTTTTGCGAAAAACACGGTATCTTTACCTGCTGATCGTGAATCATTTTATCTGCATCTCATGAATAGTATTTTCACACCTCTCGTGAATAGTGTTTTTGTGAATACCGCGATTTCAGTATTTCTGGCAAAAGAAATAATCGCTCTCTGGTAGTTCATGTGGATAACCTATAGAGGCATCAGACGTCTGGTGCTCCGAGACGAGTCTGATTTCAATCCAATTCAAATTTGGATTAAGGTATAAATGTTATCTTAATTTATTCAATTGTTAAATAAATTTAGTTTTTATAAATCAATCATGGGGTAGATCCTCGTAGGATTAAAAGGTTATGTCAAGGGAAAGATTGGAAAATGAACTTTCGGTGGTCTTTCCGACGTACCTCTTTTAATCCTCGGCTTAAGTTAGAAGTAAAATTTTTGTTTTACGGTCTTTCCGCAGCTTAAGCCTAATCAAAGGGTTACACGAGAACCCTACACGTCACGCAGGTATTCATACCTCGTCGTGCAATTATTCATACGTCGTTGTGCAAAATTCCATACATCGTCGAGCAAGTATTCATACCGCATAATACAAGTATTCATATCTAAGATACCAAGTATTTCTAGAAAATAGACATATCAACTTCGTTTTTCTCTCTCATCACACACCCATCTTTTACATATTTTTAGAGGTGAGTTATTTTTATCTGTTTAATTTTGCTCATATTTCTGACGATCTGTGAAGAATTATGTGAATCTAAAATCAAAAACATCTTCTACATAATTGAGGGACCATTGACTACTTGGGGGACCCACCTCTAAAAACGTGTAAAAGATGGGCATGTGATGTATCCAGTTTTATTTTCTGAAATACTTGATATCTTAGGTATGAATACTTGTTCGACGAGGTATGAATACTTGCTCGACGTGGTATGAATACTTGCTCGACGTGGTATGAATACTTGCACGACGAGATATGAATCTTTGCACTGTGAGTTATGAATACTTGCGCGACGGATAACTCAAAAGTACTTTATCATGGATCTCATTTGAAAGAGAAAATTGTGTAGAAGATGCTTGTGGTTTTAGATTTGCAAATTTTCTCACAGATCGTCAGAAATATTGGCGAGATTGAACGAAGAAAAAAAAACTCACCTCTAAAAACGTGTAAAAGATGAGTATGTGATGAGAAAGATAAAATAAAGTTGATGTCCATTTTTTTTAAAGAAATACTTGATATCTTAGACATAAATACTTGATATATTAAATGTTGATACTTACGTGCATAAGTATACATATTTGCGCGCGTCAGTTGTAAAATTATAGATATCAAGTATTTTTATTTAATTTTTTTATCACGCGCAGGTGTAAAATTTTTATATATTTTTTAATTTGTTTTGTACAAGTCCAAGAGTTCATAAAATGAGAAATATAACAAATTCTGATGGATTAATCATAGTGTTCATAAAATGAGAAATATAATAAAACATCATTCGAAAATTGTAATACTGTTTAGGGTTCCCTTCTGGAAGGAAAGAGTATTCTTTTCTTTCTTACGGTTAAAAAAAGGAAAGCATATTCGTTTTTCGACGTTTCCAATGATTTGCCGAGTTGACGAGAAAACCGCGTACTGCTACAAACGGTCTCTACAAATTCAGACAACGTGTCATAATTTGAACGGGGTAGGAGCATTCTCTCATATGCTGCCAAAGCAGAGCGTCGCTATAGCCTATAGAAACTGTTACCGCTCACATCGCCACCGTCAAAAATAAAAAGTTTCTTTTCAAATGACGAAAATACCCTTGAATCCTGGGGCACCCACCCACCGTTTCCACGAAAGGAAGAAGCGCTTTGGCGTTTGGAGCGTAGTGAAAAACCATCCTCGGTTAAAAACACGAGCAGACAATAAAGCATAAAATTACGTAAGTCGCCTTCAAAGTATTTTTATTTACAAACGACTTTCCTTACAACATATGAAGGAATAACATGTCAAGTAAATTACAGAAATTAAAAGTAAAATAATGGGTGTTTATACATATTTTAATTTAATTTTTCAGGAGAGCATTTTTAATTTATTAAATTTTGAGCATTAATCATTATAACTTTCTCTCTGTTAATAATTTTCATTACGATTAATGATTTACATAATTCAATGCAGGGCGGATCCAATGGAATTCGCATCCTCTAAGATATCTCATATTTTGCATGACTTCTTGGAAAAATCTCAACAGTTCAAATTTGTTATGCACGAATCCCAAAGTTCAAATAATATTGCCTCCTACACTATCTGCAAATAGGCATCGCCGCACCAGACACGTCGGCCACACAAAATATGAGATATCTCAGAGGATATGCACTCGATCCAGTAAGGGTTGGGGGGCAACTACCCTTTCTGGATTTTGAATTTTTATAGATATCTACGGGTACGGACTAACTTTGTTCCCTATGAATTTTATTTGACGCAAAATATGAGATATCTGAGTGGATACACACTAGATCCAGTAAGGATTGGGGACCAACTGTCCTTTCTGAATTTTGAATTTGTATAGATATCTATAGGTACGGACCAACCTTCCCCTCTATGGAATTTTATTTGTCGCCTTCTAAATTTTTTTATTTTGTAATTAGAGTTCAATTTAGAAATAAAATTAAAATAAATTTCTTGATTCTGATTAGTAATTAGTATTAGAAGTTAGAGCATTGAAATTTATAAGTCAAGAGCATTAGTTTCCTATTAATACTCAATTAGCTAATAAATTTAAATCCAATTCGTGGTTTTCTTTATCTCCTAAAAATCCAGAATCCGCCGATGATTCAATATTCAATGCTCAATTCGTTACCTTCAGTTGGAATCCTGCTTGTTGTTCGTGCTTACAAAAATTAAATAATGAATTGAAAGAAACAGTGAGACGAACAAATAACTTGAAATATACATGAAATAAGTTTATACAAATATACTAATTTGTAATGGTTGCATTTGCATACACGTAAAAATACCGTTTAAACGGTAAAATTGGGGTAAAACTGTAAAAAGAAGAAAATGGGAAAGTAGCGAGAGAGAGCCTAGACTGCTAGTGCTAGGTCATCGCCACGCAATACAGGTACGCTCCGAACCTTATCCACTCTTTACGCAATGCTCCTTTAGGTAGAACTGTTCTACAAGATAAACCACCACCTTTCTAAATCCGTATCTAGAACAGATGGAGCCAATATGTCGGAACCCATTAGTCTATGTCTATCTGTAGATTATTTATTATACCTGGTCTAACAAGAAATTTCATTTCTTTTCCTAATTTTTTAATTACAAGTGCCATCCATTGATTGAACCCCTCGTCATCTTTATTATAACCCCCCTCCTCCTTCCTCACCTTTCTACATTGATCCATTCCTCTTCCTCTTCCTCGTTTCTCTATCCTGTAAACAATCCTTAATCTACAAACCCTAAATTAATTTCAGCTCTTTATCTCTCTCTAATGGCGTCGTCTACCCTCCTCTCCTTGCGCGCACCTCTCTCAGTCCGCGCTCAAGCTAGCTCTAATGGCAGATCCGAGAATCGCGCTACTACCGCCAGATCCCCAAACTGGTGGGCGCCGCTCTTCGGAATGTCGGCGCAGCCCGACTACATCGATGCCCCCGTCGTTTCTCAGGCTGATCCGGTGGCGGATCTGCTGATGGAGAGGCCGAGATTTGGAGCCTTCACTGAAGAGAAGGCGAAAGTGCTTCGCAAGAAGATGTTGGAAACGGAGACCTATCATGACGCCATGTACCACTCGGCCATAGCCTCTCGCCTTGCCTCTGACGTCAAGCGCAACGGATCTGTTCATAATTAGGTTGTGGTTGTGGTGGTTTGAAGAAATTTGTCGACTTTGCTTTGCTTTTTGTCTTTCCGAATTTATTTAAGATTTCTGTAAATAAATAAAGAAGGGATTTGGATCGAGTGGGGATAATAGCTAGTTTTATGACGCACCTCACTTGATCTGTTGCTAGATCTGAACGATGTTGCCATTTTAATGCATTCGGTTCGATTTAGTAGCTTCAATATGTTGTTTTTAATTATTCAACGCTTTCTTTCAAATGGATCTGAATTCTATTTTTGTCAAGTTGCTCTATGAAGAAATTGGAAAATCGAAACACACTTTAGAAGCTTCTACCTCCTAAATTCAACAAGAACAGAGTAGATCTGGTTTGATTTTTCTTTATAGGAAACTTTAATTTAAATGTTTAAGACAACCCCCACTATTAATCTAATTTACATAAATTCATAAAATAATGCCTGATTATTAAATAAAGAAGAAGAGACTATTATTTTTCTTTAAACTGTAACTCAGTTACTCCTACAGTCCGTAACCCCCAGTTACCTGAGCCGGACCAAACTCAAATCCCGGTGCCTACAGAAACCGTAGGGAGTTCGTTTTGAGATTCGTGCCATGTTAAAAGAACGGTGCAGATTTACTAAATGCACGTCAGGTACCTGAGGGGATTCGAATTCCCTACAGATCTCAGCAAAATATTTTTTGTTTTCGCGAAATATCTTTAATTTTTTTTTTTATTATTTCAAAGCCCTTGGGCAATAATTTTTCCGTTATGTCATTTAAATGTTAGCGTCTTAGCATCTCCTCTCAAATCCTGTCGAATGAATTGTTCTCTCTTATTAAAAGTTCTCCCCCTTCCGATCAGGCGACGAAGGATAATTTCATTTTCATTTTTCGTTCGAGCAAAAAAACCCCTCATTAGATAAGGGGATAAGCATCTGATTTTTTTTTCCATTACATTTAAATAATAGATAAATTTTTGGTTTCATTTTTGGAAAAAAAAAATTATATTTTAGTATAAATTATGGAAATAAATCTGTTGTTATTTTCAAGGTATAACTGGTACCGTTCAAAAAAATTTAAGTGTGAATCTTAACTAAGTTTTTATGCACAAATTTTAAAGAAGATCAATGGTTAGAATAACAGGTTCATGTTATTTCTAGATTCATTTCCAAAACTATAGCACAAACAGACAATTTTTTTTCACAAAATTTTTGGAACAAGGGATAGCTTTGCGCTGTTGTAAAAGCCTTATCTCTTTTTTTTTAAGGATAAACGGTGGCAAGATAGAATTCGTATCCTCTGCATTCATATCTCGACCATCCAATTTGTTTTAAGATTCGTGCGGACTAGATCCGCACTAATATTAAAAGACCTCCTATATTATAGACAGGAGCCAGATTAGCTTCATTTAAAATCGAACAGTTGAGATTCATTAACTGAAAATATTTTGTTTTGAGTTAATGCAGAGGATACGCATTCAGCAAGATAAGCCTACCACCTCAGCTAGCGTAAACAAATTAACTGTCACTGAGGATTAAGCTTATATTTTATTTCTGAAGAAAATTTAGACAATATTGCATATGCAAACTTCAAATTGTCAAATCTGAAACCATAAATAAGCTCTTAAAAATGTTTATCGTTATTGATTATATTACAAGGCAAGGTACCTTCTTCTTAGTACTCATATGTTATTTCTGCTTATTCTCTATTTGGTTCACCAATAAACATTCAACTACCCATCTTTATTACTTCTTTAACTCCATTTTTAAGGTCTTTTCCTTATTTGTTTTCTCAACCAACAGAAATAGCTCTCATTTGGGACCTTGCCTTGTACATTGTCACCGCTTAAGTTTTAAACAAGATGCTTAATATTTTATTTGCCGCTTACAACCTTTCTTTTAACAATATTCACAAGTGCGGTTGAAAACACTACAACCTGTGAACAAAAAACTAAAAAACATTTTAAAAAAAATAATGTCATAATTTTTTAAATTAAAAATAGTATCTTTTTTTCTAAATTAAAATAGATATCATAGATTGAAGTGGGGTAGAAATTATAAGATAGTATTTTATATTTGATAAACGTTAGTTAAGCAAATTAGTCAAAACCTAAAAGAATTGTGTCGTATCAAGTATTATTATGAACATAATACCAACATCTTTATGGCCTATTTAGATCCAGTCAATCGCTAAGGTTAGAAATATATTAAAACAAAGTCTTGTAATGTTCATTTTTTTACTATTTTTTGAAGTTAAAAAGCCGAAATTTTTAAAAATACCCTCAACAAAAAAAACACTGAGACATTAGAATTTGATGCTTACCCGGGCCACAACGTGAAATGGCAGACCCCAAGACTTGGGACCGCATTTGTCGTTGCGGCCTCGCAAAAACCAAAAACTAAAAATTGTTACATTGAATTTTTATTGATTTGTTTAATAATCTTCAAAAATAGAAAGAACAACTAATAATTTTGATTATGTTAGAAAGAACATCAAACGAAATAGATAAAATATTTTATAATTAGATGTACTAGAAGGACTCCGAAACATTTTTCAAGCAGGATTTTTTCCAGCTGTAAAAAAAATTAAACTATTTCTTAGTGTGTTACTGGAAAAAAAAATGGTTTGGAGCTGAATTATTGATTCCATTTCAAAAGTCACTTCTAGGTAAATAAAGTAATTATCATGATCCTTCTAGTACATTCAAATTGTAAGATACTCCATCTATTTTTGAAAAAAAAAAAATTGATTTGACATTTCGTAATGATGACAAATTATTTTTTTTTCAAAATAGATAGAGTACCTTAGAATTTGAATGTACTAGAAGGACCACTATAATTTCTTATTTACTATAAGTGACTTTTGAACTGGGGATCAATAATTCAGATTCAAAGCATTTTTATTTTTTTCCAGTAATACACTAAGAAATAGTTTAATTTTTTTTTACAGCCGGGAACATTTTTGCCTGAAAAATGTTTCGGAGTCCTTCTAGTACATCTAAATTATAAGATGTTTTATCTATTTTGTTTGATGTTCTTTCTAACATATTCAAATTATTAATTATTCTTTTTATTTTTAAAAATTATTAAACAAATATATTAAAATTAACCGTAACAATTTTTGGTTTTTGGGTTTTGTGGGGCCGCAATGACAAATGGCAGCCCCGAAAGAATGGGTCCGTCATTTTATGTTGTGGCCCGGGTAAATATGAAATTTTCATAAATTAGTGGTCTTTTGGTTTATTTTATTTTTTTGTTGAGGGTATTTTTAAAAATTTGTGGTTAAAAAGGCTGAAAAAGAAACAGTTGTTTTACTGTTCAAATCGTATTTGTTTTGGTGCAAATACTGTCACAAAATTACTTAATTATACATACGGAGATTTGGAAATTTAATTTTAATATTTTAATTCGGTTTTAATAAGAGTATTGGTGCTGAAACGATATGGATGGTGATGTGAAAGCACCGAGACAAGTCTATCCAACTTCTTTGGATATATGTAATTGTCTCCACGTTACTAGCCTACGGCAATTTGCCAAAAAAAAAAAAAAAAATATATATATATATATATATATATATAGTGCTGGGCTTAGCTACTTCATGGAGTAAAACGACTTGGTGCTCCACGCTTCATTATTTTCATTTTGAAAATCCAAACGACCGATCCGAACCGCTCAAGTTGTTCTCCATATTGATATGTGCTTGGAGACCAAATTTTACATTTTTTGGAATTTTTGTACTATTTATTAAGCCACATTGAAAATCACTGATCCGGCGGTCCAGAAATATTTACTGTTTTTTTACTGTTCATAAGGATTTTCAGATTTTCAAAGTGGCTTAATAAATAGTAAAAAAATTCCAAAAAATGTAAAATTTGGTCTCCAAGTACATTTCAATATGAAGAACATGTTGGAAGGTTCGAATCGACTATTTGAACTTTGAAAATGAAGATATGACGTGAAGTACAAAGTCGTTTTACTCCATGAAGTAGCTAAGTCCATCTATATATATATATATATATAGATGGGCTATTGTGCTTTGCAAAGTAAAACCATCGTTTTACTTCGGCTTACTTTTTGGATTTTCAAAGTCCAAAACGTCGATCCGACCGTTCAAGTTGATCTACATATTGAAATGTGCTTGCAGACCAAATTTTACATTTTTTGGAATTTTTTTACTATTTATTAAGCCACTTTGAAAATTGCTAATCACATGGTCCAGAAAAAACAGTGCAACAAAATTCTGGACCATGTGATCAGCAATTTTCAAAGTGGCTTAATAAATAGTAAAAAATTTCCAAAAAATGTAAAATTTGGTCTACAAGCACATTTCAACATGTAGATCAACTTGAACGGTCGGATCGAAGTTTTGGACTTTGAAAATCCAAAAAGTAAGCCGAAGTAAAACGATGGCTTTACTTTGCAAAGCACAATAGCTCATCTATATATATATATATATATATATATATAGGGATGGGCTATGGTGAGCTATGGAGTAAAACAAGTTTTTACTCCACGCCTCATTATTTCCATTTTGAAAATCCAAACAACCGATCCGAACCGTTCAACATGATCTCCATATTGAAATGTGCTTGGAGACCAAATTTTACATTTTTTGGAATTTTTTTACTATTTATTAAGCCACTTTGAAAATCGCTGATCCATTGGTCCAGAATTTTTTACTGTTTTGCTACTGTTTACCCGGATCAGCGATTTTCAAAGTGGCTTAATAAATAGTAAAAAAATTCCAAAAAATGTAAAATTTGGTCTCCAAGCACATTTCAATATGGAGAACAACTTGAACGGTTCGAATCGGTTGTTTGGATTTTCAAGATGGAAATATGGCGTGAAGTACAAACTCGTTTTACTCCATAGCTCACCATAGCCCATCCCTATATATATATATATATATATATATATATATAAGAGATGAGCTATGCTACTCCATGGAGTAAAACGCGTTGGTGCTCCACGCCGCTATATTTTTATTTTGAAAATCCAAACGACCGATCCGAACCGTTCATCTTGTTCTCCATATTAATATGTGCTTGGAGACCAAATTTTACATTTTTTGGAATTTTTTTACTATTTATTAAGCCACTTTGAAAATCACTGATCCGGCAGTCCAGAAAATTTTACTGTTTTTTACTGTTCACCCGGATTTTCAGATTTTCAAAGTGGCTTAATAAATAGTAAAAAAATTCCAAAAAATGTGAAATTTGGTCTCCAAGTACATTTCAATATGGATTAAAAGTTGAGCAGTTCGGATTGGTCGTTTGGACTTTCAAAATGAAAATACGGCGTGGAGTACCAACGCGTTTTACTCTATGAAGTAGCATAGCTCATCTCTATATATATATATATATATAGTGCTCATATTTGGCAGAAACTATATATATTGAATTTTGCTCCAAAATACTCCTATTTTTCTCAATTTTGATTCTTATCAATATAGTAGTAGTTAGATAATTGCAATTATATTTTAGTCAATAAACTTTTTGACTGAATAAGAGTCATATGATCAAATCAATCAATGTTTATTTATTTAGTCGTTGATTACCAAACAAATCAAGAATAAAATAAAAATTGGAATTTAAAATTTACAACAACATTGACACGACTCAATACCAAGAGAGACACCTGTTAACATCCAAAATCGCCTAATCAATCAACGACGATGGAGCATGTCGTGTTCAATAAATATCAAAAGCGCTGTATTTTTGTGATATATGATCAACGTCATAAAAATTATTTAAAATATTAATTGTACAAAGCTCTGCATTTCTTAGCTAATGAAAAAACAGAATCAAAGTCTCAAACAAATTAATTTGGGAAATTAAGCAAATTTAATCCTCTTATTGAGCTTAAATAAACTATAAGGGTCTATGATAATGCAAATAAATGTAGAGTGAGGCTATGGTAATATGCAAATTATGAATTGACCCATGTTATGTTATGTTATGGATCTATATCTTTATTTTTAAAGTTGTAACAGTCGATTCGAACCGTTAAATATGCTCTATATGAAAATGTACTTGAAAATCAAAATTTGCATTTCCTTAGATTATTTATTTATTTTTTTAAATAAGTAGAAAATCATTGCTTTCAGATAATCTATAAATTTATAAATTTTATATGCTGGTGAATGGAGACAACAGAATGAGGTAATATTCAATCAAAATTGGAAACCGCCTGATATTCTGATGGAGAGAATCCGGCAAGAAGTGGGGCTCTGGATGCATTACTACTGCTCTAGTATTCTATGTAGTGCTTCACGGTGAGGCCCACTACTTTACGGTTTGAAATTTACTCTCAGTCGCATCGCATTGAGATTCGTACAAAGTTAAAAGAACTGTCAGAATCTACTAATTAGAGAATCATTATAAAAATATAAAAGAGGGAATTCGTACTCCTGAGGAGCAAAATGAATGGTGCATAGATAGACATAAACATAGACTGTAATCAGATAGATTAGAAGCTAAGATGGGATGTAATTTAATTTTTCTGTACCACTTGGACTTGGCTTTCAAAAAAAAAAAAATAGAGAGAGAGAGTTGACTCTTTATTAGTCGCGGGCAGCATTAAATCGACTGGACGGGACCCATCTACAGCGCTTCACCTTTAAAATTCTTTAGACCGTCCGCGTGACCGTCCTGCCCGCAGAACATTTCTCCCTTGCCTAGCCATTTGACCGAGTCAACATTTGACCGTCCTGCTCTGAGGACGTGAATTTATGACAAGGTTATGTACTGAATTTTCTCCAATTTTTTGTACCAAAGTCTCTAGTAACAACAAGTATTTAACTATTTTTTTTTATTAAAATGGAGAGGGTTTTAATTTCAAAATTGGAGGTCATTTTATTTTTTGTAAGGTACATTGCCTTTATTTGGTTCCTTAAATGGCAAGTTAATTAATAGATAGATTCAGTGGAATTTTAGGTAAGAAGATTAGAGAAACAGTGGGATATATATGGCACTGTGAAAATGGTGTGACTCTAGGTCTCAAGTTATTATAAAATCTCTGTAGTTTTTGTACAATTTTCTTTTTGAGTTTTATGAATATAAACAAATTACACAGGCTTTATTACAAATATTTTTTTTAAAAGTGCATCATCATACGTAAATATCGTGCTGTGCAGAATAATGTGCAGCACTTGTAGTACAAAACCTAATTTTGTTTCACCACCCGCTAACGCAGCGCCAAGCTTGACCTCGACCGCATATGGACCGCATATGGGCTTTAATAAAACTTTACATTTCTTTTTTCTTTTATTTTTTGGTTCCTTCTAATGCTGAACTTTATACTAAGAACAATTTGAGCTTAAATTTTGTTCACCTTCAATTGTAGTTTAATTCACTAATTGGTTACGTTCTATTCTAACTCGATACAAAAAAAAAAGAGATTATACCTCACTTAACTAACAATAGTTAAACATTTTATCTGATATATTGTGACCCTTCAAACTCAAATTCAGCCAATTAGAAACCAAATGCTTTACATCCGGATCAGGATCTCTCATATTTATTAGTCCCACATTGACTATTCTTTAAAAAACACACCTTTGTTCACCTTTTAAAAGGGACCAAGCACCTTTGTATACCAATTTTTATTATTTTTGGAATTTTTTTACTATTTTTTATAATTTATGAAAGATGCCATAAAATCAGTCTAATTTAGCGAAATTTAGTGTAATTTAACATAATTATTGTAATTTAGTGTACTTTAGTGTAATTCAGGAAAATTTAACATAATTTTAAGTAATTTAGCATATTTTAGTATAAATATGCTAATTATACATCAAAAGAAGTAATATAATAAATATTTAAAAAAAAATTCGAAAGTGACTCTAAAAAAAAAAAAAATTAGTACCAACCAGAAAATAACCGGTAGGGGTATTTTTATAAATAGTCAGGGAATCTGGGTATATTAATTAATTAATTCCTATTAAACTTTGGATATTAATAAAAAGAGTGAGGCTATGGTGCTATGCATAGCACGGATGGCTAGTGTACTACGGCTCAATATAGTACTTTTTAAAATCCTAACGGTCGATCCGACCGTTCAATGTGATAACCATATGAATATGTACTTGCAAACTAAATTTTATATTTTTTCGAATTTTTTTACTATTTTTTCAGATAGGTACAATTTTGATGGTCCAGAATTTTCAAAAAATACTGATTTTTCTACCTATCTGAAAAAATAGTAAAAAAATTCGAAAAAATATAAAATTTAGTTTGCAAGTACATATTCATATGGATATCACATTGAACGGTCGGATCGACCGTTAGGATTTTAAAAAGTACCATATTGAGCCGTAGTACACTAGCCATTGGTGCTATGCATAGCACCATAGCCTCACTCTTAATAAAAATCTCGGCTAGAATTTCAACATAACTTAATACTAATTTCTAAACCGTTTGATCTGTTTTGAGATCAGCGCTGATTTTAACTGACAGAACGGAATAATTAAATCGAGTCTGCTCCGTTAATAGGGTTTCCAATCTGCTCTCCCCCTGACTCTCTCTAAAGTAAATCAAAATTTGATTTCGAATCTGGACGAATGAAGAATTCACGGGCCCTTTATAACTTTGCAGATTTTGATCGGACGCTTGGGATCTAACCTTAAATTTTGAGATACTTTAAATTACCGGATTCTCGGATCCGCCTCTGCGCGATTTCTCCTCTCCTTCGCGCGCCTCCTGTCCGATTTCTTGATTGGAACAGGGAGCGTCCGATAGACATTGGACCAATATCAGTCCATAACCATCCGATTTACTAAGATGCGTGTGAATTTGATCCGCACGAATATTGATACAGATCACACGATTTTGATAGTAAATCAAACGGCTCAGAATTTGATGCGTGTGAATTTGATCCATAACCATCCGATTTCTCCGCTCCGTCTCCTCTCTCTGTCTCTCCTCCGCTCCTGTCCTGTCCTCTCCTCTTTCTGTCTCTCTTCCGCTCCGTCTCCTCTCTCCGGCCGTCTCTCTTCCGCCGTCTGTCTCCTCTCTACTGCCGGGTAAGTCTCCTCTCTACTGTCACCGTTAATTTTTGCGATTGATATATTGTTTATCCACCTAATCGACCAATTAAGCCTTCATTGCACCCAATTTTATTTCAGTGTAAAAAACTTTTCTGATTTTCAGTAACAGTACAGATTTTTGTGCTTGATTTCACAGTACAGGTGAGCTGAGTCCGAATTAGTTCAATAATAAATAGAGTAAAAGTTGAAGCTTAAACAATTCGAGGCTAATTACAGTTAGCTTGCTTTATTGAAGCCTATGGCTATGTCATCTCATCCTTCTTTGCATGACCATCCTTGGAAAACTGATTCAGCATACACCTTTGCATCAAATTCACCTCTGAGATAATTATTATTTCAACTTTTGTCCCCGGAGCTTCATTCACGTTTTAGAATAAAATCTTTGTAACTCACGTCATAGCTGCTGGTCTCTATAGTCTTTGAACTTTATAATTATAGATTCCTGTTTTCATACTGTCTCTAAAATGGGAGCTGCTGGTCTGTTGAATTTCTGAAATGGGAGCTGCTGCTGCTGCTGGTCTGCTGGTCCGCTGGTCTGTTTTCAACTTTTCATACTGTCTCTAAAATGGGAGCTGCTGATCTGTTGAGCTGCTGCTGCTGAATTTCTGAACCGAATTATTGTGTTCAATTTTCCTGCTGAATTTCCTGAATTTTTGCCTCGGTAGTTATTGTGTTCAATTGTGTTCAATTTTTGCTACTGCTACTGCTGCTGCTGAATTTTCCATTCATGTTTTCATACTATCTCAGTGGCATAATGCGGTTTTTTAAAATATTAAATTAATAAAAATAATATATATAATAGCCGTATCGTATCCTCCATTTTTGAAAATTGCCGTACCCGTATCGGATACCCGTACCCGTATCCATGCAACATAGGCTCACCATTCACCAGCGCTGTTCAAAACCCTCTCCTTTCCTTCTTCTCTCGCCACCGCTAGCAGCCTACTCTCGCCATCGCTTCGCTGCTTCCTCCATTCTCTGGCGAAAGAGAAACGGTGAGTACGCACGCATACCCTCCCTCTCTCTCTCTCTCTCTCTCTGTGTTTGCCTAATAGATGAATAGTACTTCAATTCTGTACTTTTTGTGGGAAGTTTGAAGGTAGGAAGGAGAAGAGATGGTGTACTGCAGTCACTGTGGTGATCATTGCCCGTCGATTGTGGACCCTGACAAGGGCTACATGTCAGTTCTCTTTTTACTCCTTTTCAGTAAATTCATATATGTTTATATATTTTCACTTAGTAGAAGAATCAATCTGGTTTGAATTGTGCGAATTGAAGCATCTTTTGGTTAATTGAGGAATATTGGTTTAAGATAAAGTTGGTATGTTCTTCATGCCTTGTTTTGTAATTCAGTGTTAGTGGTACCAGGTTCAAAAACATTGTAAGGGTTTTCATGTTGAATGGAAATCGGTGGGAATCCCCACTTCTTTAAAAAAAAAAAAAAAAAATTAAAGATAAAGTGCTTGGTTGTGGTTAATTTAGGTCCAACTAGTTTGTTATTGCTAAAAAATGCTCAATTGATTGTGCATTATTTTAATTTGGTATCTTACCCAATTGAGTCAGATTAGTTTACTTGTTGGACTGATGTTTGCCCCATAGCATGATTTATCTTTTGCTTTATTTTTCCCTCCTTTGTGTACCTTGTAATTTATTTGCATTGATCTGATTTGAATTGCGTGAATTGAAGCATATTATATGGTTAATTGAGGAATATTGGTTTAAGGTAAAGATAAAATGCTTGGTTGTGGTTAATTTAGGTGCAACTAGTTTGTTATTGCTCATATATGCTCAATTGATTTTAGTCACATGGCATGATTTATCTTTTGCTTTTTCGCCCCTTTTTTTGTATACCTTGTAATTTATCTGCATTAATCTGGTTTGAATTGCGTGAATTGAAGCATCTTATGGTTAATTGAGGAATATTAGTTTAAGATAGAGATGAAATGCTTGGTTCTGGTCAATTTATGCTCAATTGATTTTGCATTATTTTTTGTTTTGTTGTTCAGCTGTTGTGGCATGTGCGGAAAAATTATCGATCAAGAAATCTATTCTACCGAACCGACCTTCGTCAAGGATAGTTCTGGCCAGGTATCATGATTTATTTATTTTAGGGAAAGAGATGTAATTTAATATGCTTCACTAAATATCATGTGTTCTTATTTTGAAAATGCCAATTTGAGATGTTTTACCAATGGAATTGTAAAATTGTAGTTTTATTGGTTTGAGGAAGTTTGAGAAGTTCTTGACTGGATCGTCCGATTCACTAGGCTTTGAGTTTTGGAAAGATATAATCGGATTTTAATCATGGGAAAGGACACATGATTTCCCAATATTTAGTTATATTAACAGTGGTTGTTTTGCAAAATACAGAGCCGTTTGGGTGGTATGATCCTTAGGAGCATAGAGAGCGGGTATTCAGCTTCGCATGAAAGAACATTGGCAAAAGGTGATTACATTCTTAAACTATTTGATAATTATACTGTAATATGAGTAATATTTTATAATTGTAGTGCTTATTACTTTACTTTTTGCTTTGTTCAGGGAGAGATGAGATCAGATACATAGTTAATTGCTTAGATGTGGCTGGTGGAGATTCAATCATTGATGAGGCTCATAAATTTTATCAAGTAGATATCTTCTTGTTAACTCGTGTTTTATATCAGTATTAAATGCCAAATAATATAACTTATTGCATTTTGTACCTTTTTTCTTGTGTGAGTACTGCTTCGTCTGCTCAACACTCCACTCTAGGGAAACATTCTGGTAAAAAAATTAATAAATAAATATACCACATTATCTGATGAAATTATTATTTAGGTGCAAATTTAAATAGCATTCTGGTGTGAGTTTGAGCTTTAGTTGGAAGGGTAATTCTGCTAGTACCATTTTTCAAGGGTATATCAGGGAAAAAAAAAATTCAGGCATACTGATTATATTCTACTGTAGTAAACATATAATGTTGAATTTCATGTTTAATGAAGTGAAGATAGCTGTTGATAAGAATTTTACGAGGGGCCGAAGAACCACTCATGTTGCCGCTGCTTGTCTTTACATCGCATGTCGGTATGTAGTGCTTATAAATTTTTAATAATGACCTTATTGGTACCTTGATCAAACAAAAGAAAGCTACTTGGGCTTATTCAGACTGGTATCTGTGGCTTATGGTACCGTTGTTAGATTTATTTAATATGGTACTATGTATAGTGTGGATTGGTCCATACTATGGATCAATATCTTCGTTTTCAAAGTTCAAATAATCGATCTGAACCGTTCAAAATGATCTCCATATGAAAATGTACTTGCAGACTAAATTTTACATTTTTTAGAATTTTTTAACTATTTTTTTAAATAACCAACAAAACTGCAGTACCAGCAAACAAACCAGTAACCAAAAAATCAAATACCAGAAAACTGTTATTCTTAGATCAGTACTAAGTGCCACAAAGGCCACCAATCGCTGTACAAGACAGCCAATCAAAAAAATATATATAAAAAGCTGTTCTTCTCAGATCAGTACCAGAACAAACAACAAGCGAAAAAGCCCCGTACGTACCAGCAAAACCAGGAAACTGTTACTGACAAATACCAGAAAAAAGCGAGCCGCGTACCAGCAAGCAGCGGTCGGATCAGACTAGAAAAAATCAAAAACAGTAAAATAACCCTTTGTCAAGTGATTTTCTTGATAGAAAGAATTACAACAAATCTTGTATTGAACCACTAATTCAAACTGATACATACTAGTATTGTTTCCTCGATATAAAGTTACCAATAATTCAAAATTACAAGGCACTTGTATATTTTTATTATTTTTGTAGGAAAAACAAAAAGGCGTACCTACTAATAGATTTCTCTGACTATCTGCAAGTAAATGTGTAAGAAAAAATCTTCTCTCTAGTCTCTATTTTGCTGCACAAAGTAGATTTATAGTTCTTTGCAATTAAATCTGAGTTTTTATTCGTGTGGTTTCAGATATGTGCTAGGTGCAGTATTTTTGCAACTGTGCAAAGTTCTACAGCTTTCAGAGCATCCAATTATACAAAAACTCGTAGATCCAAGTCTTTTTATTCACAGGTTTACTGAACGTAAGTGTTATAATTTTTTTGTACCAGTATCATACCAGTCAGGTAGGGGTGGCAAATTGGCAATCATTGACCTGACCTGACCTGACCTGCTGCCTGTCAGGTCGGGTCATGACCCTGTTCGACCTGACCCATTTATGATTTTTCAAGTTTTTTTTTTATATGGGGGAGAGGGAACAAAGTACAGACACAGTTTGGTAAAAAATTGAAATGGTGACGAGAAGCTAAACCAAGGCAGAATGGGACAGTACATTTCGAACTAGGCTATTTGTACCTTGCTCGAAATAATGGTACATGTAAAGAAAAATGTATTTTAATTAAAATATTAATAGATATATTTCATAAAACTTTTAGGTTTATTGGGTAAAAAGAATAACGAAGTATCCACGACGGCTCTAAGAATAATAGCTAGCATGAAGCGTGACTGGATGCAGGCTAGTATATTCTTTTATTATTTATATTTTGGAATTTTTCTTTGAAATTGGTTTAATTTTTGGTTAACCTCGATATACTAGATACCATGAACTTTTGGCTTTTTGTGATACTTGTTTTGGTTCCCAATTGGCATGTTCGTCCGTAGAGAGAATAGTGAAAGAATAGAGGAAAATTGGAATTTGGAATAGGATTCTATTTTGTACTATAACGATCGTGCTCAATTGAAGGTGGAAAAGTGGAATAGTGGAAGAGTGAAAAAGTATCGGTAAATGAGCCAATTATTTTTCTTGAAAAGGGCCAATTCCTCTATTCCACCATCCCCAGGGAATAGAGAATTGGCTCATCGAGGAATATAGCAGAGGGACCTACTTGTAAAAACCTGGGGCTAATGCAAATGTTCAAACTCAATTCCACTCAATTCCTTCCTTGTTTGGCTAGAACAGAACCTCTATTCCAATCTATTCTTCTTTTCCTCTCCAGCTGAACATGCCCAATGTTTAAAACTAAGGGCATAAATAAAAATTGATCCTATTTATTGGATACTGATGCAATTTACTCTTTGCTTATTTTGTTGTCCAATGCAGACGGGGAGGAAGCCTAGTGGATTATGTGGCGCTGCCTTGTACATTGCAGCTCTTTCACAAGGACTTGATTATTCAAAATCTGAAATTGTAAAAATTATATTATTTTATTAGAGAATATAGTTTTTTAACTCGGAAATTCCCGTTCTAATACTACATTTTTTTTTTTTTGTTTAATCAGGTCAATGTGGTGCATGTATGTGAAGCAACACTGACAAAACGGCTGATTGAGTTTGAAAACACCGAGTCTGGTTGCTTAACGGTTAACCCCCCCCTCCTTTATATAATGCTTCTTTCTCGCTCTCTCTTTTGATTTTTGTTTTTTAAACTAGATTTTTTTTTTAATATATTTTGTGTTTATAGATTGAAGAATTCACAGATCGAGCAGATGAATTGGAGAAGGAGATGACTCAATCGATTTCAATGCAATTACCAAGAGATGGTGTGGTCTTCTTTGCAAACACAAGGAACAAAATGACATTGTCCATTTTGCCCATGGTCTTTGCAAGAAATGCTTTGAAAAGGTACTTCAGAAAATTTAAAACTTTCTTGGATGTTTTATTCTTTTGCTTGCATTTAAGCCTTAATTTAACAAGATAAAAGCCACTTACAAGCACAGAGAACTGCCTAAAGTGGACAGGAAATGATTGACAGTTGTTTGCTTTTACATTATGAATTTGCACAAAACACTGACAATTTAAATGAGTGAGGCTATGGTATTATGCATAGTGCATATTGGTCCGTACTATGGATCAATATCTTCTCTTTCAAAGTTCAAATACTCAATCTGAACTGTTCAACACGATCTCTGTATGAAAATTTACTTCCACACTAATTTTACATTTTTAGAATTTTTTTACTAACTTTTAGGTAGGTAGAAAATCACTACTTTGAACAGTCTAGAATGTTTAGATCAAGTGATTTTCTACCTATCTAAAAAAATTGTAAAAAAATTGTAAAATTTGATGTACAAGTACATTTCATATGGAGATCTTGTTGAATGGGTCAGATTGACTGTTTGGACCTTGAAAACAGAGATATTGATCCATAGTACGGACCATGTGCGCTATGCATAGTACCATAGCCTCACTCATGTTAATTACACTCTTTCACGTGCATGGTTACACAAATACACCGATTTGTTTGATGTTTACAGTACTTAACCCTAATTTATTGTTTCTTTCTGACAGTTCATGAAACTATCGGGAGGGGTAGATTGGGGTGCAGAGCCACCGGCCTTTCAACGGCTGAGATGAAACGAAAAAAAGCTGAGGCCCAGATTGAAGAATCCTCTTCAAACTTTTCTCTCTTTGATGAAGAGATCGGGTCCACTGTGCAAGTAAGACCTCGCTGTGTCTCTGCCAATTTGGACCAATTGGTCATGGTTGATCAAATGGTTAATGGGTCAGTTTTTGGTCGGTCCCACTCATTCGTCTTAAAACAAAAGGATGGATCACCAAATTAGTTAATTATTTTTCACTAAGAAAGCAACAGAGGTAAAAAGTGAGTAGGTTATTTAATGCTTGCTCAATACCAATCTAATTTGACAGTCTCTTTAGTTTGAACCCGTAAATATTGCCACCCCTTGATTTAGGGTTTAAGCATCAGTTTTATGGGTATGGTACTTGGTCTTGGCATGGTAAGGAATTTTGGGTTTTTGTTCTCTTCCATAATTTTTTTATTTTTTTTGTATATTGTTTTATAGGAGAAGAACACGGATGGTATAGGCTTTTCTCTAGATGAGCTACAAGAGGAAACACAAGCATCTGGAGTTACTGATAAAGAAGGTAATCTGGAATTCTTACATTAGCTAGGATTATTATTTTTTTTAGTTTACGGTACTATGCATAGCGCATATTACTCCGTACTATGGATCATTATCTCTCTTTTCAAAGTCCAAACAATCGAACTAAGCTGTTCAACTTGATCTCCACATGAAAATGTACTTTTAATTCAAATTTTACATTTTTTAGAAATTTTTTACTATTTTTTTAGATAGGTAGAAAGTAGTGATTATCTACTTTCCACTTTTTACTCGATAAAAAATAGTGATTTTCTACCTATTTAAAAAAAATAGTAAAAAGAATTCTTAAAAATGTAAAATTAGTCTGGAAGTACAATTTTATATGGAAATCATGTTGAACATTCTGATCGACTATTTGAACTTTCAAAACGAAAATATCGATCCGTAGTATGGAACAATCTGCGCTATACTTAGTACCATAGTCTCATTCGTTCACTAGATATATTATAGTCGAATTGTTTTTGAAAAACTTTTTGGAAAAGGTTGCAACAATGAATGTTTTTGGCATGTACCTAAAAAATGGAAATTATTAATATCTCATTTTACTTTAATTTTATTTGAAGGCCTTGAATCTGATGTGTTACTAGATGATGAGGTTGATAAAGAGGATGATGAGCCCGAGACCCTTTCTGATATTGACGATGCCGAGGTAATTAAAATTCCCTCTCTCTCTCTCTAACTAATTTATGTCTCTTATAAATTGTTAAGTGGCTCTCTCTCTCTCTAGTGAATGAGTACCTACTACACGACGAAGAGGAGAAACACTACAAAGAATAATTTGGGAAGAAATGAACAAAGAATATCTTGAGGTAATTATTTGACTACAATTAATTGCCTTTCTTATTGTTGTTAGTGTTGAGGTGCATCCATTTATAATATGTTAAATTATTAGGAACTGGCATTGAAGGAAGCTGCGAAAAAGGAGGCCGAGGAGAGAGAACCTCGAAAGGTATTCATTGTTTGTCTTGTAGTGCCTATTGTATGCAAAATATATATATATATATATATATTTTTTTTTTTTTTTTTTTTTTGAGAAAGTACCTCCTCAAAAGGATCACTAAAGGGCCAGTAATTTATATACATCAGTAGTCAAAGATTTTAATATTTTCAATTTAGGATGTATAAGCATAAATTTTATTTTTCTAATTGTAGGTTAGAAGAGGGAAACCTGATGAAGACGATACAGGTCCGGCCAAGACTCCTTTCGAGGCGACGTGTAATGTGCTCAAGAAAAAGGTACTATTTTATTACCTTTATCTGGATAAATTATCTTTCTTATTTGTTTTTTAAATGTTTTTGAATTAGTTTTTTCTTTTCAAATGTTTTAGTAGAGTTACTATATTTATACCACTTTTTTCATTTTCAGGGCCTTGCATCAAAAGTTAATCTGGATGCAATAGGAAGTTTGTACGATGTAAGTTATTACAATATGAAATTTCTCGTGATTCCATAAGAGAGAGTTCCCCTAATTTTAACTGAATTTTCACCAAATCAAAGTATCGTCTATTGCTATACTGGTACTGGACTCAACTATTGTGCTACGATGCCAGTTCAGTACCGAGAGTGGTTCTTTTAAATTTCCTTTACTTGGTTGATGGAAAAAAACAGATTACTTAGAATCAGTATTTTAAATCTCAGTTATTTAAATTTCAAAACTAATAACTGATATTCTCTTTATTTTTTACCTAATCAGTTGCTTGCTATTTTAATTGAAAATAGATGGACGATACAACATTTGAGAAAGAGGAAGCGGAAACAGAGGAGAAAGCATTCAATAAATTTGCCGAGTTTGAAGAAAATGCCAAAAAACGGTCTTGATGAGTTTGATTTTGTTGATGAATTTGTTTTCGATTAGCGCTGCTTTTCTACGATGGTTTTAGTGTACGATTATATTCATTATTATTTATTACTTAGAAGTTGGTATTTAAGTTTTTAGTTTTTGTTGGATAGTTGAATAATTAGTTAAGTAGTTGGACCATTTTACCCTTGGTAGTATGTCTGTGAGTACATGCAAATGTTGTAAAAGATGTCTGTAACTTTGTATCTATTTATTTACAAGACAAGTTTACTCAAACTAAGAAATTTGAAATTGCTTCTTTGGGGATGCTCTGAATTGACTCGTTGGTCAACTACAATTTATTGGAGTAATGATTTTCATCTTGTTATTCAATGGAAATATGCAGTTAGATTGTAGAGATTGAAATACATGAAATTATTCAATGGAAATATGTACTACAGAAATTAGGCCCAGGAAGAGCCCACTGTGCTAGGCCCAAACAACTACCTACTATATCACCTAAGGCCCAAATATCAAATTCAGTTCAGGGGTAAAGATTTTAACGGAGCAGTTTTCGCTTCATGCAGCGCACGGACTATAGAATCAAACTGCGCTGCATATGGTTCGTGTGCTGCATAAAGCTAAAACTACTCTGTTAAAATCTTTACCCCACTTCAGTAAATCAAACGAGTTCGGGGGTTAAATGGTTTAACAGAGTAGTTTTGGCTTCATGCAGCGCACTGACTATAGAATCAAAACAGCCTGCATATGGTTCGTGCGCTGCATGAAGCCAAACCTACTCTGTTAAAATATTTACCCCAGTTCAGGTTCAAAACCACTGCCCTTCGCCTCACTTCCTTAGTTCCTTTCCCACTCCCCTTAATTGTTGCAGAGAGAGAGAGATAGACTGCAGATGTTAGGCCCAGAAAAGCCCACTGTGCTAGGCCCAAAAAACGACCTACCATTTCAATAAGGCCCAAAAATCAATTCACTTCCGGGGTAACTACATAACAGAGTAGGTTTTGCTTCATACAGCGCACGGACTATAGAATCAAAACAGCCTGCATATGGTTCGTGCGCTGCATGAAGCAAACCTACTCTGTTAATATCTTTACCCCAGTTCAGGTTCAAAACCAGTGCCTTCGCCTCACTTCCTCACTTTTATAAAAAAATTACAACTATTATTTTCTGACTCAATTTTATGGTTACCACACTCAATTTATTTTTTTTGCACATCAGCAGAAAGACGAAGGTACGATCGCGATTGTATTTGAAGAACTTACAAGGGGCTTTCACAAATTGAAGAGCAAATTGAGTTTTCCTCTTCCTGATGATTTTTTTTAGAGGAGGCGAGAGTTATATTGCCATTAAGCGCAGTATCCTTTTATTCTTGTTCGAAGTGAATTTTTAGAATTATTTCTTTTAGTTGTATCTTAAAAACTGTAGGTGCCGTATTGTCCATTTTTTTAACCTATGACTACAATACAAAATTGGTTGATTTTTTAGTACCACCCTGTTATATCTGGTACTGTATGCCAGCATGTACCATTTCAGGTATTAAGTGTTATGAGTGAAGCTACGGTACTATGCATAGTGCATATTGGTCCGTTGAAAAAGTTCAAACAATCAATCTGAACCGTTCTACATGATCTACATATGAAAATATACTTGTAGATCAAATTTTACATTTTTTTTATAAATTTTTTACTATTTTTTAAATAGGTAGAACATCACTTCTAAATATTCTAGATCATTCAAAAGTAGCGATTTTCTACCTATCTAATTTTTTTTTTTAAATTCTAAAATATATAAATTTAGTTTGCAAATAAAATCATTTTCACGGTTCAGATAGACTATTTGAACATTCAAAACGAAAATATGAATCCGTAGTACGGGCCAATCTACACTATGCATAGTACCGTAGCCTCACTCAAGTGCTACTGTGGTTTTGTTTTCATTTTTACTTTTAGTTTATATTCTTTTACTTTCTTGGGACCATGCTATATTATAGTTTTTTTTTTTTCTAATTTTGGATGGAACTTAAATCGGTCAATCATCCTTGATATATGAAATGATATTTATTTCAATAAAAAACGACCTGAAGATGATGGTATCTTTTGCGCATGTGAACCTTTGAATGGATCTACTACCCTTTGTGATGGGGATTGTCATTGCACGTAAGCTTGCCTATAGTAGTTAATTTTTTTTTATCTTTTTTGCTTTTTTTGTTTTCCTTTTGTGTTGATTTATTTGATTATCACAGCAAGAAAAGTTGCATGATTTGATATTGAGTGAGGCTATGGTATATGCATAGCGCGGATTGGTCCGTACTATGGATCATTATCTTTGTTTAAGTTCAAGTAGTCAATTTGAACTGTTCCACATCATCTTCATATGAAAATGTACTTGCAAACTAAATTTAAATTTTTTAGATTTTTTTTACTATTTTTTTAGATATATAGAAAATCACTACTTTTGAATGGTCTAGAATTTTTAGATCAAATGATTTTCTACCTATCTAAAAAAATTGTAAAAAATGTAAAATTTGATCTCCAAGTACCTATATAAATATGAAGATCCTATTGAACAGATCAGATTGAATGTTTGACTTTGAAAATGAAGATATTGATTCATAGTACGGACCAATCCGTGCTATGCATAGTACCATAGCCCTCACTCTTTGATATTATATGGAAAATGAGTTCGTTAAATAGGGTTGCATGATGCTCTCCCTTGCTTGTTTTTCTATTTTCTTATTTAATCTTGTTTAATGCGTGTCTTATGTTTGGTTTTATGGCTATGTTAAACTAGTAACCCTGATTGTACTGGTGGTAGTATGGGAGTTTGATACTGGTAGAAAGTGCCACTTTTGCAATATGTATTGAAGCAAGAAATGAGTATACAAACCACATTCATTGGTTGAGAAGTTGTATCTTTTTTCTTAACGATTTGGTCAATTAATTTGATTTTTAATTGATAGGATGTTGTTCTCTGTTGCTCTGGCAATTGTAAGTGCAGTAGCACTTGTGCTAATAAACCCTCCAGCTCAGACCTGTTAAGAAATTGAAAGTTGTCAAGGTACTCTCTCTCTCTCTCTCTCTCTCTCTCTATCTCGTCTTGGTGAGAAAGATATATTTGTTATATGTATTTTCTCCATTCCAGGACAGAGAAATGTGGGTTTGGATTAGTAGCAGAAGAGGATATAAGCAAGGTGAATTTGTTATTGAATATGTGGGAGAAGGTATCATTTTTTTTCCCTTGAGTAAAAAATAAAAATAAAAGGTGGGGCTGAATTGAATAAGTCCAGTTTTCATGTCCGTTCCAAATTTCAGTCCCTAAAGACTTATTTATGTAACAGTAACTGACATGGGTCACTATCACATATATTTTTGGAGCAATACAAACTCAGTATATATATGAGTGCTCCAGTTAAATTGATTGTTTCACTTGATAATTTGCTTTGACCTGAGTAGGTTTATTTTATAAAATTAGGGGGATTTCATGTATACTCCCTGAAAACTTCAAAAATTATGTATTTCCCCCTCTAAAATTCATAATATCATATTTTCTCTCAAAAATCGGCCAATCACAATACTGAATTATACTTAAAAAATGCTAAATATTTTTATTTTTTAATAGAGGGTAAAATGGGTACTTTATAAATTTAAAATGAGTTTTACTAGAAAGTTAACAAAATAGGTAGATTTGTGAGTTTTTGCAATTCAGAAGGGTAAATATGATATTATTAATTTTAGAGGGGGGAAATACGTCATTTTGAAGTTTTTGAGGGGTATACATGAAATTCCCCAATAAATTAAGGGTTATTGAAAATTTTGGTACTTATTGTGCAAAAATTAAGAGTGTTCAGAGGTCGTGGTTGTGTTTATTTTTTGTGAACAGTTATCGATGACAAAACATGTGAAGAGAGGTTATGGAAAATGAAGAGAAGAGGCGCCTCAAATTTTTACCTCTGTGAGGTGAATAGCAACATGGTAATTGATGCAACATATAAGGGGAATAAGTCTCGTTTTATTAACCTAGCTGCGATCCAAATACAGAAATGCAGAAATGGTACATTTATCTCATCACAGTTTTTTTTTATTTACCAGTTCTATACAAAATTATTACTTTTCCTTTTTTTTAGGAAATTGCATCTGATTTTTTAATGTTATTACATGACTGCCTAAGTTAAGTTTGAGTCATGAAAATATGACTAAGTTGCACTAACCATTAAACGCTACATTGAACCCAATATTTTAATATATTTTGGGTTTAGGAAATAGGGATCCGTATCCTCTGCATTAACTCAAAAGGGAATCTTTTGAGTTAATGAATTTCAACCGTTTGATTTTAAACGGAGCCAATCCGACTCGTATCTATAATATAGGGGGCCTTTTAATATTAGTGCAGATCTAGTTTGCACGAATCTTAAAATAGATCGGACAGTCGAGATTCATTAACTCAAAAGATTCTCTTTTGAGTTAATGCAGAGGATATGAATTCAGGAAATAGAGCTCCTTAGAGTCGTGAATAATATTTATTATCATTTTAACCTAACTATTGGTACCAGTTGTAAAAAATTAAAAAAAATGTTGTGTTAGATGCAAATATTAGTAGTAGTCTCTTTTGATTTAGCTTGAGCTGTCCAGAATTACCTTATTGACTGGTCATGTAACACTACTAGTTGTTTTGGCTACTCAGTACACGGTAGAATGGTTATTTTTATACGATTTTTTTTTAATTTAGAAATTTAGAAATTAAATCTTAAGGAAAGGGATTGATTGATTTTTTTCTTGGAAAAATAGAATGGTACGGTTCCATCTATTTTTCCAAGAAAAAAAAAAACAATCAATCCCTTCCGCGAAGATTTGATTTTAAATTTCTAAATTAAAAAAAAAACCCACATTTTGCTTAGTGTTATTTGCAGGAAACAGTTTTATTCATTAACATATGTATATTTTTGTTCTTGTAGGAGAGTAGAGAGGTGTGAAACTACAAAAATAGAGAAAAGAGTAGGCATTTTTGCTCTACGTGACATAAAGAAAGGAGAAGACGTAACCTATGATTACATGTATGTTATCTCGCCTCTAATAATTACCAGTTAAAGAAATTTTGATTTGTCATATGAGATAGACTGGTGAGTTGTGAAGTAAAACAACATTTTACTTCATGCTCATATTCCATTTTGAAAATCCAAACCATCGATCCGAACCGCTCAACATGATCTCCATATTGAAATGTGTTTGGAGACCAAATTTTACATTTTTTTGGATTTTTTTACTATTTTATTAAGCCACTTTGAAAATCACTGATTTGAGTGAACAGTAAAAAATAGTAAAACTTCTGGACCATTCGATCAGCGATTTTCAAAGTGGCTTAATAAATAGTAAAAAAATTCCAAAAAATGTAAAATTTGGTCTCCAAACACATTTCAATATGGAGATCATGTTGAACAGTTCGGATCGGTTGTTTAGATTTTCAAAATAAGAATATGAGCGTGAAGTAAAAATGATCTCTTACTTCGCAACTCACCATAGCCCAGCTCTTGTCATATATCATATTCTAAATGTGCAAAAAAAAAAATTCAGGTTTGTGCAATTTGGTGCTGATCAAGATTGTCACTGTGGTTCTCTCCATTGCAAAGAAAAGCTTGGCAGTATGGTTCCTTTATTTATTTTTTATTTAGATTAACTTGTCATAATTTAATAAATAAAGTGCTGTCCTTATTTTATTTGCCTGTTCATAAAAAAATTATATTCATATAAAATGTTCAAAAGAGATGAAGATATAATATGAATTGACATAACATTTTTTGAATCAGGAGGTGTAGATTTAATGCTTCTTAAAAGAAACAATGCCGTGACTAAGGATTGTATACAATCTCTCGTTCAAGTCTGGCGCCATAGCCATCAAATGTACATTTCTTTTCTTCATCCTTCCTAATTTTTTATTTTTATTTCCTATTTCCTTTTTAATCAGATATTCTCTTCTTCTTTTTTTTCTAAATAAAAGGCGAAGAGTGAGGCTATGGTACTTTGCAAAGTGCAGGTTGGTCTGTGCTTTGGATTTATATCTTCAATTTAAAAGTCCAAACAGTTGATCAAAATACGGTACGTATCTTATAAAATTAGTTGAATGGTTCAGATCGACTATTTGAATTTTACAAATAGAGATATGAATCCATAGCACGGACCGATCTGCGCTTTGCAAAGTACCATAGTCTCTCTCAAGGCGAAAAGCCTATACTATATTTCAGATGTTCTCTTACTTAATCCTGCCTTTTTTTGTTCATAATATGATTTTCTTAGGTGGGTAGAAGGATATATTTACAGTTATGATGACGAGAGACGCATGCATACTGTAAGTTATATATAGTATTATTTTATTTCTTTGTTTAGCAGTAGGAAGAATTGCAATTGTACAGTACCTGACTGGTACATTAGGTTGTTTTTAAAGGGTTTACATGTCAGAAACTTATTTATAAGATAACTACACTAAAACAACAGGAGCAAATTTGTCAGTAATATGTGATAAGATAAGAGTGAATCTATGGTACTATGCATAGTGCGGATTGATCAGTATCGTTGTTTTCAAAGTTCAAACAGTCGATCTGAACCGTTCAACATGATCTCCATACGAAAATGTACTCGCAGACTAAATTTTACAAATTTTTAGATAGGTAGAAAATCACTACATTTGAATGGTCTAGAATATTTAGATCAAGTGATTTTACACCTATCTAAAAAAATAGTAAAAAAATTCTAAAAAATGTAAAATTTGATCTACAAGTGCATTTTATATGGATCATGTTGAGCGGTTCAGATATGTGATATGTCAGTAATATGTGATAGTGGTACAAGTTTTTGTGGGTATTTGATTAAATGAGCTTGTAATCTACAAATGTGGCAGATTATGTATGGTGATGGAAGTCTACAGGAATTAGATCTAGAAACCGAAATGTGGAATTTCTTGCCCCATAAAGCAATTCAGAAGATAAGGTATACATCTCATCTCTTTATTACTAGTGCATTTGTTAGTTGAGTGAGGCATATGGTAATTTGCAAATTACATATTGATCCGTGCTATGGATTTATATATCTATTTTCAAAGTTTAAACATTGATCCGAACTGTTAAACATGATCTCCATATGAAAATGTACTTGGAGACCAAATTTTACATTTTTTTTATATTTTGGATCATATATTTCCTAGTTTCCTTCTATAACTATTAATTTTGATCTGAACCATTCAACTGGTAAATTAGCCATGCCAACCAGAGTAAAAAACTTGGTTTGTTGCTGTACAATGTAAGCTCCAGCAAAGACCTCAGAAGTCAAAGTTAATTATTCCCAGCAATGTTAAAGAGAGAGTCACAGCGGCCAAGTATTGAATATTATGTTATACTTCTATTTTGTCTGCCATTAGTTCACAAGATACTGACATAACAGCACACATACAAACTTCCATTTTATGTACTTGGTTTAGAGCTTTTTGAAAACTGGAATATTTTGATTCATTCAAGAGGATAACCATCCCAGCTTGAAGCTTCAACGGAAAACATCTTCTTTTAATCAAACTAGAAGGAAAAGAATATATTTGACATCAAAAGTATTCGACGAACGTGCAACTAACATTGTTCAATCATTTTTTCAAACAATTATGAGAGGTACTCTATAACAAATGATAGAACAACGGTAAACAGCTAATCATTATAACTTTGCAATGCTCTCAAAATATTTCCTCATCATCGTCAGGAAGAGGCTGTGCTGCCGCAGCTGCCATCTCAGCTTCAAGCCTGCACAAAAAACATACATGTTTAATTTATTTTTCCATACTTAGCTTCAAATTCCACCTGTGCTGTCTGTGTGTTTGAGAGGGCAACAAAGAGAAGTGTTTTCAATTTTGTGTTTGTGCTCGTGAGAGAGTGTGCTGATGGGTCCCCCGTGGGTGTGAGAGAGAGAGAGAGGAATAGGGGATTTGACATACCGTTTTTGTGCTTCAAGGTCGATTGGAACCTCAGGGGGAGCAAGTGCAGGTGATTCAACAAAATGAAGACTCATATCCCTGCAAAAAGACAAATATGAAATCCCTAAATTAGAGAACAATTGATCAAATCTAAAATCAAATTTAAACAATGACAAAGAATGCAATTTTATGTACTTACCCAGCAAGCTTCCTGGCTAAGTAGAGAAAAGGCTTCTCAAAGTTGTAGTTGCTCTTGGCTGAGATTTCATAGTACTGCAGATTCTTTTTTCTATGGAAGGTTACCATCTTAGCCTTCACTTGCCGATTTTTCACATCACTTTGTTACCACACAGTACAATTGGTATGTTCTCGCATACCCTGTAGCAAAACAAACAGAAAGGGATGCATAATGTCAAACCAGCTCTCCTATTTGAGCATAAAGAAACATCTTTATTTTATATTTTAAAGTTTAAACGGGATGACCAGGTCCAGGCTTTCAGAGAAATGCAACAGATAACAAGAGAAGATAAGTTAGAAGGAAAAACAATTCAATTATAGGGGAGATAAGTCACTTGTATTATTCTAATAATAAGATATAATGAATACATTCATGTCAAAATTCTTGAATTGAGGGCAAAACCATCCATTTTTTTTTTTACTTTTTCTTCACCAAGGAGATGCTCGTTGGAATCATACAAGTACATTGCAACTTCATCATAGAAACATTTGCAAGGATTTGATGATAATATTAGTATCAAAGTGAGAAGAACTAACCGGCAAATGTCTCTGTGCCATGTTGGAACATTCTTGTATGTCAGCCTTGCAGTGACATCAAACATGATGATTGCACACTGGCCATGAATGCTGATACAACATAAGGTAGAAAGATAAGTAATCATAATAAGTTGATATATTTCAGATGGACTTGAATAGTAATTATCATAAATTCTGATTAAACAAGTTGTGTGTCATCTTGAGATTTACTTCAAATGAACTAGTTTAAAAAAAAAGGACATCCAAAAAAAGATGGCAATCCCTGTACATTACAAAGAAATGCGCACATGAAGTTGAAAAATACTAGAAGGCAAGAGACCATTGAATGTTTAGAGAATGTAATCATTTTTTGTTATGAGTTTACCTGGAACTTCAAATATACTTAGAATATGCTCAAACATAGAGAAGCGACTATTGGGTATAATTAAATGACCAGAGTTGAAATGCTTATGCATCAGATGTTGTAACCCATGTCAGAGTAGCATTGCATATTTGGTGTTGGCTGGATAAAGTTGAGGAATGTTGGTTCACAAAATTAAAAATAGATATACCATGATCAATTTCAATAGATTATAAAATTATAAAACAAGCATTGAATGCTGTAGATACTCACTAGTATCCATCACGGAGGCCCCCAAATTTCTCTTGACCAGCAGTATCCCAGCAATAGAACCGGATCTTCCCACAATTTGTGTGAAAATCCAAGGGATGCACCTCAACTCCAATCGTAGCTGTAAGAATTATAATCCAGGATCAAAATTTGAATATGTACTTGAAACGGAAAAGAAATAAAAGAATTATACTGACGTTCATATTTCTTCTCAAATTCCCCAGTGAGATGCCTCTTCACAAATGTAGTCTTTCCTGTAATTAATTTCAAATAAAAAATTCATACATCAGAAGTTGGAAAGGCAACCCAATAAAACCCTAGATCAGAGAAAATGTGCGGAGGTTACCTGTTCCACCATCTCCTACAAGCACTAGCTTAAAGCTGGGGTATTCCACGGTTTGCTGATTTGGAAGAGCCTGCGAGAAAATTCCCAAAACTCGTTAACATAAACCTAATCCCCATTGTAATTGTAATTCCGCGAAACTTGGAATTACGAAAAGAGAACACACCATTGTAATTGTAATTGCTTCTCCCTAGCTTCGACTTAAAATTTGAACTTCTATTGCTCGCTCTCGCTGTTGACTGTTGAATGGGAGCGAGAGAAGATTACAGAGTATAAATAGAAAGAGAGATTAGGATAGAAGAGTTTCGGGCTTTGAATCCACGCCACCCCTAATTTAGGCGCGCTTAGCTTAAAGCAGACGCTAAACTTTTCCACCGTCGGATTGGACTTTCATGGAGCGGCCGGTTAAAGAGATACGTACACGTGTAAGATGGCGGAATCAGCGTTGCGTGAATCTCAGGCAGCAACCGACCACCTTCTGCGTTCTTCTTCCGCACAACTTTCTCATCTCTGGCCGAGTGAGTGGCTGCCCTCTCTCTTTTTCTGAATAAAGGTTTCAACTTTCAACTTTCAACACTGAAAGGGACTCGCACGGGAGGCCGGATGCTTCATTCATTCAAGGACCAATAGACAAAGCCCATACAGATCTGGCCCGTTTATAAGATTGAAATATTTCGGCCCGTTATTCGGATCAAATGTGCAATTTTAATCATCAAAATACTTCATTTGTTTATTTTTCCATTTTAAAGTAAAATCATTTTCTATTTCTCCATCAAAATACTCAAATTTCTTATTTTCTCCATCAAAATACTTAATTTGATTATTTGTCTTAGAAGATATGGACTATATGTTTTCCAATTTCATGCTTCTTTATTTACATCATACCGTGAATTTCATCTTCAACTACTTGCATAATTTTACTTAAGTAGTTTTATATTTCATATAAATTTCTGGATTGCATGTACACATATTGTAGGGAGAAGTGCATTTGTTAAAAGTTAATACAAACTCTCTTGGAACTATAAGTTCAAAAATTTAAAGCATGCCAGTTCATGCATAAATTGAACATTAATATATATAGGGTCTGTCTAATTTGCTGCCGGCAACAGTTCGGTCAAGTGCTGCCGGGGCTATATTTAGCCGTGTGATGTCCAAACAACAAATTCAAACCGTTAGATGTTTAATCTATACTATAATCTACTTGGATACCAAATTGTACATTTTTTGGAATTTTTTACTATATATTAAGCTGGTTTGAAAACCGCTGTTTTTAGTAAATTTCTGCAACGTTAAAAACAGCGGTTTTCAAACCATCTTAATATTAGTAAAAAAATTCCAAAAAATGTAAAATTTGGTCTCCAAGTAGATTATAGTATAGATTAAACATCTAACGGTTTGAATTTGTTGTTTGGACATCACACGGCTAAATATAGCCCCGGCAGCACCTCGGCCGAATTACTGCCAGCAGCAAATTAGCCACAGCCTATATATATATATATTTTAAAAGGCAGAAGCCTGTTTCATTAGATAAAATTTATAATTCTTACACAAAAGCACATAATATTTCAAGGGAATAAAGAGGTATAAACCACTTCTAAAACCACAAGTTTTGTGCACACAGGCACCAAAATAACAATTTAGATATGAGAAAGCAAATCCTAGATACTAAACCACATCAAGGCTAGATGACCAAAACATAATGACGAGCAAATTATCCTAATCAGATTCATCAGAAAGCTAGTCTACAAGCTGCTAGGCTATCGGAATGGACACTTGTACCGGTACCTCATCTAGATCATGCAGCATCCAGTTGTTGGTTTCCACCTTGACATCCATAGGCAAGTTCCCTGTCCAGTTTAAAATTATTGAAATAATAATTAAAATCACATTACGACAGGAATGAACAATTGAATTATTAAAACAGAGATCATTTCTATGTTTCCAAATCTCCCAAGTTACAGCACTAATCACAATTAAGAAGGCATGTTTTTTTATTTTTTGGGAGTGTAAGTGCAAATTGTATGACATCATCCAAGGAGTGTCAGGTGAGAAAGTAGTGTTGGCATTGCCCCATATAGAACCAAATTTGTTTAGCAAAAAAGCAGTTGAAAAACAGATGATCAGTATCTTTAGGACAATGACAGAATTGGCATGAGACATCTCCTGGCAATCCTTTATTTTGGAGATTGATTTTGGTCATAATTTTATCTTTAGTTACTAGCCACATGAAAGCCCTGATTTTGAGAGGTATAGGCAATTTCCACCATAGTAAAGGCTTAATAGGTTGTTCACTTCTAAAGTTTAAAAATTTATATAATGATCTAACTGTATATAACCCTGAGGCTTCCTTGCCTAAATTATTTGGTCCTGATCATGTGTAAACGATACAGAGCTGATAAGATAACACTAAGGCATCTTCTAAAAGAGATTGCCACTCTTGAGCTAAGATACCACTGAGCCATCTCTTATACCTGATACACGTCCCCTATGAGGCAACCACCTCTTGCACTGTAACATTAGGAGTAGTACATATTGAAAACAATTGAGGATATTCAGTTTTTAAAGCACAGTGTTGGTGCCAAAGATCATGCCAGAATTGCTTTCCAAAAGGGAGAGATGATATTAGCTATAATATTATGCTGGAGAACAGTTTTCCATAGATTTGAATATGAAGGATCCTAATACCTCCACCACCATTTAAAAGTAAGGCAATGTTCATTTGTTTTAAATCCAATATGCCCATCCCTCCAAATTTTTTAGCTAAACAGCAAGTGGGTCAATTCAATAATACATATTTTCTAGCAGTACTGGTCCATTGCCATAATTTTTTTTTCCTAATCTTGTCAATTTCTAATAAGACAGTTTTGGGTATTTTATACAAAGAAAAGTATGTATAATGAGACAGCAGATAAGACTGAATTATTCAATGTAATTCTCCCCCCCCCCCCCCCCAAAGATAACATTTGTCCTTCCAACCTTGTAATTTTGCCAGAAATTTATTTACAAGAATTCCTCAGTTTGGAACTTTCAAAGGTTTATCACTCAAAGGCACACCCAAATATTTAAAAGGAAATTTAGATAGGCGGCACTGGAAAATGTCAGACAGTTGTTGTGCCTCCTCGGCATCAAGATTAATGGGAAACATTTCAGTTTTTGCTAAATTCATCTTAACCCAGACACAACTTCAAACATAATCATATTGCACCAAGCTGTTTCTATGTTGTGTGGTTCAGTTTGTAAGAACAAAATGGTGTCATCCGCATAGTGACAGTTAGTCACTGCATGCTGATGATCACATGGTGGTCCTAATTCGATTAACTGCTCATTATTTCTTCCTGTAGAAAATAATTTGGACAGTGTATCAGCAGCTAAATTAAACAAGGAGCAGTGGGTCTCCTTGTCTCACCCCCTTTTGCAAAAGAAATTATGGGGTAAGCTCATCATTAATGTTCACACATGATTGAGAGTACGAAGCCAATTGGTAAGCCATGAAATCCATTGCTGATCAAAACCCCTAGCATTCATGATAGATAGTAAGTAGTTCCAATTAATTTTGTCGTAAGCCTTCTCAAAATCAATTTTAACGACCACACCTTTTAGTTTTGTTTGTTTGCAATGTTAGATAATTTCATGGCTTAACACCACATTATCTAAAATGTATCGCCCTTTCAAAAAACATATTGGGTAGGATTAATGATCCGTTGTAAAATAGGCTCAACCCTATTGGTCAGGAGTTTAGAAAGAATTTTGAAGCTACAATTAACAAGGCTGATTGGACGAAATTTTTGGATCAGTTGTGCATCTGGTTCCTTAGGAATGAGACAAATAAGGGACTTATTCAAGAATTGCAACTCAAATTGTCCTCATTGAATTGATGACAAAGTCTAAGCAAATCAGGTTTGATAGTTTCCCAAAAATTGATAGAAGTGAAAGGATAGCCCATTAGGGCTAGGTGCCCCAATGGGATCAGAATCAAAGACTGCTTGGCAAATTTCACTTTCAGTGAATAAACAATTAACATTTCATTTTCGATAGAAGTGACTAGGTCATGGGGGTCCCAAAAGTCAGATCCTAATTGCCCAAATTGGCATCCTTCAGTACACAATAAATCTTTATAAAATTGTTGAATGTGAGTGTGTATGTCAGTGGAGCTATGTGTGATAGTGTTATCAATTCTAAAGATAGAATTTTCATTTTCCTATGTCTAGTATTGGCTATCCTATGAAATTAAAAAGAAGAGTTGAACATTAATATTTTTAGCAAAGATTTATTGCTGGAATGTATTCATTAAAATTACCCTATATTCTATTCTATGTAATTGAAATAATTAGTTTAGATTTGCAAATACTTTGAATAGAAAAGCTCAAATGTCTATATATTTTCAACTCTGAAACGAAGGCTCCATTAGTCCATTATGTTCAATTCCGTGTCAATTCCATTATTGCACACTATATTTTAGGATATGATTGGAAGTAAATAAGTGACAAGAAACAATTTCAACTGACGGGATTTCAATGCGGCCTAATAGCATGACAAGATCCTCAAGGAATCGATGACAAGATTACTCCAGTTTTAAAAACCCCTAAAAATCTGTACGGCAGACCGTCTAGGCTCCATGCGAATTTCACGTGCCTTCAACAACGAATTCATTCAACTAAAGTAGCACAAATTTTAAATTTCGATATTTACCGTCAGATCTGTTTTGGCACGAATATTAAAGGGCTCCCCTGCATTCCACCTCGGGCAGGATTGGTTCGGACCATGATCGGACGGTCCGGATCTACACTCAAAATTTGAGTTGCTTCAGAGGATTTGTAACAACAAAATTTAATAAAGCGATTAGGCGAAAGTTGTTTTTCAATTACTTGAAAAATCGAACCAAGCTCCCTTGATTTTACCTCGCGATCTAGTTCCGATGGCTTCTTCTTCCTCCTCCGATTTCTCATCAGGGTATGAATTTTACTTTTACTTGGGGTTTTTGACCTCATTCGCCCTTTGGGCTTTGGCGAATCAATACAGGAAATAAACCTAAGATGTCTCTTTACTGTGTCAATTTAGCGAGATAACGGCCCCTCCGAGGCAGCGCAAACCCCCTTTTATCATGCTGGTGCCTCTTATCTACGCTCCCGTTCTCCCTTTGAGTAAGATTATGTTGCTTTCGAGTTTCAATTTAATCTTGTATCTAATTAATTTGCTTAATTTTTGTTTGTGTTGTCATCTATTATAGTTCGTATTGGGTTTAAGCACAACCCAGTTTTGAGGGATCGGCTGTTTTATGGCGTGCTTGCTGGTGCTTTTGCTCATGGAACCTACCTCATGTATCCTTTTACTTAATTGATTCTTTTCAATTTAGATATAACACGCACAACTAAGAGAAAAGAAAATTGGCAAGTTAAACTTTATAGTTCCAATGAAGTTGTATGGTATATTAGTTTACATTGTGTGAATTTGAAAGAATACTTTCCCTATTTTGTAAAGTTGCAAGTTCTGTCAAGTCTAAATTAAAATATTGTTGCACTAGTGCCGATGACTTTACTAATAATGAGAATCATAATGCTCAGCTTACCTGTTTGGAAGCATGAAAGTTATAAGACCTATGAAGCTTAGTTCTGTCAGTATCTGTATCAGTGGCTATAACCAGCCCATACCAAATTGAGAATCATAATGCTTCAGATTTGTTTTTGTTTTTTATATCTTGGCAGCAGCTGCCAGTTGCTGCTTCAGATTTGTTAAGTACCAGTTATGGAGGCACTCCCCCAAACTTCCCCCTCTACGTATAATTTTTGTCCTTGACCTTTTTGTTAGATCTGAAATATATGACAAAGAGAGTAAGTGAAGCTGCATGCTAGTCCGGATTCTGGCTTTGGGTTTGGCTCTATGCAAAGCTGGATTTGACCAG